>OY744524.1:60531223-60781223 GCA_963556195.1 Sepiola atlantica
TTGACGACTGTTGGTTTAAATCACATTAAAATCATGGGGAAATCCCTTTATAAGATAAAAAGTAGACAAAAAATAGCTGTCCGTTTCTCTTATTGACATACAATAGTTGCTTCATTGGATAGTGAAGTCTAGTTGTAAAGATGGCGATGTAATATTCAAAATGATGTCATTCCTTTCTTTTTCTATTCTCTCGGTGGTTGGAATGACAAAAGCAATTAAAAAGAACAACAAATAACTCCATGAATCGCTCTGAGATTTCAATCAATCAATCAATCAATCAATCAAGCAAGCAAGCAATTTTATTGGCAAAAATTAGCAAAGTGCAGCAAGCCATGTAAAAAAACACAGAATATATTGCATTTATATGCCATCTAAATATTTGTTCAAGGTGAATTTAAACCTGGATATGGTAGGCACCATCATAGCAACCTCTGGCAGGCTGTTCCAGGGAGCAGAAATACGGAGAGAAAATGCTGCCTTTCTTCTGTGGAGACGAAAGCAATAATGTATATCTTCTGCGGACACCCGCAGAAGATGTAACATCTAATTTGATTGATTTATTACAGAAATTTGCAGGAATTAAATCAAGATGATCTGCATCTTTCCATTCCCCCCTAGGATGAAAGGAGACTTGAAAACATGTCCGATCACTTTGATACCAAATTTCCCAGAGGCAGAAATTCACTAGCTTTTCTGTCACATACTTTTTTCCATGATGTAACTACTAATACACGTCAACCTCAATCTAAAATGTTAACTTCCTATGGAATTTTCCACTTTCTACTTAATTTTAACCTGTTGTAGAAATTTCCGATTTTACCTTACTTTTACACATCCGCATCGAAATAGTGTTATGCAGCACTTTACATGGGTAGGTGATCATTCTTACAAAATTTAGCGATTTTGACTTCGATGGTATGGCCACGTTGAAAGAAGTGGTGAGAGTTCTTGGGTTAGTAGATGTAGAACAGTTGAGGTAGCAAGTTCAGTTAATAGGGAAAGGCAAAAAAAGAACATGGGAGGAAGTTATAAGAATGAACTTGAGAGAAAGAGGGATAAATTAAGACCTGATCAGAGATAGGTTAGTTTGAAAGTAAATTTCTAAAAGCCGTCGAATACATACCAGCATGTAAAACGGACATTAAACAAAAAAATGATCATGATGATTATGATGATGATCATCATCAGCATGTCTAATAACGTAAAAGTAGTTATCGAACACACAGACAGACATCTCTCATATTGATATAGATTTAATTTTGCCGTTAGTTAGAAACCAGCCTGCTACCTAATGATTCACTGTGCTGCCGACATCAAACAATTCAATTTCCGGTTTTTAAGATGAAATCTAATCTTTAAGAAAGTCAGAATCTCTTCTGTTCACTTATGTACAAATATTGTTCGCTGGCAGTATTCACCCGACCTTGCCCGGATGGAGATATATTGCTAGTCAGAAGCTTTCTTAGGAAAAATAATTTCAAATATCGTCATGTTTACATTTTTTATCTTGAAAAAAAAAGTTAATAAGATTTTTAATATGAGGTCAAGTAATAAATCTTAAAAATACTAATAAAAATAATTATTTAAATGTTTCAAATATGTTTTAAATTCATTTTCCAATGAGATATTCTTTGTTTAATTTTATTTTTGTTTTATGAAACGAAGAAAATCTATTTTAAAAAGGAATTTTGTTTCTTTACGTTTGAATATATTTCAGTTATTTTATAGACCTAACCGATAATTTCCCCTAGTGGCCCCAGATTGAATCGAAGAAATATTTCATGGTTGCCTTTAGATTCTGTGAAAAACGTAGCCCGTAATGCATCTTGTTCGAATGGTTTGTTAATAATATATTGATTTCGATAACACACAAAAAAACATTGACATATATATATATATATATATATATATATATATATATATAGTACTGTTGTCATATTTGGGCTGGTGAATCTCTGACCCATTTGAAGGTTCTTGATAAGGTGCAGAAACGTATCTGTAATTTGAATGGCCACACTCTTTCTTCTTCTCTGCACGCTCTCCCTCGCAGACGTGATGTTGCTAGTCTCAGTCTTTTCTATAAATACTATTATGGTATGTGTTCTTCTTTTGTTCAAGCTCGTTTGACTCGTTGGTCTAGTGGTCTCCATTAATTTGCTGATAATACCTCATTGTAATACAGCTTCCTATTCCAGTAGCTTCTTTCCAAGAACCACAGGCTTGTGGAACTCTCTTTCTGCTGACTGTTTTAAACCTACCTATGGCCTGGGTCTTTTCAAGACTAAGGCCAATAAGCATTTCCTGTCTTTGCAATAATTATATTTGTTCTTGTTAGCTCCTTGCATCAAGTGGCTTCCTTGTCTGGAGCGATTTCCATTAATATATATATATATATATATATATATATATATATATATATATATATATATATATTATATATATATATAAGACATTTGTTTAACACTGGTTCTACGTGTAAGGCAAAACTATCACAAAACCTCAGTATTACAAATGTTATAAAATTTAATTTTGTCCTTAAAGTTTATTTTCGTGTATCTGTGTTTAGCTAAAAGCCATTACCCGAAGATCGTGGGTTTTAATTTTTTTCTTTCTCCGTCTTTTTTCTCTTTGTTTCATTTTACTTCAGTCGAAGTTCCCAAAAATCAAGAGGCCCCTTCCTGGGGCTAACACTTGATCTGTATATGAGATACATAGATATTCGAATATCCCATTAAAGTTCTCCTTTACATGTCAAACGTTGAGTTAATAAAGAAGTTAAGAACCTTAATTTTCCTCTCCCCAGTTGATCAGTTAACTATGTTATATTGTATCTTTCTTGTAGTCTCTTGGTCTTACCGAATTCCAGGACAAGAATTCATTTAGTCTGGTGGAGTATCCAGCTAAGTGCTGTTACTTGAGGTAACATTACTTGGAGAAAGTGCAACATTCCTCGTATAAGCCAGTGGAGTGTAGCCATACTTAGGGGATCTTATTTGGGCTTCGAATACTATGTTATTTTGAAAATTTGATCAGGGTTTACTTGTAGGGTGAAGTATCCTCATGTTAGGTTGTCCTGACAAACCCTTGTACAGAGAAACCGAAGACACTCGAGTGTGGTGTCTAGTAGGTAATCAAACTTTTCCATAAATACACTCGACTATGATCACTTAAACTTTAATTAGTTATTTTGCTCGTGTATGCTGTAACTTGAAAATAATTAATGGAATGAACAAGTTTGATTACTTATGTGAACTGCTTATGAAAAGTATTTGTTGAGATTGGATTTTAAGATAGCCATGTTTTAATCTGCATGGAAGCAGTCCTATAGTAATGTGTTCCACAGATTGGAGGTTCTTGGCAAGAAACTTTGTTCATGGAAATTCCACCTGGGGCTAGACACACGGAAGAAAAAAATAAAGATTCTTGAAGTTGTGGTGGAAAACAAATTCTTGCTGTGAATGTCTTAAAGGGAGTAACCAGAGATTGGAGCTCAGTCGAGTATCTTCCAAAGACAAAATGAGGGCATAAAGAAAACCTAGCAATGTTTCTTCTGTAAGAAAGAGGTAGGAAGGAACAGAAAAGATCATCACTCACTAGATTTCAAAGTCGATTTTGCATACTGTCACGGCAAGAAAGGGTGATTTGAGTGGTACCTCCTCAAATGTTGAAGCAATACTTCATCTTCAGACGTATTTGATTTTATATAGGTAGAGAATTGCCTCTACCTATATAGAGTCAAGTCCTTTTGGGAGACGTAGAAAAATCCAACCAATTTTCCAGTAACCTTAAAAACAGATTGAATATATGTTTTCCATTTTAAATCTTGGGTAAAAGTCAGTCCTAGGAGCATATCAAAGCAAGAGGCTTCCTAAATGGGAAGAGCCATTAATTTCGACTGGGGCAAAATAAGGATCCGAGTGTTTTGTGGTGGAAGGAAAGAAGCTTGCTTTTAGAGGTGTTAAAAGTAACAAGCCACCTTTTCCTCCTTGAGTCAGCAAGATCTTGATAACCAATGCTTTTCAAGGTACTGCCATAGACAGTTGTGTCATCTATGTAGATCTACAAATAATAACTCAATCCTAGATCTAAGATATACTTAGCATGTACTTTTCATTATTTAAGTATATAGAAAAAAGCCTCAAAGGAAACAAACGTTGATTAACTCATATTTAGTATAATTGTCATTTCTGTGGCGATATTGGCACCATTGTTGCTCTGTTTAGCCAAAATGACTCGTCATTCTTCGTTCACACATTGACAGATTATCAGTGCCTTTGCATTAATAATTTGGCTTTTCTCCAAGACTTGCACAGGCACTCCACCCCCACCATCATCTATTTCCTGCCTGTTTATGTCTAATTTCTTTGCCAATTACATCTTGGCACTGGCGCTAACAAAAGCAGTTGCTGTAGCATCTTCTTTAATGCCAATATCGTCAGTTTACCAACAACGTTGCAGATTATTCACTCATTTTAATTCCTTGATCAACACTCAGCGAACCATTTTCGAAGACCCAAGAGTGGATCAATTTAAAGAGGAAAGATTTTTGTTCTCACAGATTTGTTCGACTTGTCGATGATGAGCTTATTATCAGTTATGTTGCTGGGAAAATCTTGCTCAGCCTTGATCAAGCAGATCTATATCGCATATAGGTAATCAGCCAAAAGATCCAATTAAATGGCCACGGATTCACGATTCTTTATCCGTGAGTGGATAAGCACTGAACTCAAACCAAACGGGGCATTTAAGCATTCAGCAGATTTTACTATTCATATCCGTGTTCAAATGGAAGGTTTTCAGAAGTAGATTTACAAAGACATAAGATTATGATAGATAAATGCCCCCCCCCCTCTCTAATACACATGCACACATCACACTTTCATCCTGACAATTCACATGAGAGGTGGTGGTGATGAAGCAGATACTGGCACAAACTGAAGATTCGATAAGCCGTATTTGAATCCTGTCATATCTATAGGATCACTTTTGTTAGGAATGTTGGCAACCTTCATCAGGTTCCTCCTATGAATATTTGACACTAAATCAGAATCGGGGAAACCAATATCAATAAAAAAGAATCATGCAGGTCAATACACTTTTACTTGCTGATTCTTATGGATAGCATGTCTAGCCACACTGAAAAGTTGTGTATTAATTTTTATTTTGGTTTCCGCATTTTTGCTGATATAAGGTGTCTTCCGAATTCTTCATTATGAACGCTTGGCGGCCACCATCTTGAAATATAGATATTTATAAGTAGAAGTTAAACAATACACGTCTTCTGTAATCGTAACATTCCTCAGTAATGCATATAAAACGTTCCCTTTTTCTTGGTTTAACAAACAAAGGGAGGGGCTTCAGAAAATGCTTTCTAAAAATGTACTGGAGGTACTATTTGATCGCTTCTTCTTCATAAAGAAATAAGAAAAAAACGGCATCCTACGGTAAATACTTATTTTTAACAAAAATAACTTTTCTGTTCATTTTGTTCCATTAGTAAATGCTTTTGTTTACCAAATTATTATGACATTTAAGGTCTACTAACCTCTACAGTTGTTATTCAGTTTTCGTTTGCTTAAGTTAATAAAGAAGTTAAGAATCTTAATTTTCCTCTCCCCAGTTGATCAGTTAACTATGTTATATTGTATCTTTCTTGTAGTCTCTTGATCTTACCGAATTCCACAGATTGGAGGTGCTTGGCAAGAGACTTTTTTCATGGAAATTCCACCTGGGACTAGACACACGGAAGAAAAAAATAAAGATTCTTAAAGTTGTGGTGGAAAACGAATTCTTGCTGTGAATGTCTTAAAAGGATGAACCAGAGATTGGAGCTCAGTCGAGCATCTTCCATAGACACAATGAGGGCATAAAGAAAAACTAGCAATGTTTCTTCTGTAAGAATTGAGTATTAAAAGATAGTAATAGTATAGTTTCGGATTCAGACAGACCGATACCAAATCTCCATTAGTAATTGATGATATAGTTTTCCTTCATAATTGTTTACTACATAAACATTAATATTTTTTTGCATTTCATATTTCAGTCACATGAATTATTTTCGCTGGATTTTTGCATCACTTGCTGGTAATTTTAAAATCCAATCTCAACATATTAATGCACGTTATGCGCTAATTATTCGAAGGGTTCAAAATTCAGGTTTATTTCTGTAGTGAAAATCCACAAATAACACCGGCATTGTCTATTACTGATAAAAATTGGCTTTGACGATTATTGCAGTTTCTTAATGTTCATGATACAAACCAATTTGACAATTTGTCCATATTCACTTACATCATCACGGGGACAAATTTACAACATACACCATCGTAACCCAAAACATTCGATAATATACATAGATTATATTTTATTTACTGTTAATCAAATATTTATTGAAATAAAAAATATCATAAATCAAAGCTAAAACGATTCTGTTTTTTTTTTGGGGGGGGGGTGTACTTAAATAACTGTGAAACATAAGTATATTTTTAATTCTTTTTGTATAAAACTTCAACTCGACCAACGCCGGGTAAATACATTTATAATAATTGTTTTTGATTTATCGTGACGAACGAACAGATACTATACTACCCCCAAAGGAGGAGATAGTGTCTCATGACAACAGAACAGATATTACACTATCCTCCTAAAAGAGGAGGTCGTGTCTGTGAGGAAGGTCTCATGATGCTAAGACAGATACTACACTGCTCCCCCCCCCTAGTCTGAAATAGTAGAGTAAACTGAATTAAGCATTAAAAGATAGTAATAGTATAGTTTCGGATTCAGACAGACCGATACCAAATCCCCATTAGTAATTGATAATATAGTTTTCCTTCATAATTGTTTACTACATAAACATTAATATTTTTTTGCATTTCATATTTCAGTCTCGTGAATTATTTTCACTGGATTTTTGCATCACTTGCTGGTAATTTTTTTAGCCTGTTACATGTAACATTTTGACCCCCTCCTCCCCCCCCCCCCCCAAAAAAAAACACCATTACAATCTCAGGCAACGCCGGGTAGGGCCAGCTAGTATTACAATCTCAGGCAACGCCGGGTAGGGCCAGCTAGTATTATAATGAAGAGAATATCTTTAAAATATTTTTGAATGTATACTCATATAATAACACCAGAAACACCCCTCCCCATCATAATCACGAATTCTAATAAAATTTGCAACTTAGAATCTAGGTAACAGTGCATGTGTACATGTGTATATATTTGTATGTACAGGATTCACTCCTAAACTAATTAATCGATCATTATGAATTTTGAAACAGCTATTATGCATAGGTGTCGTAATGTGGGATCTATTTAATTTAATTTAGTTTTATACAAAGGGGTAAAAGGGGTCAGAAGCTCTTCGTGAGAATTCAAATCTTTCCGATTTTTGTGAAATGTTAACAATAACTATTAGACATTTATTAATAAATATTGCCAACATTTCAGTTTCTTTGGGGTATTTTAACGAGGTTTTAGGGGACATAATATTGGCACAAACACCCATTTGAAAATTCAAATAAACAGATTTGCATTTAATTTTATCCATAGTTATTAGACACCAATTAAGCAAGATTCCTCGACCTTTAATTTTGTCTTAAGACCCCTTAAGCCTTAAATTTTAGACATTTTCTCGAACTGAAATCATGTAATGGATTTTGATACAAGGAATAAGCAATCTTGGCATAAGGTTTAGTATCAACATATATTAATAAGATTAAATGACCTTCGTAAAGAGATATAAAAATGGTGAAAAACTATTAAGTTCAGATAATTAATTTTACCGTCCTCGGACGGGTATTCGTCTAGTAACATTTTAAATGATACCAGTCGGATTTTCCACGTTAGACCTAAATAGCGATGCATCTCACAAATCGATATCTAAATCTGCTTAGCCGGTGAAATATGGAAATATTCAGTGTTTGTTCTTCAGATAAAAAATTAAAAATTCCAATCGATTTCATCGATTACATGTTCTATCCGATCTGATAATTTCTTCAGTAGAAGAAACTTTTGTTACACATTTGTAAATAAAAATGGCTTCCTTGATCTGTGTTCTATGTTTTGCAGTGATGTCGCAATTCCTTTCACTTTAACGAATAAACAAGTGAACGTTAGGTAATTATCTCCTCTTCTATTTAAATTATTATTTACTGTTTTCTCTATGTGCAGATTTATTATACGGCTGGAAGCGAAAAATAGAAATGGATAGAATGATCATCAGTTAAATTCATGACTCTTCAGTTGAAGAGTTTGAATGCAAAACGTGGTATTTTCAAAATTACGAAGCTACCATTATAGACAGTGTTGCATTTCAACACTTGACCACCAGCGATTATAAAAAAGCAAGCAAACGAATTAAGATTCCCTGAATTTCAATTTCGTCTTATGACCCCTTAAACTTAAAACTTAAATTTGACACATCAAATAATCTAATGGATTTTGATTAAAATGTAAAAAAGAATTATAGACATAAGGTTTAGTAGCAGTATATGTTGATTTTAATCTTCGTGAGGGTACATAAAAATGGTGCAAACTGTTCTTTAAGGTGAATTTATTTTACCTGTTCTGGGACAATTATTCTTTTATGTTTTAATTTTTATATTTTTTACGTATTTATCAAAATACTAATGGGTTTTATTCTCATATTTTTTACATTTTTATCAAAATACTCATGTGTTTTTATTTTTATATATTTACATTTTTATCAAAATACTCATGAGTTTTTATTTATATATTTTTTACATTATTATCAAAATACTAATGCGTTTTTATTGTATTTGTTTTTACATTTTTATCAAAATACTCATGTGTTTTATTCTTATAATTTTTTACATTTTTATAAATATACTCATGTTTTTATTCTTATATTTTTTACATTTTTATCAGAGTACGCACGTGTTTTTATTCTTAGATTTTTTAGATTTTTATCAAAATACGCATGTTTTTATTCTTATATTTACATTTTTATCAAAATACTCATGAGTTTTTATTTATATATCTTTTACATTATTATCAAAATACTAATGCGGTTTTATTGTTGCAATTTTTTTACATTTTTATAAAAATACTAATGTGTTTTTATTCTTATAATTTTTTACATTTTTATAAATATACTCATGTGTTTTTATTCTTATAGTTTTTACATTTTTATCAAAATACTCATGTGATTTTATTCTTATATTTTTTACATTTTTATCAAAATACTCATGTGTTTTTATTCTTATATGTTTTACATTTTCATAAAAATAGTAATCTGTTTTTATTCTTATATTTTTTACATTTTCATCAAAATACGCACGTGTGTTTATTCTTATATTTATTACATTTTTATAGAGATACTCATGTGATTTTATTCTTATATTTTTTACATTTTATCAAACTACTCATGTGTTTTATTCTTTTTTTTTAGATTTTTATCAAAATACTAATGTGTTTTTATTTTTATACTTTATTGAAATACTCATATCTTTTTATTCTTATATTTTTAAAACTTTATAAAAATATTCATGTGTTTTTATTCTTATATTTTTAAGATTTTTATCAAAATACTAATGGGTTTTTATTCTTATATATTTATATTTTTATCAAAATACTCATGTGTTTTTATTCTTATACTTTTTATATTTTTATCAAAATACTCATGTGTTTTCATTCTTATATTTTAAAGATTTTTATCAAAATACTAATGGGTTTTTATTCTTATATATTTAAATTTTAATAAAATACTCATGTGTTTTTATTTTTTATATTTTTTACATTCTAATCAAAATACTCATGCATTTTAAATCTTATATATTTTCAAAATTTTATGAAATAAATCATGTGTTTTTATTCTCATATTTTTTAACATTTTTATCAAAATACTCATGTGTGTTTAATTCTTAGATTTTTTTACATTTTTGATCAAATACTCATGTGTTTTTATTCTTAGATTTTTTAGATTTTTATCAAAATACGCATGTGTTTTTATTCTTTTATATTCATATTTTAATCAAAATACTCTTATGTTTTTATTCTTATATTCTTCACATTTTTATCAAAGTACGCACGTGTTTTTATTCTTATATTTTTTACATTTTTATCAAAATACTCATTTTTTATTCTTATATTTTTTACATGTTTATAAAAATACCTATGCGTTTTTATTATTATATTTTTTACATTGTTATCAAAATACTCATACGTATTTATTCTTATCGTTTTACATTGTTATCAAAATACTCACGCGTTTTTATTCTTATATTGTTACATTTTTATTAAAATACTCATCTGTATTTATTCTTATATTTTTCATATTTTTATCAAAATACTCATGTGTTTTTATTCTTATATATTTACATTTTTATAAAAAAATCATGTGTTTTTATTTTATTTTTCTACATTTTTATCAAAATACTCATATGTTTTTATTCTTATGTTTTTTCACATTTTAGCAAAATACTTATGTCTTTTTATTTTTATATTTTTTTACATGTTTATCAAAATGCTTATGTGTTTTCATACTTATAATGTTTACATTTTTCATGCAAATACTCATATTTTTTTACGTTTTTATTAAAAACTCGTGTGTTTTTATTTTTATATTTATTACATTTTTATAAAAATGCTCATGCGTTTTATTTTCATATATTTATACATTTTTATCAAAATATTCATGTGGTTTATTCTTATATTTTTTTACATATTCATCAAAATAATCATGTGTTTTTATATTTTTATCAAAATACGCATGTGTTTTGATTTTTATATTTATTACATTTTATCAAAATACTCATGTATTTTATATATTATATTTTTTACATTATTTATCAAAATACTCATGCGTTTTTATTCTTATATTTATTACATTTTTATCCAAATACTCTTGTGTTTTTATTCTCATATTTTTTTACATTTTGATAAAAATTTTCATGTGTTTTATTTCTTACATTTTTTACATTTTTATCAAAATACTAATGTGTTTTTATACTTATATGTTTTTACATTTTTATCAAAATACGCATGTTTTTATTCTCTGATATTTATATTTAATTCAAAATACTCATGTGTTTTTATTCTTATATCTTTTTACATTTTTATCAAAATACTCATACATTTTCATTCTTACATATTTGAAATTTTTATCAGATTACTCATGTGTTTTTATTCCTATACTTTTTAACATTTTTCTCAGAATGCTCATGTGTTTTTATTTTTGTATTTTTTACATTTTTATCAAATTACCTATGCGTTTTATTTCTTTTATTTTTATATATTTTTTTATCAAAATACTCATGTTTTGTTATTCTTATATTTTTTACATTTTATCAAAATACTCATGTGTTTTTATTCTTATCTTTTTACATTTTTATCAAAATACTCATGCGTTTTTATTCTTATATTTTTTACATTTTCATTAAAATACTCATTTGTATTTATTCTTATATATTCTAACATTTTTATTAAAATACTTACGTGTTTTTATTCTTATATATTTTACATTTTTAGTAAAATACTCATCTGTTTTTATTTATATATTTTACCTTTTTGTCAAAATGCTTATGTGTTTTTATTCTAATATATTCTAACATTTTTATCAAAATACTCATGTATTTTATTCTTATATTTTTTAGATTTGTATCAAAATCCTCATGTGTTTTTATTCTCATATTTTTTTACATTTCTTTCAAAATACGCATGTGTTTTTTTTCTTATATTTTTTACATTTTTTATAAAAAAAACTCATGTGTTTTTATTCTTATATTTTTAAAAAAATTTTTTATCAAAATACTCATGTGTTTTCACTCTTTTTATTCTTACATTTTTACAAAACACTCATCATCGGTAATTATCAGTGTGAAGGATGATTGTTCTGTAGGTCACGCGTTAACATTTTAACTTCTGTCTCAACCCTAGAACCATGCGACCAACATAACAATTACGGTGAAAGACAGAGAATTTAGGTTTATTTATGTCTTTACAAGCAGACATACATAGATGGCTGTTATAAACCGTATTCAATGACTCAGACGAAGGGAACTGCGCATTACACATTAAATTTGACAGCCTAATTATAATTTATTTAAAGAGTCCGTTTTAGCATTAAGGGCCCATAAACTATATGATGATAAATATTTTTTGAATTCTTATCCACATACAGTTGTCGCCAACAGTGTTCAACGACACAGTCGCATGGAACTTTGCATATGTATATATACAATAAAGTGATGCCTGGCTGTTTTTAAACTTTTGTCATTGAGACATTCGGTTTTACAAAATAGATATTAGATTCTGAATAGCCAAGTCTTCAGAAAATACTTTATCCGACTAGGAATATTTTTAATATGGATTCCATCTTTGTTAGCAGTAAATTCACGTACTAACAAAAAGTAATAATAATAATACAGACTTCATTAATTACTAATAAATAACAGTTAAATAATATTATATATTTTTCATATAGAACAACATATCGAAATAAATAGGAAATATCTGTAATCTTTGAAATTTCGATTTCGCATCGTGTCACGTCACAAATCGATGACAAACAAAAGGGACTTATTTTTTCATATTACATCTTCTCATATTTAAAACATTGCCGCCAACGTTTTCATTATTTTTTTTTCTGTTTGTCAACTATTTCTTTATGTCAGCTACTGGTGAGCGTTTCTCTGTCAGAGTAAGCTGAACTATTCTACCTATTTTTCTGTTTTTGTTCTTGAAAAGTAACTCTTTACTGCCATTAAGTTATCAATGCAACCAGCGACATTCTAACAAAATAAAAAAATTGTATTTTTTTTGTTTCTTATTTGTGTTTACAGAGTTAATTTTTTTTACTTTTGTCTCCGATCATCTTCTCGGATAAAGAGTTAGTTTATCTTTTATTTTTTTAAACAAACTTTTGAATAGTAAGTGTTTCTACTTGATTTTAATTTTTTTAGATGTTATAAAAAAAATTTCTGATTTCAGTTATACTTTCGTTTTAACGAAACACGTCAGTACTTTTTTCTGCGAAACTAAACTTCTGTTAGAATCGGGTCGTGTTCCCGACTATAAGCGAGTTCATAAAATCAAGCAATTGTTGCATGCAAAAACAGAGTAATAATTAACAAACAAAAGGAGGTAGTTCAAATAAGGTTTATTGAACGTGTGTGTATGTGGGGTGATGACGTGGGTGGTGTATGTATGTGTGTCGATAGAAAACAGTTCTTGAAAAGAGTATGTGAGGAATGAGTCCGGCGTGGGAAAGTCCCTGAAAACTGTATGCAAAGAAAATGAGTTGAGAACTCTTACCGTTGTTGAACACGTGTTGACGGAGCGCTGGTGTCTTAGCGTCGTTCATCGAGACCAATTGAATAAAGAAGAGGCCGTTTTTCGGTGTCCTTTGGTTATATATCCCCTAAGGGCGGATAATTCCTGGTCGCTTTCAGCGCCACCTGACGGTGAACAGCAACACCTACCGGCCGGTTAGTGCAGTTATGTTTTGAAAGGAGGGGATAACTGCTACACGTCCAGTCGACATCATACTAAAAGAAGATAATTATTTATTTTTCTTTATTTTTTACATATGCATATGCCAAAATTATTTAAAACTTTAAAGACTTATTTCAAGCTTCCGTTCTTGCTACTGCGATATTCAGGCAGTCATACCCACTAACGAGTTATAACAACAGCCAAAAGGCGACAATATCAAATCAGACTCGGATAAATCAGAAAACAACCAAATGATATTAAATATTATTACAACATTATTTTCTCTTAAAACATGTTTTAGTATTAAAAAATTGGCATTAAACTTATTAACAAATCCTACCATATTAACAAATCGGCATTAAACTTATTAACAAATCCTACCATATTAAAAAATTGGCATTAAACTTATTAACAAATCCTATCATATTAAAAAATAGACCGTTTTGAAAGCTACTTACATCCAGTAATTTTATAAATTGTGATTACCTTAATAAAATTACATTAGCTTAACAAAATTAGTTCTAATAATTTAATAATAATTTAATAACCAAACCATACTGTATTATTTAAATTTAACTTTCAAAACCCTTTTAAAAAAAAAATAATTTAAGACTTCAGGACAAGGCCAGGTGCAGACAGCTAGTATCTCTCTATATAAAAGTCAATGTTTGTTTGTGTGTTATAAAAATAATTATGTTAACAGAACATTCAAATACGTTTTAATAAGTGTTAAGTTTTTCACAGAATCTATAGACGCCATTGAAATTGTTCTTTGGTTCCATCTGGAGTGAGTAGGGACAATTCTTGGTTAGGTCCTTAACATAACTGAAATATATTAGAACGTAAAGAAACGAAATTAATTTATTTTAGATAGATTTTCTTCGTTTCATAAAACAAAAATAAAATTAAACGAACAATACCTCAGTGAAGAAAGTATTTAAAAATAATTAAATTCGTTCCGATTCGTTAAATTCATTTGATATTTTATAGCTCTCTGCAATTAATAAGTTTTTTTTATAAAACACTACCGCGCTAACAGTTTCTTTATTACTTGATCTAATATTGCAAATGATATTTTTAACTTTTCTTTCAATGCACAACTTGTAAACATGACTATATTTGAAATTATTTCCGACCAGCAATATATTTCAACACGGGCAACTCTGGGTGAATACTGCAAGAATATATATATATATATATATATATATATATATATATATATATATATATATATATTATATATATATATATATATATATATATATATATATATATATATATATATATATATATTATATATATATATATATATATATATATATATATATATATATATATATATATATATATATATATATATATATATATATATATATATATATATATATAATAGAGAATGGTAGTTTGCTTGAGGCATTGCTGGGAATAGAAGTAATCATCCGGACAACACACAAACAGCTAACACCACACTTGCTGTTATGTAAGATTTTAAGAAAAAATAAATAGTAAGTCCCATTTCGATTTATTATTTTTGTTCATTTCAGCTTACAATCTACCCGGCACTTTGCCTCAGCCTTTTTAAAACATACTATATATATATATATATATATATATATATATAATAAATGTTCCAAATTTGTTTTAAAAACATCTTTATTCATACGATTATTTCTGCCTGTTTTTGCTTTGCTGTTCTTTCATTTTTCTTTTTTCATCTTTCTTCCTCTTTGGTTTTGGAACAATGTGCTTATTTTTTAAATGTTTTATTAGTAAACAAAGGTCTCTGAGCGGCAGTGCGTAAAAAGTGAAGACTAATTTTTTTGTTTACGGGTTGTGAAACGTTCATAAGACGAAAAAAATATAAGCATTCGTCAAAATAAAAAATAAATAAAATATTATGATTGTGGACTGACGTTTTTTTCTTGGTCATTGGAATGCAACCAATCAATCAATCAATCAACCAATCAATTTATATATATATATGATGGACTCTCCCGTCGATTTCGACGTATGAGTGCCCCACCTGGGGCTGCCCGCGTGTGAATTTGTAATTGCAAGGGTTGCGCAATCCCCAACAACCGCTCTCCTGAGTCGGCATTGCTTGATTCCAATGGCAAGTAGTAATACAAGACGACTGGAAACAATGCCGAGATAAGCAGAGAGCACATACAGCACCTGGTATTCCCAAATGGTCACCCATATATATATATATATATATATATATATATATATATATATTGATATATATATTATTAAGGAATTTGACAGAAGAACAATTTTCTTAGGTAAGATTATACACTTTTTTTTAGTGTGAAATTTGTATCATTCCCTTTCTTAAATAAAAAAATCATCATTATCATCGTCGTTGTCGTCGCCCTGCAGGAGCCAGACTTAAAGTTGCCCTTTCAGCGGCTTTTTGGTTCGTTATTTATAAAATAAAAAGGGGGGATCTTGAAATGTTCTTTATGCAATTTTGTATGATTAAGTATTCAATCTAATTAGGTTTCCAACCACAGAAATAGGCAAATGCACATTGAGACTGCCTATTTTAAGAAATCTGTTGGAACAAAATGATTCCAATGTTTGGATTTAAATTTCTTTTTTTCTTTCTTTGCTTTCATTATATTTTTCCCCTATTTTCTTCTCACCGTAAAAGAGTTGCAGAAAGGTTTAAATTTGTTGCACAGTTTAGGATTATAAAGAATCTGTCTGGGATATTTTTATTTTTGTTATTTTATTTACCATTTCTTATGTTATTTTTGTGTATTTAACACTTTCAGAAGATCAATAAAAATAGAGAAAAAATATCTATTTAAAAGAAAAAAGAATACAAATAAAAAATGGTTATTGCAAAGGAAAAGAGAAGAAAAACTGTAATTTTCGTACTACTTTGTATTATCTTTTCTTATTGTTTTTATTGTTGTATGAGTTATTCGTTTAAGGGGAGAAAATTGCAAACAATTCTTCAGAAAACAATCAGGACTTTGAAAAGAAAAAATTTAAAAAAAAGAAAACAGAATGCCAAATTCAAATAGTCTGGTTGTGGAAAAGCAACCCATTATTTCTTTCTTTAAACTCACATGTACAATTTCAATTTGTGCCCAGCAACGGGAATTTAATACAAGCCAAAGATATATGCTAAGCAACCAATCCGACGGACCAGGAATTGACTTGACAGCACCAGGCCTTCTTTTGTCAGGAATGATCCGGTGCAGGCCTAGATGTTGCACTCTCCCAAGCATTACTTCCTCGTTTTGATTGGGGGGGGGGGGTATTGTAGAACGCCTGAGGTGCTCCTACCGGGCAATACCGACAGGTTCGTTTGCAACTATTTTTGTACCAGCTAGAATGCTCTCTCGAGCGATCTGTTTTTCCCCACCCTTGTGCCGGATTTTGCTGCAGTGGAAAGCAAGCAAATAACCAGCTGCCAAGGTTCGATCCTAGGAGGTGCACCCTTCCAGGAATTACCTCCTCGTTTTGATGGAGTGGTGTTTATTGTGGATCGCCTAAGGCATCCCTAGCGGCGAATGCCGACGGGTCCATTCATAACTATTTCTGTACCAGTTAGAGTGCTCTTTCAGGGTTGCTGGTTTTCTCCACCATCTGATCTTGTTCCACATCTTCCTGCAGTGGGAAGCAAGGAAATAACCAGCTGTCAAGGTTCGCCTTGGTAATCAATCCGACAACCTAGGGACGTACCAGATTCTTCTTTGTCAGGATGAGGTATGGTCCAGCTCGGTTTTAAGAACTGTATCCTCCCAAGCATTACCTCCTCTTTCTAGAGGAGAGTTGGTTAATTGCCGATCTCCTGAGGTGCCTCTACCGGACAATGCTGATGGATCTGTTCAGGGATATTTTTTGTACCTAGCCAGACTGCCCGCTTGGGGGAGCTGGCTATCCCCACCTTCCAACATATTCCACATCTTGCTGTAGTGGTAAGCAACTGAATACCAACCTTGTCTCTTAATTCTTTTTCAGGTGCATGTCTTCAGACCTTCATCTTTATTGCAGCAAGCAAGTAAGACTGTTGAAGACTGTTTCTACGCATAGAGTGAAAATCATTCAAATTCAGTATTATAAAAATAAACTGATATCTTTTATATTACATCCTTAAAGTCTATCTTCACTTGTCTGTGCTTCAGCTAAGGCGTCTTATCCGTTTCGTAGTCAAAGAGAAAAGAGGCCGATTCTAATTTTTTTTTTACTTTTCTGCATGGCCTGACTGTGATTACTTGATCTTTACATCCATTTGTTATTTTGCATTTGAGTCCTTAATAACATAAGGAGTAAATAATGTTTTGGAGGGCGCACCTCCTAAGATTGTACCGGGCCATACCTCTGATCCTGACTATATATATTACAAATTGTTCCTCTTTGAAAGCGTTGGGTATTATGAATAAGTACGTTTTGAGACCCAGACAATGGGTACATTTTTTTTTAAATAAATATTTATTTATTTAAATTCAACTTGGTTTCGACTATAACAAGTCTTCACCAGGAAATAGTAACATTTTCTTCTTTTCTTTTTTGTTTGTGACATTTTGTCACTAGAAAAATCCGTAGATGTTGCAACGTTGATGTTTTTTTAAAAATGTCTTAGCCACAAGGTGAGTGTGCAGGTACGCTTGTAATGAATTAGAAATTGTTCCTCCTTGAAAGCGTTGGATATTGTGAATAAGTAAGTTTTGAGATCCAGGCAACGCATAAGTATCATTAATTTTTGTTTTGAATAAATATTTATTCAAATTCAACTTAGTTTCGACAATAACAAGTTTTCATCGGGAAATAGTAATATTTTCTTCTTTATATATATATATATATATATATATATATATATATATATATATATATATATATTACACATAATACTTACAGCAAAGTACATCACTTTCTTATCACTTAGTCTAATTTACTTTTAACAGTCTATTAATTTGACCTTTTATCAAAAGTTTTTATTCCTGGAGTCTTTTTTACGACGATATGCTATTAACTTATTGTTATGGTGCCGTACCTACCTACAAAGAACTAATGGACTCGTCCACCTTATAAATACGGGAAGCACGTGACACTTGTTCTCTTCTTCCCAGGCAAACCGGCAATGGCGGTTGAGAGCACATCTCCTTGTAATATCTTTCTTTCTATTATATAATATATACCTTTGTTCATTTAAACCATGTGTTCCTGTGTCATCCATTCAGCCTTACCCAGGTCCACAACACTTATCGACTTAACATATTTTAAACTGTTTATTTTTTTTCTATTTTAAGTTCGTTATACCTTGTTTTGTAAGTAGAATGTTCCAAGATTAATTTTTGTCTCACAAAGTTCCATTGGTTGTTTATAATGCATTTTTTAAATGTAAAAATATGTTTTGGCACAAAAAAAACCGAACGATTAAAATATTGAATTAAAGTTAGATTTGCCAGAATTTAAAAAGTAAATTAAACAATTTAAGACCAATAATCTATTTTATATAAATATTTGAGTGACAAACTAGCTAAACAGTTGAGATATTCTAACTGTCCCTATACAACAATTGAACCCAATTTTAAACATTAGAAAATATATTTAATGTTAGTATTCATAAAATGTAATTTATTTTACCACAAGATTATCTCAATAATGAAACTATCGATCTTTTTAAAAATCCTATTTAAACATTTGAAAACAAATTATTTTTTGTTTCTATTTTTGCATTGTAGTCTTGCTGCACTTTCTTTAATGCATCGGTATAACTACCAATAAGTCTAGATTCTTTTTTAAAATCTCACCTGAAAGCTCTCAATACTGTTCATGTAATCCGTTCTTTATATTATATAATCAGGTGGCCTTGGGGAGGACGAAGAAAAGGTGTAAGTGTCACTGAGTGTAAGGCCTAAGAGATTGCAGGCATGGACACACATAAATTGAAGAAACAAAATGGAAATATATACATATTAGTATTTATATGTAACAGATTTCCACATAGATCCTTTACCACTTACCATGGACCCTCAAAGTAATTTGTTTTGATGAGCTTGCTTAAAGCTTCTGTGTATCCCCAAATGTCCATGTAGACCCTGGTCTAAATAGTATATGAAATATACCATAATCCAGAAATATGGGAGATATTATACTAATACCTTTGCTACAATTAAACCTAAATTTAAATCATTTTTTTTAATTCTGCCTTTTTCTTTGAGGTCCTCTCTAATTTTTTTAATGGAAATCGCTCCAGACAAGGCATGAAGCCACTTGATGTAAGGAGCTAACAAGAACAAATATGATCATCACAAAGACAGGAGATGCCTATTGGCCTTAGTCTTGAAAAGACCAAGGCTATAGGTAGGAGGAAAACAGTCAGCAGGAAGAGAGTTCCACAAGCCTGCAGTTCTTGGAAAGAAGCTACTGGAATATGAAGCTGTATTACAATGAGGTATCAAAACAGTGAATTGATGGAGACTACGAGACCAACGAGTCAAACGAATTGGAACAAAAGAAGCAGGGAAAAGATCACACAATTCTGAATAACACATGCCATAAATAGTATTTAGAAAATAGACTGAGACTAGCAACATCATGTATGTGAGAAAGAGAGTGAAGAGAAGAAGAAAGGGTATGGCCAATAAAATTACAGATACATTTCTGCACCTTATCAAGAACCCTCAAATGAGAAAGAGATTCACCAGCCCAAATATGACAACAGTACAACATACATGGTCTGATAGTAGATTTGTAGAGATAGAGAATAGCTTCAGGTGTGAGAAAGTGTTTACAGCAATAGAGAGAACCGACTTTATGAGAAGCAGAAAGAGCAATGGATCTAATGTATGAATTCCAAGAGAAGTTTTAGAGTCGATTTCTCCTCAAGAGTAGAACCATCCATAAGAATCTTGGGAAGAAAGGGACACGCCTACAGTTGAAAGACAAGAGCTGAGTCTTAGCAGGATTAAACGAAACAAGCCATTTCGTACCACAATCCACAACTGAAACAAGGTTAACTTCTAGATCAGCTGCATATTTCGACTGATCCGAGGGAGATGGGCTAGAAGCAACACCAGAATAGAGAGTGGTATCATCAGCATAAATGTTAATTTTCTGAATAATATTCTCTGGAAGATCATTTATATATAGAAGAAACAGTGTTGGGCCTAGAATAGAGCCTTGAGGAACACCAGCATTGATAGGAAAAAAGAATGAAGAGACACCGTCCAAAGTTACTTGCAAGCTTCAATCAGAAAGAAAAGACCTAATAATTTCAAGAACCTCACCACCAATACCATAACCCTGAAGTTGGTGTAGGAGACCAGAATGCCATACTCTGTCAAACACCTTCGAAATGTCAAGTGCAATGGCTTTACCCTCTCCTGAATTATCCATAAACCGACAGATTCGCTCAGTTACAACAGTTAACAAATCAGCAGTTGAACGAAAACCACAAAAGCCATACTGAACATCACTAAAGAGGCCCAGACTTTCCAGAAAATGAACAAGCTTGCCGTTGAACAACCTTTCAAAAACTTTGCTAATAACAGAGAGGAGACTAACAGGACGATACTTAGTTGGGTCAGACCGATCACCAGCATTTTTAAAGATAGGAACAACAGAGAACTCCTTCCAACAAGAAGGGAAACAGGACTGAGACAAACAGAGATTGAATAATTTAGAAGAAAGTTCAGGAGCACCATGCTTGAGAACAACAACAGAAATTAAATCAGGACCGGGAACCTTAGACTGGTCAAGATCAGAATGAACCATAGGAACCATTTTTGGAATGATAATGACAGAATCAGAGACTGATCAGTTTTCAAAGGAAAATCAGGAAGAACAGCACCAGAATCATCAAGAGAAGAATTGTCAGCAAAAAGACGAGTAAAGAGATCAGCCTTATCCTTAGAAGATGAAATAACCTGAAGACCAAAAGAGGAGGAAGCACAGACTTGCCACTATTAATAACACTACGGTAGATTCTCCAAAAATCACGAAAGCCAACCCTTTGAGAGTAGATCGAGTCACGAATCATTTGAGAATAGCCATACTTAGCCTCATAAATTACTCTCTTGTAGGCATTGCTAGCTCTTCTGTAGGATTATCTTGAAGCCTCAGAGCCATTCCATACTGATTAAAGTGATGGTTATGATGGGCAGTGGCAGAAGCACAAACAGAAAGAAACCAGGGAGTAGAATGAGGTTTAGTTTGAAACTTACGATAAGGAATGAAGGTATCAGTTCGAACAAGAAGCCAGTCAGTAACCTCCTTAGCAGCAGCATTCGGAGACATCTTCTTTAGCAACAGCATTTGGAGACATACCAATTACAATTCAAGGACAATCCAAACAATAATATTCTTGATATTTCAACTGACAATCCATCCATCACATCAACCTTTATCCTCAAGTGGCCTTTGACCTTGATAAGTGGTTACTCATCAGTAAAAATAAATAAATGAATAATAATGTACCTGAGATAATAAAGAACTACATGTCTTGTGCACAAAAGATTTTACGCTAATTATTTGTAAAACAATTTGGTCAAATAAACGACCCTTTAAAAATCGCCCAGAGCAGATCAAATGAATCGTCTAAAAAAAGGATTCATCCTTTATTCTCTTTCATTCATATCAGAATATTTCATATCAATCCTTTAAGAATTGAAATGATATACAAAATATACTATAATCACAAAATATGTGAGATATTCCAACGATTCCTATTCTACAACTAAACATCAAATTTAATCATTTTTTTTATTGAGTTCAAGTAAAGTTCCCAGAAAGTTTTCCATAATTATCGGAGCAGATAAATCTAATTCTGAAGAATTTCGCCAAAGCTCCCCTGCCATTCTCTTTGAGGTGCTATTTAATTGCAAGTCAAGGACAATCAAATCGATACACTTAGAATTGCTTTGCTGAACGGATGACAATGAGACGAAGAGCGGTTCTTAGACAAAATGTAATTCTAACAAATGAAGTGAAAGTCACTCTACACATTCTCTAGACTGGTTCCTCTCACCATGTTTTCAAATATCATGACAAGTTTATAAAAGCAATGGACTAATATAAGGTTAATTTGATTCGCCTGTACAACTGGTATCTTTCAGAATCGTCGACTGCCATGGTCGAAAGGTGAAGGCATTGTTACAGAATGAATAATACTGAGACTACACACTATAATAAGGTCTAGTCATACATTCAGTGGATAATTTGATATTTGCTTGTCCCTTTGATGTAAAACTTCATATTGACCTGACTCTCTCTCTCTCTTTCTCTCTCTCTATCTCTCTCTCTTTCTCTCTCTCTCTCTCTCTCTCTTTCTCTCTCTCTCTCTCTCTCTCTCTCTCTCTCTCTCTATATATATATATATATATATATATATATTATTGGGTTTTTATAAGGAAAATATGTTTTCAATTTTATATTCCTTACAGTATCCGAAAATCTCGAAATACAAGCTCAATGAAGATTTATTACAAAATTCAGAGCATATATATTATATTATATTAATTCAATTCCAAAGTCCATGTAAAACGCAATCTAAATACATATACAGTAGTTATCGAAAAATGTCGAGAGCACTGGAAATCTTGGGAGACTTGTTGTCACTCAGACTCCAGGGAACACCACTGGTGATTATCAGTCAGCAATCACTGCTGACGGCCTGTGTGAGAACTCCTAGTGAGTAAACATAATAATAATAATAATAATAATAATAATAATAATAATAATAATAATAATAATAATAATAATAATAATAATAATAATAATAATAACATAGTCTACAATAGTACAACCTGTGGTTGTACCTTTCCTACACTACATCTTGTGCTCGCCCTCTCCCACTCCCTCGATTCCTCCCCTCTACACCATCCTATTATGCGACCCTGATTATTTATCCTTCCGCTCTCTGGCCTTAAGGCTAAATTTAAAAAGGTTCAATAAACATGTCTCATGTCCTCTCCTCCTTTTTCATGATTTAAATTAACTCTGACCGCTACCAATGTTCTCCCCCCCCCCACAACTTCCATAGTTACTGTAATGTCTCCCACCATCTTGATGAGCCCATAACTGATCTTATCATAAGCGACCTCTCTTGGCTTACATAACACTAGCTCACTCCCCTCTCCCTAATGATCTTATAACTCCAACCGCCACCATTTCCCCCCACATTCTCTACTGTTAACTCAATTTCTCACCGCCACCATCTATTTGTATTCCATAATTTATTTTTTCATAATCGGCCCTTCAGACCAAAGTTGGTAGCCGGGGTGGCTACCAACTTTGCTTCAAACATTTTGTACTTGTGTAATTTTCTTCAGAGAATCATCCTGAGGAAGTCTTGAAATAAAGACAAAACGTTGATGAATACAAAATAATATTTTTGGGTTTTCCTTTTTTTTAAGTTCTATTACGTCGGAACACTATTTCCATTCTTTATCATATATATATATATATATATATATATATATATATATATATATATATATATATATATATATATATATATATTGGAACAACCCCGGTCTTCACTGAATGATCTATTTTATAAGGGAAAAATCTAAATCTATATATATATATATATAACTCTATGTTTTTGTGTATGTGTGTTTGTATGATGTTTGGGTTCTCCTGATAAAAAGAAAGGTTAGAAAATTTACATAAAATCTAAAAATGTATTCTGATTTAAAATTTACTGGGGAAGACAATGGAAGTGTTCCTGAATCTCTAAGTGCACTCCTAGGGAGTCTATGAGAGCATAAAACCCTTAAAACTTAAAAAATATCTTATTTTAATGAAATTTATAGCTTGTGTATAAAATTCTTCGGGGAGGACAAGAGAAATGATCAAAATATCTACGTTACCCTCTAGATGCCGAATATCTATGTGCCCAAACTTTTTAAGTGATACAATTAAGAGGGACAGACCCCTTAAACCTTCAAATATATATGTCCGATATTAATGAAAGTTAAACCATATGTATAAGACACTAATTCAGAGAGTTTTCTAACATTTCAGTTTCTTCCAACTATATTAGGGGGCGACACGGGAAGAGGGGTCAGTAAAAACAAAGAAAGTAATATGGTGTTATGAGCATAGTGAAAAAGTACATAGTAGTGATCGTCATTCAATCCCGAGCAATGCCGGGTCTTCCTGCTAGTATATATATATATATATATATATATATATATATATATATATATATATATATATATACTTCATAGTTGCATTCCAATGACCACAGGAAAAGTCAATCCAAAATCATAATTTTCATATTCATTTAAATTTCCTTTATTTTCGTATTTCGGCGAATACCTGTATTTCTTCTTAATTCTCCCAACAAACAAAACCCTTTTATTTTTTTATTTTTTTCATTTATTCCTTTATTATATTTTTTTCAAAATCAAAACATTTTCTTACACGCGTTTCACAGCAAGGTCGAGGGAAAGTATATAGTCTTTAGTTTAATTTTGCTGATCATCAGAGCAAAGAGGAGAATATATTATTCCAAAAACAGTAGAACGGAAAATGGGATAAATCCAAGAGGACTTGACAACAACAAAATGTGGCCAGCAATATATATATATATGGCATGTTTAGTAAATTCAATAGTTGATAAGCATGTCAACAGACTAGTAAAAATAACAACACAAAAAGTCTGTGTTCATGCTTATCCACTTTTCTATAAACTAAACATTCCATCTTGTTTGAAATTTCATTTGAAGTTTAAAACTTCAAAATAAATACATATATGTAATACATTTACATATTTATATTTACTCCTCTCTCTCTCTCTCTCTCTCTCTCTATATATATATATATATATATATGTATATATGTATGTATATATATATATATATATATATATATATATATATGTATATATGTATATATATATGTATATATATATGTATATATGTGTATATATATGTATATGTATATATATATATATGTGTGTATATATATGTATATGTATATATATATGTATATGTATATATATATGTATATATGCATATATATATATATATATATATAATGAAGAAGAATGGAAAGGAATTAGAGAAGCAGAAGCCAAATCATAATTCAATTCAATTGCTCAGAGCAAGGTATATTCCGCAAAAAAAACAATTTATTCAAGTTAAATTTTCCTTAAGCCAGGCTTTTCAAAGATCAAAATCTTATCATCAGAGGAAGTCGCTGGGATAGATAAGTTGGCAAAGGCCAAGATTTAAAATTTGAAAAAATAAAATAAAAGTTGTAGGGGAAGAAACACAGGGCAAAATTCTGCCCGAATGCAAGCAAATGTCCGATTGCTAAAAAGTCCGGTGTCGAAAAGTCCCTACGATACCCTTTATATATATATATATATATATATATATGTGTGTGTGTGTGTGTGTGTATATATATATAGAGAGAGAGAGTTAGAATTGTGAATAGAATGATGAACAGATCTAATAGATACATCATGTTTATTCAACAAAATTTGCTTGAATGTATATATATATATATATATATATATATATATATATATATATATATATATATATATATATATATAATGGTAATAATCCATGTGAAAAATATACACAGGGTGGTAATCCAGAGAATTTTAACCGGGTTTATAAAAAGTGCTCAATATCAAAATAGAGCTTTATATATGATAATTTTATTTACACAGACATGTACAAAATCTGCGACACTGGCATGTCGATGTTATCGATCAACAGTTACTATAAACTGAGATCTCATCAGGCAGAGTTAGAATCCAATCTTAACCTCAGATCATATTTGGAGAGAATGAAATGGAGGGATAGAGAAAGAGAAGAAGAAGAAAAGAAATTTAACATTTAAAAAATTGAGGCCGTTAAAAAATTAAAATTAAAAATTAAAAATCTTTAAAAAATCTAAAAAGTCTAAAAACAAAAAATCTAAAATCTAAAATCTGAAACAAACAGGGCAAATAAATAAATAAATAAATAAAAATATAAGGTGGAAAGAGGGGCATATAATGAAGGGAGAGGTGATGGGAAGGTAGACACATAAAGGAAAAGAGGGAGAAAACGAGAACGTCTGTTGATTCAGATCGAGAGAGAAGGAGGGGGGTAGACATGCACGAATCAAGTGTCAAAAAAAACAGACGAGTTTATAAGTGTATTTTTTCAAGTGAACTGTAATATTGTGTATATGTATGTATGTGTGCGTGCGGGCAAACCGATCAGACGTGTGTGATTGTAGTGGTGGTGGGGCGGTGATCAAATGTGTCGCCGATTCTGGATTTATATTGTCTTTATAATTTGTCTAGAGTTTATTTGCTTACTATGAATAAATTTATAAATTGAATAAATATGTTCATTAAGTATAACAGGATTAGTAGTAGTAATAATAATAATAATAATAATAATAATAATAATCGATACTCCTAATAATTGAGGTAAAATAATGAAAATAATAAATGAATAATAAAAATAATAATAATAGTTTAATTAAATTTAAAAGTACTAAAAAATATAACTAAAGAATAACTAGAAAGTGCCGGTGTTATTAATTATTGATAATGATAATAATAATGATAATGATAATGATAATAATAATGATAATAATAATAATAATAATAATAATAATAATAATAATAATAATAATAATAATAATAATAATAATAATAATAATAATAGTAATAATAGTAATAGTAATAGTAATAAAAATAGTAATAATAATAACAGCGACAACGACAACGATAATGGTGGTCAATAATATTTAAGAATTTATAAAAATAATAGTTTAGGAAATAAATAGAATAATTAAGAAATATTAGGAATCCTAGGAGGTAGTGATTATCATAATGATATTAAATAATAAGATAATGTTTGCCGATATTATGATATGGGTTAATGGTTGCAATAATGCTGATCATATAAAAAAAGTTAATAATAGTGGTTTAACCGACAGCAGTAATCAGAGTGGTAATCCCAGTAATCTTAACAATAGTAATAATGATAGTGAAAAAATGATAGTGAAAAATTAATAAATAATAATAGAACAGTACAAATTACTATTACTATTTATTACTATTATTGCCACCATTATGGTGGCAATAATAGTAATAAAGATGAAAACAGTAATAATAATAATAATAATAATAATAATAATAATAATAATAATAATAATAATAATAATAATAATAATAATAATAATAATAATAATAATAATAATAATAATAATAATAACATAGTCTACAATAGTACAACCTGTGGTTGTACCTTTCCTACACTACATCTTGTGCTCGCCCTCTCCCACTCCCTCGATTCCTCCCCTCTACACCATCCTATTATGCGACCCTGATTATTTATCCTTCCGCTCTCTGGCCTTAAGGCTAAATTTAAAAAGGTTCAATAAACATGTCTCATGTCCTCTCCTCCTTTTTCATGATTTAAATTAACTCTGACCGCTACCAATGTTCTCCCCCCCCCCACAACTTCCATAGTTACTGTAATGTCTCCCACCATCTTGATGAGCCCATAACTGATCTTATCATAAGCGACCTCTCTTGGCTTACATAACACTAGCTCACTCCCCTCTCCCTAATGATCTTATAACTCCAACCGCCACCATTTCCCCCCACATTCTCTACTGTTAACTCAATTTCTCACCGCCACCATCTATTTGTATTCCATAATTTATTTTTTCATAATCGGCCCTTCAGACCAAAGTTGGTAGCCGGGGTGGCTACCAACTTTGCTTCAAACATTTTGTACTTGTGTAATTTTCTTCAGAGAATCATCCTGAGGAAGTCTTGAAATAAAGACAAAACGTTGATGAATACAAAATAATATTTTTGGGTTTTCCTTTTTTTTAAGTTCTATTACGTCGGAACACTATTTCCATTCTTTATCATATATATATATATATATATATATATATATATATATATATATATATATATATATATATATATATATATTGGAACAACCCCGGTCTTCACTGAATGATCTATTTTATAAGGGAAAAATCTAAATCTATATATATATATATATAACTCTATGTTTTTGTGTATGTGTGTTTGTATGATGTTTGGGTTCTCCTGATAAAAAGAAAGGTTAGAAAATTTACATAAAATCTAAAAATGTATTCTGATTTAAAATTTACTGGGGAAGACAATGGAAGTGTTCCTGAATCTCTAAGTGCACTCCTAGGGAGTCTATGAGAGCATAAAACCCTTAAAACTTAAAAAATATCTTATTTTAATGAAATTTATAGCTTGTGTATAAAATTCTTCGGGGAGGACAAGAGAAATGATCAAAATATCTACGTTACCCTCTAGATGCCGAATATCTATGTGCCCAAACTTTTTAAGTGATACAATTAAGAGGGACAGACCCCTTAAACCTTCAAATATATATGTCCGATATTAATGAAAGTTAAACCATATGTATAAGACACTAATTCAGAGAGTTTTCTAACATTTCAGTTTCTTCCAACTATATTAGGGGGCGACACGGGAAGAGGGGTCAGTAAAAACAAAGAAAGTAATATGGTGTTATGAGCATAGTGAAAAAGTACATAGTAGTGATCGTCATTCAATCCCGAGCAATGCCGGGTCTTCCTGCTAGTATATATATATATATATATATATATATATATATATATATATATATATATATATATACTTCATAGTTGCATTCCAATGACCACAGGAAAAGTCAATCCAAAATCATAATTTTCATATTCATTTAAATTTCCTTTATTTTCGTATTTCGGCGAATACCTGTATTTCTTCTTAATTCTCCCAACAAACAAAACCCTTTTATTTTTTTATTTTTTTCATTTATTCCTTTATTATATTTTTTTCAAAATCAAAACATTTTCTTACACGCGTTTCACAGCAAGGTCGAGGGAAAGTATATAGTCTTTAGTTTAATTTTGCTGATCATCAGAGCAAAGAGGAGAATATATTATTCCAAAAACAGTAGAACGGAAAATGGGATAAATCCAAGAGGACTTGACAACAACAAAATGTGGCCAGCAATATATATATATATGGCATGTTTAGTAAATTCAATAGTTGATAAGCATGTCAACAGACTAGTAAAAATAACAACACAAAAAGTCTGTGTTCATGCTTATCCACTTTTCTATAAACTAAACATTCCATCTTGTTTGAAATTTCATTTGAAGTTTAAAACTTCAAAATAAATACATATATGTAATACATTTACATATTTATATTTACTCCTCTCTCTCTCTCTCTCTCTCTCTCTCTATATATATATATATATATATGTATATATGTATGTATATATATATATATATATATATATATATATATATGTATATATGTATATATATATGTATATATATATGTATATATGTGTATATATATGTATATGTATATATATATATATGTGTGTATATATATGTATATGTATATATATATGTATATGTATATATATATGTATATATGCATATATATATATATATATATATAATGAAGAAGAATGGAAAGGAATTAGAGAAGCAGAAGCCAAATCATAATTCAATTCAATTGCTCAGAGCAAGGTATATTCCGCAAAAAAAACAATTTATTCAAGTTAAATTTTCCTTAAGCCAGGCTTTTCAAAGATCAAAATCTTATCATCAGAGGAAGTCGCTGGGATAGATAAGTTGGCAAAGGCCAAGATTTAAAATTTGAAAAAATAAAATAAAAGTTGTAGGGGAAGAAACACAGGGCAAAATTCTGCCCGAATGCAAGCAAATGTCCGATTGCTAAAAAGTCCGGTGTCGAAAAGTCCCTACGATACCCTTTATATATATATATATATATATATATATGTGTGTGTGTGTGTGTGTGTATATATATATAGAGAGAGAGAGTTAGAATTGTGAATAGAATGATGAACAGATCTAATAGATACATCATGTTTATTCAACAAAATTTGCTTGAATGTATATATATATATATATATATATATATATATATATATATATATATATATATATATATATATATATAATGGTAATAATCCATGTGAAAAATATACACAGGGTGGTAATCCAGAGAATTTTAACCGGGTTTATAAAAAGTGCTCAATATCAAAATAGAGCTTTATATATGATAATTTTATTTACACAGACATGTACAAAATCTGCGACACTGGCATGTCGATGTTATCGATCAACAGTTACTATAAACTGAGATCTCATCAGGCAGAGTTAGAATCCAATCTTAACCTCAGATCATATTTGGAGAGAATGAAATGGAGGGATAGAGAAAGAGAAGAAGAAGAAAAGAAATTTAACATTTAAAAAATTGAGGCCGTTAAAAAATTAAAATTAAAAATTAAAAATCTTTAAAAAATCTAAAAAGTCTAAAAACAAAAAATCTAAAATCTAAAATCTGAAACAAACAGGGCAAATAAATAAATAAATAAATAAAAATATAAGGTGGAAAGAGGGGCATATAATGAAGGGAGAGGTGATGGGAAGGTAGACACATAAAGGAAAAGAGGGAGAAAACGAGAACGTCTGTTGATTCAGATCGAGAGAGAAGGAGGGGGGTAGACATGCACGAATCAAGTGTCAAAAAAAACAGACGAGTTTATAAGTGTATTTTTTCAAGTGAACTGTAATATTGTGTATATGTATGTATGTGTGCGTGCGGGCAAACCGATCAGACGTGTGTGATTGTAGTGGTGGTGGGGCGGTGATCAAATGTGTCGCCGATTCTGGATTTATATTGTCTTTATAATTTGTCTAGAGTTTATTTGCTTACTATGAATAAATTTATAAATTGAATAAATATGTTCATTAAGTATAACAGGATTAGTAGTAGTAATAATAATAATAATAATAATAATAATAATAATCGATACTCCTAATAATTGAGGTAAAATAATGAAAATAATAAATGAATAATAAAAATAATAATAATAGTTTAATTAAATTTAAAAGTACTAAAAAATATAACTAAAGAATAACTAGAAAGTGCCGGTGTTATTAATTATTGATAATGATAATAATAATGATAATGATAATGATAATAATAATGATAATAATAATAATAATAATAATAATAATAATAATAATAATAATAATAATAATAATAATAATAATAATAATAATAATAGTAATAATAGTAATAGTAATAGTAATAAAAATAGTAATAATAATAACAGCGACAACGACAACGATAATGGTGGTCAATAATATTTAAGAATTTATAAAAATAATAGTTTAGGAAATAAATAGAATAATTAAGAAATATTAGGAATCCTAGGAGGTAGTGATTATCATAATGATATTAAATAATAAGATAATGTTTGCCGATATTATGATATGGGTTAATGGTTGCAATAATGCTGATCATATAAAAAAAGTTAATAATAGTGGTTTAACCGACAGCAGTAATCAGAGTGGTAATCCCAGTAATCTTAACAATAGTAATAATGATAGTGAAAAAATGATAGTGAAAAATTAATAAATAATAATAGAACAGTACAAATTACTATTACTATTTATTACTATTATTGCCACCATTATGGTGGCAATAATAGTAATAAAGATGAAAACAGTAATAATAATAATAATAATAATAATAATAATAATAATAATAATAATAATAATAATAATAATAATAATAATAATAATTATAATAATAACTTAAATAAAATAATAAAGTTATAAATAATGACATTATCGTTATTATCATCAATGGCAGTGGAAGCAAAAGTCAGGTAACGGTAAAACATGGCAATATCAATATTATTAATAATAGTGATACTGTTAATTTCACTGCCGCAAATAACAATAACTATGATAGTAACATCAGACATGATGTCACCACTAACAACAATAATTATCTTGATAAATGTACAGAAATGAAAAATAATTCAATGTCAAATAATAATTAAGTTTAAAATATTAATAATAGTAGTAATAAATAATTGATAATGATAATCTAAAAATAATCTAAAAAATATAGAAATATTAATCAATAAATGGATAAACATATAAGGGGGTATTTAAGGGTAAAGAAAAATACAGAAGATGACAATTAGTGTTAATCGTTGTGGGTGTGATAATAATAATAATAATAATAATAATAATAATAATAATAATAATAATAATAATAATAATAATAATAATAATACCACTAACAGTACTACTACTACAAATAATACTACTGATAATAATACTACAAACAATAAAGCTACTACTAATAAAAATAATAATAATAATAATTAATAAAAAGGTACAAGAGGATAGTTGTGTTGACAAAATTATCAGTTGATGGGTAGGTGAAGTTTTTTTTTTATATATATAGTAACAGCCTAAGGGGTTATAAGTGGATTACTAAGAAGGTGTAATCTATTATGCCTACAGTTAATTGATGTTTCTTGTTTTTAGTTTAATAATAAAAATAATGGTTTTTGGGTGGTTAGAGAGTGGGTGGACATAGATCGGGTTGGCATTGTCTTTAGTATACGGTTCATAAGTTTCTTTATTTAAGTTGAATGTTACGTCTAAAAAATTAACTATTTTAATGTTAGATGTTATTTCTACTTTGAGATCTAATCTTTTCATTTCTCTAAGGATAATTTTTTTTACTCTTTCACATTTTTGTCCATTTGAGTTATTTACTATTAGTAATCCGTCATCCCTATATAGGTCTATATCTTCAATGCTAATGTTTTTTGTGAGATTATATAGTATGTAAAGACCAACTAGATCAGTGACTTCTGCTGAGTCCAGGGAGCCCATAGAAACATCAAAAGATCCAAATTGATTGCTTTTAGTCCATTGTTCATGTTTACAGATTAGTACTGTATTTCTGTTGGTTTTTTTTACACTTGATTCGTGCATGTCTACCCCCCTCCTTCTCTCTCGATCTGAATCAACAGACGTTCTCTTTTTCTCCCTCTTTTCTTTTATGTGTCTACCTTTCCATCACCTCTCTCTTCATTATATGCCCCTCTTTCAACCTTATATTTTTATTTATTTATTTATTTATTTGCCCTGTTTGTTTCAGATTTTAGATTTTAGATTTTTTGTTTTTTGTTTTTAGATTTTTTAGATTTTTTATTTTTTATTTTTTATTTTAATTTTTTAACGGCCTCAATTTTTGAAATGTTAAATTTCTTTTCTTTTTCTTCTCTTTCTCTATCCCTCCATTTAATTCTCTCCAAATATGATCTGAGGTTAAGATCGGATTCTAACTCTGCCTGATGAGATCTCAGTTTATAGTAACTGTTGATCGATAACATCGACATGCCAGTGTCGCAGATTTTGTACATGTCTGTGTAAATAAAATTATCATATATATATATATATATATATATATATATATATATATATATATATATATATATATATATGTATATGTATGTATATATATATACATATGTATATATGTATATATTTATATATATATATATGTATATATATATATATATGTATATATATATGTGTATATATATATGTATATATATATGTATATATATATATATGTATATATATATATATATATATATATATAAATATATATGTACATCTTTCTCAATATATATTTACGTATATGCATATATTAATTGAACAATATATATATATATATATATATATATATATATACATAGATACACATTTTACATGTATATCTATATCTCTCTATATATATACACACACACATTTTATCATATATATACAATTATTAGTTCATTTGTAGTCGATGTAAAACATTATATTGAGCTTACTGCACATATATATATATATAAATATATATATATATATATATAAATTATGAGCTCTAGTAGCATAATACACTATTGAGCTACTGTATAAACTTTTGTGTGAACTTCAAAAATGTTTCTGTAATATATATATATATATATATATATATATATATATATATATATATAAATTATTAGTTTATTTGTTGTTGTTAACTAATAAAATTAAATAAACCAGATTTAAGCATCAAATGTCTCTGCTTATTTTTCTTCCTTTGATTACAAACATGAAACAGCCTCATTTGTCCTTTTAGCTCACTGTAGAATTGAATTGAATTACTCAACAATAGGGAACTTTGGGCCAAATCAGGCCACAGTGAATGTTTTCTTTGAATTCAGCAAAAGATAAATGATTGATATCACTCAAATTGGGAAACAATCACTTGATAGATTCTCCACTCTTTAATCTTAACCTGAATTCGATCTAGAAACGATTAAAATCCTATATAGAATGCTTTTAATGATTATGCTCTGTCTGTATGTCCGTCTCTATTTACTTGATTCCCAGAGTTTGACATAAGGTCGGTTTTTAAGGTAAAGAAAAATCAAGTTCTCCGAAAAGGGGCACTCTGTATTGGAACAAAAATAAAAATTACATCAGTCGAGAAGGATATCTCATTCACCGACAGAGGACAGAACAGATTCAATGTTTGTATGTTTATTCAGATGCAAACAATAGAACGTCAAAATGTACTGTTTTGAAATTTTTTGCCAACCCAGGGAAAGACAGTAGTGCATAAACAACTAATTCATAAGCTCTTGAACCGCAAAACGTTTTGTCAGCCCCATGATGTGATTCCGTTATGATTATGGCCAAAAAATATTGCTTAAATAAAAAAGAAGTAATAGGTAATTGTAATTATTACAGCACACCACTTTCACTATATCATGAAATTCCACAGTCAGTTATTCTTCATCATAATTAGTATGGATGACCCAACAGAATAGAATGATGGAATAAAAATTAGAAATACTTAATGATTCAATCGAATTACTATCGAATTTGTTTCTGGTTTGAACGGAAGTAGATTTGTATGAGATTGACTGACAGCTATGTCGTAAGTAAAGTATGTCGTGAATTCTGGTGTTCTTATGAGAAAGAAAATGAAGAAAAAAAAAGGAGAAAGAAAAAACGAAAAGTAGAAAATGAGAAAATTCTTCAATTCGAATAATTATGGTTTGTAAAAAATAAGTATTAGTTATGTTAACTTTGGAGTGTTTTTTTTCAACAATTGAATATGTACACTGTAAACCAGAGAGGAAACCAGATATGAACATAAGATAAACCTTTATATACAGAAAAAGTGAGAGAAAAGCAAATGTGTATAAATTACATGAATGTTAGATGCATTTTATTTTTTTTAGCCTGACTGTGGAATTTTATACATTGATGAAGCACTGTACAATATCAGAACATTTTATTTAAAATTGAAATAAAAATGTGATTTAAATACTTAGCTTCAATTTATGACCCCGTAAAAAATTCACAGCAAAAACTCGTCTAGCTACAACCACTGCAAATAAATTCTTTTTCTCCCTCTGTGTACCAAGAATTAAGTGGAACTTCCATGAGTAAAGTTTATTTCCTAGAACTGTTCGTATGTGGAACACAGTACAACAGGGCTGCCTCTCGGCTGACTATAACATTGCCATTTTCAAGTCCAATGTAAACAAATTTTTGTGAGCCGTTATTTTAGATAGTCACTTTCTGACAAGTTACAACCATCGTTATAAATCCGCTCGGTGTATCACCGTCTACCTAACAAACTCAATCACCTTTATCCTCAAGTGGCCTGTGGGCCTTGATAAGTGGTGACTCGATTGTAAAAAAATGTATTTTTAATAAAGTAATAAAATAAAATTCGGTAAAACACACAATCATAGAAATAAAGTTCTGAAATATTTTTTCGTTTGCTATAAGGTATTTCATGTTTTTATTATCTCTCTTTTTTTCTAGCACAAACACTACCGGCCAAACTCGTGTAGGTACAGCTAGTTAGACATCTTATATGCTATTATAATTGGTAGAACCAGATTACAAACTCTGCGCTCTGCTACCAAATGTTAATGTACCGCATAGCCTCCAGAGAGATTAACTAGTCTACTTACTTCACACCTTGAGCAGTCAGTATGTATACTTTAAATTTCATTTGAAGGTATGTAACTCTCCATCAATTCGCTGTTTTGATACCTCATTGTAATACAGCTTCCTATTCCAGTAGCTTCTATCCAAGAACTGCAGACTTGTGAAACTCTCTTCCTGCTGACTGTTTTTCTTTCTACCTATAGCCTTGGTCTTTTCAAGACTAAGGCCAATAGGCATCTCCTGTCTTTTCGATAATTATATTTAGTTCTTGTTATCTCCTTACATCAAGTTGCTTCATGCCTTGTCTGGAGCGATTTTCATTAAAAAAAAATTTCAACTGTTATGTTATCATTTTTTTATTTTAAATTATAATCTTTTACTAATTATTTCTTGCGTTAAGATATTTTTATCTTATAATCGGTAAGTTTCCACATTCTAGCAGGAGATGTTATATTGCTCAAAGAGTTCTGCATCTACATTAAGGTTACTGTTCTTTGTTGAGTATACAAGAGTGTCAGGCATGTGTAATCATTAGCATGCTGAGGAGGGCATCTAAATTGGATAGGCATCCAATCATATTCAAACTATCTCTCTTTCTCATAATATTTCTAAGTACTAGGACTTATACTTGAGTCTTTGGGTATACAGTCAAGGAGTTGGTTCTGGACATCACCGGGGCATTACCAGACCTCTGCGTGCCACTGACTATAATAAAGTAAAAATTACCTTTTTTCTTCATTAGCTACAATATGGGCCAACTAGGCAGTCTCTACGATGAACAGAACCAAAGTTATCGCAAAAAAGTGCGGCTTTCACCTTTTCCGTGTCCTTGACTTTTGACCTAAATATCCCAAAATTGAATCAGTTCTAAGTTGGACGATGACCGATATTTTGACCAAGTTTGGTGACGATTGGTCAAGCAGTGTGGAGGCTAGGCTGTACACAAACAAACATAGGGACAAATTCGACCAAAAAATAACCTCCATGACAGAGGTAATAACGGATGAATGTAAAGCTTAAGTAATCACATTCAGGCTGATTAAAAAATAAAACACTGCCCTGATTTCAGCTGTGATGGCCGTCTTCAGTTTAGAAATAGTCTGCGGATTGTTTGGATAAACATTATCTTTGAGATAACCCCACAGATAAAAATCAATTGGTTTATGGTTTGATGAGTGTGAATCCCATTCAGAATAACATCACCTACTGATGAGACTCTTACCAAAGTGTCCCTGCATATCATTAAACGGTGGACTGAAACTCGGTGGACAAGTCAGGCATAGACTAAAGTTTATTTCTACCAAACATGGTTGGATTGCAGAAAAGATTGTGAATTTTATTAGCGGTTTCATACGTGGCACTTTTTTTTGTAGGGGAGGGGGTCACCATATATAAGAGCATCTGTCCGTTTGTCAGTCAGTCTGTCATGCTAAAGTTTGGAATGGCCTTTTCATGTCTAAACAAATAGAACAACCTTTCTCTGGAACAAAACAATGGATTGTTCAAACTAGACTTCTACAATGAAGTGATTAATCACTAGCTGTCCCTACCCGGCGTTGCCCCGGATTATATTTTTTATTTTCAATTCCGAATGGCTTTACTTCTTATTAAGCTGTGCTTTTATTTACTAAAATATTGTTATTATTCATAAATCTTTCGGATGTTCAACTGTTTGAATTTTTTTGTACCAAAGTATTATTACAATTTTTAAATCCACGGGTGCCTTTTTTTGGCAGTGGTAGTAGGGGGGGGGGGGAGGTCAGCCTATATAAGAGTATCTGTTCGTTTGTCAGTCTTTCATGCTAAAGTTTGAAATGACCTTTTATGTCTAAGCATACAGATAGAACAAGCTCTTCTTCCAAATATCTATTACAGAATGGTTGCTAGAAAAGCGGGAAATTTGTCAAACGGTAATCTATTTTACGAAGAATATATTTCATAAAGTTTTTCAAAGACTAATATTATAATACACTCACAGATGCTCAAAATGTCGTGGGAATGAAAATTTCTGTGTAGCTTACTAGCCATTAATATATTTTCATACTATATATATATATATATATATATATATATATATATATATATATATATATATATATAATGTTCTCTTTGTCTATATACTATCCTATTCCATTTTACTTAAAAATAAAGTATAAATAAAATGAAAAAAGAACATAAAAAATAGACATTTTTCCTTTTTCTATTTCTTTCGATGTTCATTCTCCCTATCTCTCCGTATTATATATATATATATATATATATATATATATATATATATATACACACTTTTTACTTTTCGTCTTTTTAAATTTACAAAAAAAAAACAGAAAGTCGAACTTGACAATACATTCATCTCTTTATCTATGTAAATCCGAGTAGTTTAAAAGTTCAGAAAAGGTATCGAAGGTTTAAAGGAGTGCCAACTGCGAAAAACAAAACAAAATAGCAAAGTTCAAACCAATAATTTTTCTTCCTTTTTTGTTTGCCTGTAAAAGACCGCAATAAACCAAAAGCAAAACAAAATAGGTCTTGGAATCGAGCAGCAGGAAGATTTCAAGAGAAGTTAAGCAGACATGAAATAGAACGAAAATAAAGTGGAACTTCACAGTCGTCTGATTATTGGTAACCAAGTGATGCCATAGAAGAATGGTGTAACTGAAGAAGAGGCAGGAATCATTCAGAGAATCAGAAATAAGAATAGATATTTTCAAGATACGTCCGTTCTATCTGAAAACTTGGACATGAAAAGGCCATTCCAAAATTTAGCATAACAGACTGACTGACAATTGAACAGGGGCTGTTATAAAGGGGGACACCCCCCCATAAAAAAATATTAAACCCATGGAATCGTTAATAAAATTTACATTCCTTTCTGCAATCAAACCATATTTGATAGAAATAAATTTCAGTCTATGCTTGACTTGTCCATCCAGTTTCAGTCGTGGATGCCCAACAGTTTTTGTTTTATCACTGTTCAATATGCAGGGCCACAATTGTCTGATTATTGGTAACCAAGTAATGCTATAGAGAAACGGCATAATTGAAGAAGAGGCAGGAATCATTCAGAGAATCAGAAATAATACAGAGTGATCGCTAGAGAAGCGGGAAATTTGAGGTTGTAAATTTTATTTTATTTAAATTTTAATGCAGCTGGCTTATTCACTTTTTCGATTAGCACGCACAACATTTTGAGCATCTGTGAGTGTATTATAATATTAGTCTTTGAAAAACTTTATGAAAGATATTCTTCGTAAAATAGATTACCGTTTGACAAATTTCCCGCTTTTCTAGCAACTATTCTGTAATAGATATTTGGAAGAAGAGCTTGTTCTATCTGTATGCTTAGACATAAAAGGTCATTTCAAACTTTAGCATGAAAGACTGACAAACGAACAGATACTCTTATATAGGCTGACCTCCCCCAACTTCCATTACCAAAAAAAGGCACCCATGAATTTAAAAATTGTAATAATACTTTGGTACAAAAAAATAAAACAGTTGAACATCCGAAAGATTTATGAATAATAATAATATTTTAGTAAATAAAAGCACAGCTTAATAAGAAGAAAAGCCATTCAGAATTGGAAATAAAAAATATAATCCGGGGCAACGCCGGGTAGGGACAGCTAGTGGTTAATCACTTCATTGTAGAAGTCTAGTCTGAACAATCCATTGTTTTGCTCCAGAGAAAGGTTGTTCTATTTGTTTAGACATGAAAAGATCATTCCAAACTTTAGCATGACAGACTGACTGACAAACGGACAGAGGCTCTTATATATGGTGACCCCTCTCCCCTACAAAAAAAAATGCAACGTATGAAACCGCTAATAAAATTCACAATCCTTTCTGCAATCCAACCATGTTTGGTAGAAATAAACTTTAGTCTATGCCTGACTTGTCCACCGAGTTTCAGTCCACCGTTTAATGATATGCAGGGACACTTTGGTAAGAGTCTCATCAGTAGGTGATGTTATTCTGAATGGGATTCACACTCATCAAACCATAAACCAATTGATTTTTATCTGTGGGGTTATCTCAAAGATAATGTTTATCCAAATAATCCGCAGACTATTTCTAAACTAAAGAGGGCCATCACAGCTGAAATCAGGACAGTGTTTTATTTTTTAATCAGCCTGAATGTGATTACTTAATCTTTACATCCATCCGTTATTACCTCTCTCACAGAGGTTATTTTTTGGTCGAATTTGTCCCTATGTTTGTTTGTGTACAGCCTAGCCTCCACATCGCTTGACCAATCGTCACCAAACTTGGTCAAAATATCGGTCATCTTCCAACTTAGAACTGATTCAATTTTGGGATATTTAGGTCAAAAGTCAAGGACACGGAAAAGGTGAAAGCCGCACTTTTTTGCAATAACTTTGGTTCTGTTCATCGTAGAGACTGCCTAGTTGGCCCATATTGTAGCTAATAAAGGAAAAAGGTAATTTTTACTTTATTATAGTCAGTGGCACGCAGAGGTCTGGTAATGCCCTGGTGATGCCCAGAACCAACTCTTTGACTGTATACCCAAAGACTCAAGTATAAGTCCTAGTACTTAGAAATATTATGAGAAAGAGAGATAGTTTGAATATGATTGGATGCCTATCCAATTTAGATGCCCTCCTCAGCATGCTAATGATTACACATGCCTGACACTCTTGTATACTCAACAAAGAACAGTAACCTCAATGTAGATGCAGAACTCTTTGACAATATAACATCTCCTGCTAGAATGTGGAAACTTACCGATTATAAGATAAAAATATCTTAACACAAGAAATAATTAGTAACAGATTATAATTTAAAATAAAAAATGTTAACATAACACAGTTGAAATTTTTTTTTTTAATAAAAATCGCTCCAGACAAGGCATGAAGCAACTTGATGTAAGGAGATAACAAGAACGAAATATAATTATCGCAAAGACAGGAGATGCCTATTGGCCTTAGTCTTGAAAAGACCAAGGCTATAGGTAGAAAGAAAAACAGTCAGCAGGAAGAGAGTTTCACAAGTCTGCAGTTCTTGGATAGAAGCTACTGGAATAGGAAGCTGTATTACAATGAGGTATCAAAACAGCGAATTGATGGAAAGTTACATACCTTGAAATGGAGACTATTTAAAGTATACATACTGACTGCTCAAGGTGTGAAGTAAGTAGACTAGTTAATCTCTCTGGGGGCTATGCGGTACATTAACATTTGCTAGCAGAGCGCAGAGTTTGTAATCTGGTTCTACCAATTATAATAGCATATAAGATGTCTAACTAGCTGTACCTACACGAGTTTGGCCGGTAGTGTTTGTGCTTGCAATTTGTTTGTTTGGTTTCAAACTTGGACTTTTATTACCTTTAAATACTATTGTTATTGGTCAAATTGATCCTGTTGCTTCCCTTAAATAATCTCCAGGATGTGGAGACTATTTTAGGCAAACATGCTGATTGCTCAGAGTGTGAAGGAAGTTGACTAGTGAACGCCTATGAAAGGTTAGAAAAATATCAACACCCATTACCAATGTAGCACTTCCTCTTCATGTATCCCAAAAAGCAAAAATTAGAAGACATTTTTTCATGTTTAATATACAAAAATCGAACACCGGACATAAGATGTCGAATTCTTGCCCACGAAATCAGTGGACACTGATTTATATTGAATGACCTTATGGTGCCTTTAAGCATCTACTGAGTTTATCTAAAATGGTTTTTGGCTTATTATTACTCACGATCTACAGGAGTTAAGAAAATCATCTCTCTTTATATAAAGATATGTATGTGTATACGTTTTCATATTTGAATGTGCAGTATTCACTCCTAAACTAATTAACCTTTCATTATGAATTTTGGAACACAGCTGCTAGGCTTAAGGTGAATAATGTTGGCTGTATTTATTTTAATGTAGTTTTATGAAAAAGAGTAAAAATGGGGTGGAAGCGTCTTATGAAATTTAAGATACCTTCAATTTTTGTGAAATTTAAAACAATAGGTATTAGACATGAATTAATAAATATTCATAAAATTTCAGTTTCTTTAGAGAATTAAAAATGTAATACTAATGTTAATTAAACCTCATAAAGGTATAATCAACATTAGTATTACATTTTTTACAACCTCTCATTTGAAACATAAAAAAATTCAAATTTGCCTTAAATTTGATCCATAGTCATTAGACACGAATTAAGCAAGATTCCTCGAATTTCGATTTCTTCTTAAGACCCCTTAAGCGTAAGCCTTACATTCTTTACAGTCAACATTAGTATTACATTCTTTATAGTCAATATTAGTATTGCATTCTTTACATTCAACATTAGTATTGCATTCTTTACATTCAACATTAGTATTGCATTCTTGAACGAAAACATTAGTATTACATTCTTTACAGTCAACATTAGTATTACATTCTTTACAGTCAATATTAGTATTGCATTCTTTAACGAAAACATTAGTATTACATTCTTTACAGTCAACATTAGTATTACATTCTGTACAGTCAACATTAGTATTACATTCTTTACAGTCAACATTAGTATTACATTCTTTACAGTCAACATTAGTATTACATTCTGTACAGTTAACATTAGTATTACATTCTTTACAGTCAACATTAGTATTACATTCTTTACAGTCAACATTAGTATTACATTCTGTACAGTCAACATTAGTATTACATTCTTTACAGTCAACATTAGTATTACATTCTTTACAGTCAACATTAGTATTACATTCTTTACAGTCAACATTAGTATTACATTCTGTACAGTTAACATTAGTATTACATTCTTTACAGTCAACATTAGTATTAAATTCTTTACAGTCAACATTAGTATTACATTCTTTACAGTCAACATTAGTATTACATTCTGTACAGTCAACATTAGTATTACATTCTGTACAGTCAACATTAGTATTACATTCTTTACAGTCAATATTAGTATTGCATTCTTTAACGAAAACATTAGTATTACATTCTTTACAGTCAACATTAGTATTACATTCTGTACAGTCAACATTAGTATTACATTCTTTACAGTCAACATTAGTATTACATTCTTTACAGTCAACATTAGTATTACATTCTGTACAGTTAACATTAGTATTACATTCTTTACAGTCAACATTAGTATTACATTCTTTACAGTCAACATTAGTATTACATTCTGTACAGTCAACATTAGTATTACATTCTTTACAGTCAACATTAGTATTACATTCTTTACAGTCAACATTAGTATTACATTCTTTACAGTCAACATTAGTATTACATTCTGTACAGTTAACATTAGTATTACATTCTTTACAGTCAACATTAGTATTACATTCTTTACAGTCAACATTAGTATTACATTCTGTATAGTCAACATTAGTATTACATTCTGTACAGTCAACATTAGTATTACATTCTGTACAGTCAACATTAGTATTACATTCTTTACAGTCAATATTAGTATTGCATTCTTTAACGAAAACATTAGTATTACATTCTTTACAGTCAACATTAGTATTACATTCTGTACAGTCAACATTAGTATTACATTCTTTACAGTCAACATTAGTATTACATTCTTTACAGTCAACATTAGTATTACATTCTGTACAGTTAACATTAGTATTACATTCTTTACAGTCAACATTAGTATTACATTCTTTACAGTCAACATTAGTATTACATTCTGTACAGTCAACATTAGTATTACATTCTTTACAGTCAACATTAGTATTACATTCTTTACAGTCAACATTAGTATTACATTCTTTACAGTCAACATTAGTATTACATTCTGTACAGTTAACATTAGTATTACATTCTTTACAGTCAACATTAGTATTACATTCTTTACAGTCAACATTAGTATTACATTCTGTATAGTCAACATTAGTATTACATTCTGTACAGTCAACATTAGTATTACATTCTGTACAGTCAACATTAGTATTACATTCTTTACAGTCAATATTAGTATTGCATTCTTTAACGAAAACATTAGTATTACATTCTTTACAGTCAACATTAGTATTACATTCTGTACAGTCAACATTAGTATTACATTCTTTACAGTCAACATTAGTATTACATTCTTTACAGTCAACATTAGTATTACATTCTGTACAGTTAACATTAGTATTACATTCTTTACAGTCAACATTAGTATTACATTCTTTACAGTCAACATTAGTATTACATTCTGTACAGTCAACATTAGTATTACATTCTTTACAGTCAACATTAGTATTACATTCTTTACAGTCAACATTAGTATTACATTCTTTACAGTCAACATTAGTATTACATTCTGTACAGTTAACATTAGTATTACATTCTTTACAGTCAACATTAGTATTACATTCTTTACAGTCAACATTAGTATTACATTCTGTATAGTCAACATTAGTATTACATTCTGTACAGTCAACATTAGTATTACATTCTGTACAGTCAACATTAGTATTACATTCTTTACAGTCAACATTAGTATTACATTCTTTACAGTCAACATTAGTATTACATTCTGTACAGTCAACATTAGTATTACATTCTTTACAGTCAACATTAGTATTACATTCTTTATAGTCAACATTAGTATTACATTCTGTACAGTCAACATTAGTATTACATTCTGTACAGTCAACATTAGTATTGCATTCTTTACAGTCAACATTAGTATTACATTCTTTACAGTCAACATTAGTATTACATTCTGTACAGTCAACATTAGTATTACATTCTGTACAGTCAACATTAGTATTGCATTCTTTACAGTCAACATTAGTATTGCATTATTTACAGTCAACATTAGTATTACATTCTGTATAGTCAACATTAGTATTACATTCTGTACAGTCAACATTAGTATTACATTCTTTACAGTCAACATTAGTATTACATTCTGTACAGTCAACATTAGTATTACATTCTGTACAGTCAACATTAGTATTACATTCTTTACAGTCAACATTAGTATTACATTCTTTACAGTCAACATTAGTATTACATTCTGTACAGTCAACATTAGTATTACATTCTGTACAGTCAACATTAGTATTACATTCTTTACAGTCAACATTAGTATTACATTTTTGAAGACAACATTAGTATTACATTTTTTATAGTGTACATTAGTATTACACTTTCTAAAGACAACATTAGTATTACATTCTTTACAATTAACATTAGTATTACATTCTTTAGAGTCACATTAGTATTGCATTTGGTACAGTCAACATTAGTATTACATTCTTTACAGTCAACATTAGTATTACATTCTGTACAGTTAACATTAGTATTACATTCTTTACAGTCAACATTAGTATTACATTCTTTACAGTCAACATTAGTATTACATTCTGTACAGTCAACATTAGTATTACATTCTTTACAGTCAACATTAGTATTACATTCTTTACAGTCAACATTAGTATTACATTCTTTACAGTCAACATTAGAATTACATTCTGTACAGTCAACATTAGTATTACATTCTTTACAGTCAACATTAGTATTACATTCTTTACAGTCAACATTAGTATTACATTCTGTATAGTCAACATTAGTATTACATTCTGTACAGTCAACATTAGTATTACATTCTTTACAGTCAACATTAGTATTACATTCTTTACAGTCAATATTAGTATTGCATTCTTTAACGAAAACATTAGTATTACATTCTTTACAGTCAACATTAGTATTACATTCTGTACAGTCAACATTAGTATTACATTCTTTACAGTCAACATTAGTATTACATTCTTTACAGTCAACATTAGTATTACATTCTGTACAGTTAACATTAGTATTACATTCTTTACAGTCAACATTAGTATTACATTCTTTACAGTCAACATTAGTATTACATTCTGTACAGTTAACATTAGTATTACATTCTTTACAGTCAACATTAGTATTACATTCTTTACAGTCAACATTAGTATTACATTCTGTATAGTCAACATTAGTATTACATTCTGTACAGTCAACATTAATATTACATTCTGTACAGTCAACATTAGTATTACATTCTTTACAGTCAATATTAGTATTGCATTCTTTAACGAAAACATTAGTATTACATTCTTTACAGTCAACATTAGTATTACATTCTGTACAGTCAACATTAGTATTACATTCTTTACAGTCAACATTAGTATTACATTCTTTACAGTCAACATTAGTATTACATTCTGTACAGTTAACATTAGTATTACATTCTTTACAGTCAACATTAGTATTACATTCTTTACAGTCAACATTAGTATTACATTCTGTACAGTCAACATTAGTATTACATTCTTTACAGTCAACATTAGTATTACATTCTTTACAGTCAACATTAGTATTACATTCTTTACAGTCAACATTAGTATTACATTCTGTACAGTTAACATTAGTATTACATTCTTTACAGTCAACATTAGTATTACATTCTTTACAGTCAACATTAGTATTACATTCTGTATAGTCAACATTAGTATTACATTCTGTACAGTCAACATTAGTATTACATTCTGTACAGTCAACATTAGTATTACATTCTTTACAGTCAACATTAGTATTACATTCTTTACAGTCAACATTAGTATTACATTCTTTACAGTCAACATTAGTATTACATTCTTTACAGTCAACATTAGTATTACATTCTTTACAGTCAACATTAGTATTACATTCTTTACAGTCAACATTAGTATTACATTCTTTATAGTCAACATTAGTATTACATTCTTTATAGTCAACATTAGTATTACATTCTTTATAGTCAACATTAGTATTACATTCTTTACAGTCAACATTAGTATTACATTCTTTACAGTCAACATTAGTATTACATTCTTTACAGTCAACATTAGTATTACATTCTTTACAGTCAACATTAGTATTACATTCTTTATAGTCAACATTAGTATTACATTCTTTACAGTCAACATTAGTATTACATTCTGTACAGTCAACATTAGTATTACATTCTTTACAGTCAACATTAGTATTACATTCTTTATAGTCAACATTAGTATTACATTCTGTACAGTCAACATTAGTATTACATTCTGTACAGTCAACATTAGTATTGCATTCTTTACAGTCAACATTAGTATTACATTCTTTACAGTCAACATTAGTATTACATTCTGTACAGTCAATATTAGTATTACATTCTTTACAGTCAACATTAGTATTACATTCTGTACAGTCAACATTAGTATTACATTCTTTACAGTCAACATTAGTATTACATTCTTTACAGTCAACATTAGTATTACATTCTGTACAGTTAACATTAGTATTACATTCTTTACAGTCAACATTAGTATTACATTCTTTACAGTCAACATTAGTATTACATTCTGTACAGTCAACATTAGTATTACATTCTTTACAGTCAACATTAGTATTACATTCTTTACAGTCAACATTAGTATTACATTCTTTACAGTCAACATTAGTATTACATTCTGTACAGTTAACATTAGTATTACATTCTTTACAGTCAACATTAGTATTACATTCTTTACAGTCAACATTAGTATTACATTCTGTATAGTCAACATTAGTATCACATTCTGTACAGTCAACATTAGTATTACATTCTGTACAGTCAACATTAGTATTACATTCTTTACAGTCAATATTAGTATTGCATTCTTTAACGAAAACATTAGTATTACATTCTTTACAGTCAACATTAGTATTACATTCTGTACAGTCAACATTAGTATTACATTCTTTACAGTCAACATTAGTATTACATTCTTTACAGTCAACATTAGTATTACATTCTGTACAGTTAACATTAGTATTACATTCTTTACAGTCAACATTAGTATTACATTCTTTACAGTCAACATTAGTATTACATTCTGTACAGTCAACATTAGTATTACATTCTTTACAGTCAACATTAGTATTACATTTTTTACAGTCAACATTAGTATTACATTTTTTACAGTCAACATTAGTATTACATTCTGTACAGTTAACATTAGTATTACATTCTTTACAGTCAACATTAGTATTACATTCTTTACAGTCAACATTAGTATTACATTCTGTATAGTCAACATTAGTATTACATTCTGTACAGTCAACATTAGTATTACATTCTGTACAGTCAACATTAGTATTACATTCTTTACAGTCAACATTAGTATTACATTCTTTACAGTCAACATTAGTATTACATTCTGTACAGTCAACATTAGTATTACATTCTTTACAGTCAACATTAGTATTACATTCTTTACAGTCAACATTAGTATTACATTCTTTACAGTCAACATTAGTATTACATTCTTTATAGTCAACATTAGTATTACATTCTTTATAGTCAACATTAGTATTACATTCTTTATAGTCAACATTAGTATTACATTCTTTACAGTCAACATTAGTATTACATTCTTTACAGTCAACATTAGTATTACATTCTTTACAGTCAACATTAGTATTACATTCTTTACAGTCAACATTAGTATTACATTCTTTATAGTCAACATTAGTATTACATTCTTTACAGTCAACATTAGTATTACATTCTGTACAGTCAACATTAGTATTACATTCTTTACAGTCAACATTAGTATTACATTCTTTATAGTCAACATTAGTATTACATTCTGTACAGTCAACATTAGTATTACATTCTGTACAGTCAACATTAGTATTGCATTCTTTACAGTCAACATTAGTATTACATTCTTTACAGTCAACATTAGTATTACATTCTGTACAGTCAACATTAGTATTACATTCTGTACAGTCAACATTAGTATTGCATTCTTTACAGTCAACATTAGTATTGCATTCTTTACAGTCAATATTAGTATTACATTCTGTATAGTCAACATTAGTATTACATTCTGTACAGTCAACATTAGTATTACATTCTTTACAGTCAACATTAGTATTACATTCTGTACAGTCAACATTAGTATTACATTCTGTACAGTCAACATTAGTATTACATTCTTTACAGTCAACATTAGTATTACATTCTTTACAGTCAACATTAGTATTACATTCTGTACAGTCAACATTAGTATTACATTCTGTACAGTCAACATTAGTATTACATTCTTTACAGTCAACATTAGTATTACATTTTTGAAGACAACATTAGTATTACATTTTTTATAGTGTACATTAGTATTACACTTTCTAAAGACAACATTAGTATTACATTCTTTACAATTAACATTAGTATTACATTCTTTAGAGTCACATTAGTATTGCATTTGGTACAGTCAACATTAGTATTACATTCTTTAAAGACAACATTATTATTGCATTATTTACAGTTAAAATTAATATTATATTCTTTACTGTCAACATAGTATAACATTCTTCCCACTATAGGAGTTTGAATTACATTCTTCACACTAGGGGAGTTTGAATTTCCGACTTGAAACCATCCTCAGGTGTATTTGGTTTCTCGGTACAAGGGTTTGTAAAGGACAACATGGCATGAGGATACTTCACTTTACAAGTAAACCCTGACCAAATATTTAAAATAACAGAGTATTCGAAGCCCAAATAAGATCCCCTTGATACAGCTATACACTCGCTCATAAGAGGAATAGTGCATCTTCTCCATTCTCTAAGTAATTTTACCGTGAGTAACAGCACTTAGCTTGATCCACATCAAACTGGAATCCGGCAAAACTAAAAAAAGAGCAGAATAAAGATATATTATAACATTAAGTTAAGTGGTTAATTCAGGAGAGGAAAATCAATGTTCGCCACCTCTTTACTAACTAAACGTTTGAAAGGTAAAGGAGAACTTTAATGGAATATTCGAATATCTATGTATCTCATATAGAGATCAAGTGTTAGCCACAGGAAGAGACCCTTTGATTTCGTAGAACTTCAATTGAAGTAAAATGAAACAAAAAAGAGAACACAGTCAACATAGTATTACATTATTCACAGTCAACATTGGTATTATATTCTTTACAATAAACATAGTAAGTTCCTCTAGACGATTGCACAGTATTATTTATTTTCCCCACTGTCCATTTCATGTGGGGTGAGAAGTTCTTTGAAACACATCTGTTTGGTAAGCAGTCACAAACCCAAAAGTCTAGACTAGATTTTATTATTTTTTCACAACTTCCTGTTTTCTTACGTCACTTTCTTTGACGCATTAAGATAATTTCTAAGCTTCACCTTGAAGCAGAAATGTCATCCCTATGTAATCAACACATCCTACATGTAATCTTACTACACAATGAACTGAAGGTGTTAGTCAAAGTAAATATACGCACAGCTGGTAAAGAACTTGCTGAAATGTTAGATATAAGTGATGTGAGAGTTCTGATCCACTTCAAGCAACTGAAGAAATCAAAGAAACTCGATGAACGAGTGCTGCACAAAGTCAACGAAAATCAAAAGAAAGCTTGAGGTGTTGCAGTTGGATGCAGATGAGGTGAGCTATCATATTCAAACTATCGCCATTTTTCATAATATTTTTCAGTATGAGGAATTAGACTTAAGTCTTTGGAGCATACAACTAAGGAGTTGGCTCGGGATCACTGGGGCATTATCAGACCTCTGCACGCCACTGGTGTTTTGCAGGAAAAAAATGAGTCATTTCTTAATTATAGTGTCATGTCAAATGAAAACTGGGTCTTTTATGATAATCGATGATAATCAACTCAGTGGTTGGTCCAAGGGAGATCGCCGAAAAAATTCACACAAAACTTTCGAAACATGTTATGCAACTGGAATGTATAAATGTGTTTCTCTGTGACAAACAGTGTTGATTGTAATGTTTTTTTAATTTCATTAATAAAGTTGAGTTTAAGATTATTTAAAGAGGTGATGGTGGGTGTGAAGTTAGTACCGGCATGGATTGACGACTCGGCGTGCTGTGTCTGAATCCTGTTTGACCCATAGCACCACTTTCAATGTGGATGTTGGCAACCTCCACATGGTCCTTACTGTGAGTACATGATTCTAAAAAAAAGGAATCTGGGAAATCAATGTCAACAACAGAATTAAGCAGGTTTACGAAAAATAAAGTGCTGATTCATACGACAAGAAGAAGAAAAAGAAGAAGAGAAAATAAAGGAAATAGAAGGTGAAGAAGGAAAAACAGAAGAAGAAGAAAAAAAAAGAAAAAGGAATCTGGAAATACCAATGCTAACAACAGAATCAAGTATGTTTAAAGAATCATAAATTCTGATTTATATGAAAAATAGAAAGATAAGAAGAAAAAGAAGAAGAAGAAGAAGAAGAAGAGAAAGAAGAAGAAGAAGAAGAAGAAGAAGACACTTATTTATAAGCATTTTAAGCTGGATGTCAAAAGCCGACATTATTTTCTTACCAACCTAATATTATTTCTTAAAAGAAACAATAAAACAAAACAAAACAAAAACATTGAATACATTTTTTAAAAAGATACATAACCATATAAATATGGATATCTGTTGGATAGTTACTCTGAGGGAAAAGATAATTGCTTAAAACTAACGGAAGATTAAAAATATATATATTTAAACAAATCACCAAGCTTAAAACCATTTAAAACCAATTTAATTTGTAAAAAGGTATTTTGGTGTGCTTGTTGTTTGAGACAAATACCTATATGAATTCTAATATATGTTCTGCTCATTCAAAGTCAAATTCAGATGTGAAGAAATTGAAACATGTTTTCCCCTCCGAAGTAAAGATAAAAGAGTGAGACAGGACGCGTCTTGCTAATTCGGACTTAATTGGTTCGAGTTTGCTTTTGTTGTCACCCAATCTACATATGAATATAATGCATTTATAAATGGATCTATTTATGAAGAAGTGTACACAACAGAAAAAAGAAAGAATTTAAGCAAGCGAAAGAGTTAGATATTCAAATAATGAATGAGTAGCCGTGTGTATGTATGTATGATACGGAGAGGGAGAGGGAGAGCGAGAGGGGGGGGGGAAATAACTGAAGATTAAAGAAACAACATAAAAAGAAAGAGAATGAAACAAATGCAGGAGTTAAGAATCTGTAACCATGTATATATATATATGTATGATAGAGGGAAAATAGAAAGAGAGAGAGAGAGAGGGAGGGAGAGAAAGAGTTAGAGGGCAGAAAGAGAGAGAGGGATAGGACAGAAAGAGAAAGAAAAAGGGAAAGAGAGCAGAAAATTGAGAAAAAAAGAAAGAAGACTGAAGATTAAAGAAACGAAGAGCAATAGACTCAAAGAGAGAGAGAGAAAGGAGAGGAGAAAGAGAAGGTGTGAGTAAGGGATAGAGAATGAGAGATAGGAACGAAGGGGATCTTTCAAAATCACAAGTGTGTATGTTTAAATCTATGTATCGATGTATCGTTTTTTATGTGTAAGTTCATGCCATGCAATCGGACATCTGTATAAGAGAGAACAAAGAGAAGGGGTTGTGAGAGAAAGATAAAGTAAGAGAGACAGAAAGGGAGAATATGTGATAAATAGAGGGTGATATATATATATATATATATATATATATATATATATATATGTATATATATATATATATATATAAGATTCCCGCCCCCCCCCCCCGGATGAAACGTGTAGCTTAATTACCATAAATATATTTTCATAGCTTACTACCTAGCTCTACTTACGTATCGAACACTGTTGAAGTAAATATTGAAATTTGATACATAAAAAATTATATCTCCTTATAAAATTTTATGTGGATCCATGAAATAGTAATATATATATATATATATATATATATATATATATATATATATATATATATATATATATATATATGTGGGGGGGGGTGTAGGAGCACTAGGAACAGTTCCGAAGAATCTGGAAAAAAGACTGGGAGAAATTGGAATCAATGGGAAAACTGAGACCATACAACGACGGCAATGATAAAAACAGCTGAAATCTTAAGAAAAATATTTGAATGCGGAAACTTTTCCACATAAGCTACGAAGACTAACTAATCACATGCAAGGAACAATAGGAAGAAAACAAAATCACATAAAGAACACCACAAGAACCCAAGGAACAAAAACTGCAAGAAATCTCATAAACTACCACCCACAAAAAGGTGATGGCAGCAGCCCCAGCTTATACCACCCAAAACAGTCGTGAAAAGTAAGGAGGATGAAAAGACCGAGCAGGGATATCACTAACCAGACCTCCCATAGAAGAGTGCAGAAAGTACTGGGACATTGGAGAGGCTTATTGCCATCCAAATCCTAGAGAAGGCCAATGTCGTTGCCAACGAGAAATTGATGGTAAACGCCTGTTGTAATAACGCAAATTCATTTGCAGTAGTTATTGAAAGAGATGGAGAGCACTGGAAATCTGGGGAGACTTGTTGTCACTCAGACTCCAGAGAACACCACTTGGGATTATTATTGACGACCTGTGTGAGAACTCCTAGTGAATTATAATAATAATAATAATAATAATAATAATAATAATAATAATAATAATAATAATAATAATAATAATAATAATAATAATAATAATAATAATTTGCAATTGGTAATAATGTTGGTGGTAATAATATTAATGGTTTTGATGGTCACAATTAATTATGTATTCTAATTATAATTCTCATTTAATGGAAGATTAAATATAATAATCATACCGTGCATGATATAAAATATGATATATAAATGGATAACTATCTTGTCTAATTATTGTTTGTGGATAGATAAAGTTCTTTTTATTAATGAAGGCCCTGGTGTTACCATGTCTTAGGAGTTAATTGATTCTGGGGTATTTAAAAGATACTATAAGATGATGAGTTCAGTTATGGTTAAAAATTTTAGTTTTTTGGTTTTTAATCTATTTTCACATGGTAACATTGGTTTAATATGTAAATTACTAAGAAGGTGTAATCTATTGTGCCTACAGTTAATTGAGGTCTCTTGCTTTTTGTTTAGGAGTTTACCGCCATCACTAAATCTAACTATCTCAAGTTTTTCAGTTAGGCATAAGTAACATGGTGAGTTCAGGGAACTACAGGTACTGGTTTTTCTAATAGTGTTCCAAGTCAATGTTGGTGATTGATTATTGCCGGTTAGTTCCCAGTGGTATATAGAGAGTGAAGTTCGTTTTTGGTAAACAGAATTATTGAATGAGCATTTATGGCCGGTATATCTTTCTTTGAAAGCATTACCAGCCATGCCTATATAGTATTTTTTCTGGGTTGGGTTTTCTTTGGTTGAAATTGTGGCCTGGTATACTATTTGGGTTATTTTGCAATGTTGTTACAGGGGACATTCTGTTTTGTTGTGCAGTTGCAAGTCTTAGTTTTTGTTGTTTTTCTTTCAGTATTTTTGTTGCCATTCAAAATGTTATTGTTATGTTTTTGTAATTAATTTTTCTTAGTTTTCACCACAACTGTAGCTTAATTTAAAGGTATTTTTATGAAAGATTTCATGTAGTATGCTATTAGGAGGGAAGTGTAGGTAAATTAAATGAAAACTTTAAAACATCAAAACTTTACACAGACATTAACGCGTCTTCTGCCAGCATCACAGATTCAGACATGAGCTGTGTATTATTGACCCCTCTTACCTTCTTCCTTTCTTTATTTTCTCCCCCCCCCCTCTCTACCACCCACCTCCTCTCTCCTCTCTTTCCTCTATCCTCAATGAATTTACATTTTATTTTATCTCATTATTTTATTTTATTTCTATTTCTTTCTTTTTATTCCATTTTATATTTGATTCTCCACTGTCTCAATTCTAACCACGTGACTTTCCAAATTTTAATTTTATTGCCAGTGTCGCAGATTTTGTACATACCTGTATAAATAAAAATAATCATATATAAAGGCTCTATTTGATATTGAGCACTTTTATAAGCCTGGTTGAAATTCTTTGAGTTCCTAACCTGTAGATGTTTACCTTTCTTGGATTATATATATATATATATAAATATATATATATATATATATATATATATATATATATATATATATATATATATATATATATATATATATATGATTATTTTTATTTACACAGACATGTACAAAATCTGGCACACTGGCATGTCGATGTTATCGATCAACAGCTATTATAAACTGAGATCTCATCAGGCAGATTTAAAATCCGATCTTAACCGTAGATCATATTTGGAAAGAATGAAACGGGGAGAAAAGAAAAGAAAAGAAATTAAAAAATTAAAATTTGGGAAGTCACGTGGTTAGAATTGGGAGCGTTAAAAAATCAAAACTATAATATAATATAAAGCCATATATATATATATATATATATATATATATATATATATATATATAAAATGTTGTTCTTGGTTTTTGAAAGCATTGTTTATATGGTGATATGAATTATGAAAAATAATAATGATCTATTAGAACGCCATACAATGCATTTTAGTTTTATTAACTTTTTTTTTCCAATTTTATTTTCGAAGACATATTTTCCTTTTAGAATTTAAAATAAAGATATATTACAAAACTTTTTTTTTCTTATCATCATCTCGTCATGTGCCGTTCTTGACTAAATAGACTCTCATCCCAAATTCGTTTCAACAACACCCGAATTGATAATACACCAAAACATGAGATGAAGGAATAAAAAAAAACAGGTGTTTTAATGTATCTTTATATGAAATTCTGATGAGGAAGTATATCTTCGAAAATTAAATTGAAAAAATAAAATAAAAGTTAATAAAACTAAAATGCATCGTATGGCGTTCTAATTGCTCATTATTATTTTTAATAATTCATATTACCATATAAACAATGCTTTCTAAAACAAGGACACCATTTCTTATTACAATTTGCACTGTCACGTGCCATTCTTGGCTAAAGAGACTCTCATCCAAAATTCGTTTCAACAACACCCGAATTGATAACACACAAAAAAACGAGATTAAGAAAAGAAAAAAAATATTTTAACATATCTTTATTCTGACGAGGAAGTATATCGTCGAAAATTAAATTGAAGAATAAAAGTTAATAAAACTAAAATGCATTGTATGGCGTTCTAATTGCTCATTATTATTTTTTATAATTCATATTATACATATATATATATATGTACATCTATATATAGAGAGACATATACTATGCTTACTCGTGACCCGTCGGGCCACAACCATTTACTGTGACATATATGTTAAGACATTCTTCTTGCATAACTAAAAAAATAAGTCTCTTCACTTCTAATTTATTCATGGATAGTTCAGAAGTAAAGAGACTTATTATTTTTCTATCTAATTTTCATACGTATTTGTGGTGTGTACAGGTGCTATGTTAATTAGATGACAACGCTAAAAAACAGAGTCACTCTTTCTCTAAATGTTCACAGAGAGACATTAAGCAATATTAGAGAGTGGTTAAATCAGCATAGCGTGTGAGGAGTCGAGAGAAATGCATAGATAGCTCAGAGAGAGATTAATTCACTTAATTAAAAATTATGTCTAATTAAAACAATTTGAACAGAATTTGATTTATAAATCATACTTGTAATTTGAACATCTCTCAAAGCACCTATTGGGAGATTTGAACATGAAAACTAAACAAAACAGATTTTCTCTACTTATTGTTAGTGTTCAAAATTTTAATTTTCTACAATAATAAACAATAAGAAACAATTATGGGCAGTGATTAACATATGGTGCTAAATTTCTCTCTATAAAATCCGTTAGAGGCTTAGGAAGGTATCATTTTGTGATGCAAACCTTTTGCAATTATCTGCTTGTCTTGCTTCGAAACCATACACCGATTGGGAAGCTTCTGCTATTACTTTGACTGCCCTTTCAAAACTTTGACAATATGAGACATCATACATTTTAAATTCTAACGATTATGGTTTATTGGAAAAACGAACAAAAAATGTCTTTCCATCATTCACCAATAAGAGCCATTGTCAAGATACACCTGAAGAAGGTCGGAGGTTACATCAGCCGAAACGTTGTGAAAATAACACCCAACATGAGAACAGTAGTCCGAACAATCCCAATAATCCATATATATATATATACATATATATATATATATATATATGATCAAAATCCATGACATGATTTTGATTCTATAAAATGTCTCTAATTTGCGGCTTAAGCTTAATGAGACTTAAGAAAAAATTGAAATTCAAGGAATCTTGTTTACTTGGTGTCTCATGAGTATGAATTAAATTCAATGCAAATCTGATATATTTGGATTTTCTAATGGAAAGTTGTGCCTATACTATTCCCTTAAAATCCTTTTTTAAATGCTCTAAAGAAACTTAAATTTTGGGAATATTTTTTAATTGATATCGAATACTTATTTTTGAAATTTCACAAAAATCAAAGGTATTTGAATTTTAACGAATGGCTTCCACCTCCCTTTTAACCCCTTTGCATAAAACTAAATTAAACTAAATGTATATCATATTTGAACCCCTTACTTCTATCAGCTGTGTTCAAAAATTCATAATGATCAGTTTAGGAGTGAATTATGTACATACAAATATAATCATGTAAATATACTTAACTTATCTAAATTAATAAATGCAAAACGGGTTAATGTTATTTAAATCAATAATACAACATAGAAATTTTAAATACTATATATATATAGTTCAGACGAACGATCAAAGAACAGACATTAGATAGGCTAAGCTGCATATCTATTTTTTAAGCAATTCATAATTAATAAATATTGGATGTTATTCATTTCTAATTTTATTGTACTATTTTATCTACCTATGTCCAATAGTTTTGCCGATATTAACAGTAATTAATTAAAATGATTTAATAAGACAATGGATAACTTAAGAAAAACTATTCTTAACATCGCTTGCAAGAATTATCGACTGGAAAAACGGGAAAGAGAGTGGCTGGCTAGCAAGAGAGCTACTGATTGGCTGTTCCATTAACGACGCCATATTATTTTTAAATTCACATCTGATGTTGCTGTAATGCTGAGAACAGATACTACACTCTGATCTTAGCCAATAAGACCTAATTTAATCTATCATTGTATTCGGTTTTGTTGTCATAAGACCGTCCTCCCAGGAATTAACTCCTTCTTTTTAAGAGGTTAGGGGTAATCCTCTCAGTTATCTGTTCTGTTGACATGAGACCATCTTCTTTCTCCTTTTTCTTTGTGGGGTGGGTGGGGGTGGGAATGTAGTATCTTTTCTGTTGTTCCTTCTATTTTTATGGGGAAGATAAGATCCTCCCAGTGTTCTATTATAATAATATCATCCTACCAGGTATTACCTCCTCCTTTGAATGTCAGTGTACGTAGTTCGTTCATCATAACATCTTTCTCGCCTAACAAAATTATGCAACCAGAGGGAACACATTTTTGCTAGTATATATATATATATATATATATATATATATATATATATATATATATATATATATATATATATATATATATATATATGCAGTATGGGGAAGAAAAATTTACACTATTTTAAGCAGGTATTGAAAGACAGTGTATGACCAATTAGTTTTTTGAATGTCATAAGAATCTATTTACCACAAGAAAATTTAAATAATAGAAAATGTTTTTATTCTATGTGTCCTTCTTTCTCAATAATTGCCTTCACATGCTCCCTGAAACTTGTACAAGTTTTCTTCAAATATTTGGGAGACAACTTTTGCCATTCTTCTTTAATAGTATCTTGAAGAGAGTCGATATTGCTGTGTGATACTCTATTGGTAGCATGTTCTTAAACACCCCAAATAGCATAATCCGGAGTGTTGAGATCTGGACTAGAAGGCGGCCATAAACATGATTCCCCAAAATTGCTACAGTTGGGTTTACAGAAATCTTGTCCAGACACAATTACCATCTGAGTAGTTTGATTTACGTCATGGCAATGCCTGGTATCTCAGAGTCTTGTAGTAAGTATTAACATTAATGTTTTCAGCAGCTTTCTAGAATTTTATAGTAATTTTCTTTCCATCGGAAGTAAAAACATCAAAGGACATAACTTGAGTAGGATGTTTTGTCTTGAATTTTCATCATACCCTCAGCTGTCGATTTTGTGTTAAATCTATCACTTTTGCAGTTTAGAACGGCATTGGCAGCAAAGATCTTTTCATCTGAAATAATCTTTACAATGAATTACTTTTTCTTGAACCATGTAATAATTTTATTGCACCTTTCCAATCTCTTTTCTTTCATAGCTGTTGTCAACAAGTGTTTTACTGTTCTTGTGTATTATTTCTTTTTACTTCAAATCATATTTTACTGCATTTCTAATGGTTTGGTGTCTACCTCAAGTTCAATTGCCATTTTTCTCATGGGTTTGGTTGGATCCTTTATGATTTAGGATTTGAGAGCTTTAATAAAAGCTTTGGTACGTTTTTTGTTCATTTCTTGACTTCCAGACTTTTTCGTAATAGTTTGGCACCTACTCATTCTATTCTTTACATTATAAACAGTCTTTATGGACACTGTAACTATTCTTAAAATCTCGTTTGGTGTGACGAGTGCATTCAGCACATCACTCTTTGACATTTGCTTTCCTGATTACTCATATGGACAGAAGTTTCTATAAATGTAAGGATAATAGTGTTAGGTATGACTATGACATCAATATATGCTAGGTTTCAAAACAATTAACTTAGTGCCTGCTGAATATATATATATATATATATATATATATATATGTGTGTATATATATATATATATATATATATATATATATATATATATATGTATGTATATATATATATATATATATATATATATATATATATATATATATATATATATGTATATATATATATATATATATATATATATATATATAAAAGCTTAATATATATATATATATATATATGTATATATATATATATATATATATATATATATATATATATATAAAAGCTTAATATATATATATATAAAGATAGGGATAAAATGATCCGACGTAATGGAAAATGAAAAAAGGAAAGCCAAAAACTATAAATAATATAATTCTTGGCTTTCCTCTTTTCATTTTATATACACACACACACATATATATATATATATATATATATATATATATATATATGTATATGTGTGTGTGTGTGTGTGTGTGTGTGTGTGTGTGTGTGTGTGTGTGTGTGTGTGTGTGTGTGTGAATTAAAGAAAGAGGGGAAGACCCAATGGAGAGAAAGAAAGAAAGAAAGAAAGAGAGAGAGCGAGAGAGAAAGTGAGCAGATGGAGGATTGCTTGAGGCAGAGAGAGAAAATGAAAGATACATAAATTGATATCGATATATAGAGAAGAGGGAGAAAGAAGCAGAAAAAAGAATTAAAAATACGAACAAAAAGAAAAAAGAACCAATAATCAAGAGTAAAAGATAGAAAAGGTGTGGGGGAGCAATGCAATTTTATTTTCATTTGGGGGTCTCCTTGAAAATATATTCATACATTTTTGTCAAAGGGGACATTTTTTTTCATTATTTTATCGTCTGTTAATATACTCAGAACTTGGTTTGAGACCTCGTTTTCCTGGTGTCTTAACCTTTGACTCTCGAAAAAATTCAGTGCAAATAACACTCTCAGAAGGATAAGACAGACATTTAGCTTTTGGTTTCTTTTATTAAATTCTTTTCACGGTGATTTATTCTAAGTGATATCGCATAACTTTTTTCAAGTTTCAAATTCACTTTACTGTCTGTGTTCGACTTCAGAGAATTTCAAAATGACTGTCATGGCATAAAATTTTTTTTTTCTTCTTCTTCATTTTGTCTTTCTTGCTTAATCCTTGCTGGTTTAGGTGACATTATTGGTCTGGGTTTAATATTCGGAAGACTTTTATATTGGAAACAGAATGTTTTAAATAACATTTCCCTTTAGTAGCTGTACCTAGCCGGCGTTGCTTGGGATACAGTGAAGTCAGGTTTAATATTAGCAGTCGTCTTAACCGAACTAAGTAATTAAAAAAAAAAGAAAGTATAGCTTATTACGTTATTATATTGCCAATAACACGGTACAACAATAACACATTTGTTTTATTTGTTTGCACATCTAAAAATTTAAGGTGACAACTTCTATTATATAGCACTATCGATCAAGAGGACTCTATCAGGCATATGTACGCAATGTGATGATGTATGGAAGTGAAACCTGGCCAGTGAGGATTTAAGACATGCGTTGCATGGAGAGAAATAATATGAGAATGATACAATGGATGTGTACTGTGAGTCTTAAAGATATCCTTAAGTCTGATGATCTCAGAGGAAGATTAAATCTGGACAATATATGTGTCAGAACAGGAGACTTTGATAGTATGGTGACATTGAAAGAATTGAAATGACAGTTCTTGGGTTAATAGATGTAGAATAGTTGAGGTAGCAGGTTCAGTTCGGAGTGGAAAGCCAAAGAAAACATGGGAGGAAGTGATACAGATGAACTTGATAGAAAGAGGAATACAGACGTTGCAGAGATAGGTTTGTTTGGAAGTCAATTTCTTCAAGCCGTCCAACATATGCAAGCATGTAAAACAGATGTTGAACCGAATAAGATGATGAATTTAAAATGATTTATTCCCCTGGCTGATTTTTATTTTTAGGTGAATATTTACAAATCTCGCCTGGTCGGAGTAAGTAATTTTAAAAATACATTGTAACTAAGTATGTTATTATATTGCCAATAACATGATACAACAATAACAAATGAAACATGGAAAGGTAGAAGCAAGGTTTAATTTGTCAGCTTAAATGCTATTAGGGTCTGACTTTAAAAATCCGACGTTATATGTTAGATATCAAACTAGCTGTAATAACTGGCCCAGGATAGGTTCATAATAATGAGACACTTGTAAATTGAATTTCGTATGAATCAGATGCTTCTATTGTTGGCATTGGTTTCCACGATATTTTTCTAGTTAGAATTCTTTCTAGAAAGACATTGGGTACTTACGGGAAGGACCACATGAAGGTTGCCAACATCTAAAGTGAAAGTGCTTCTAGGGAAAGGAACACCCAGGTCGTCAGTCCATGTCATTAACCACTTAACCACCGTCACCTCTCGACCCCAAAATATTTTAAAGCAATCAAAAACATATTGCTATGATCAAAAAAATGTGTGAAAATAGAGATTACACGGCTGAAGTTATGGATTTAGAGAAAGAAGATAATTCCTACCAAATTTAAGCTTTCTATGGCCAGCAGTGCCGCGTTATGCCTCCCCCCTCATTTTCTACTGGTCCCAAAATACAAAAGGTGTTGCAGCCAAAATGAAATTCTCCTTGTACACCCCACGTTACAAATACATTCAACTCCCCAACCGTAGCTGGAGGAAGCAAAAAGTGTCGCTCTGTTGTTTTTGTTGGTTTTTTTTCGACACTCTCTCAATTGGTGACGTAACTGTGAAAATTATTTTTAACACATTCCTCAAATTGGCATACCCCAAAATATAAACAATCATATGTTTATAATTTCATTTTCGTCTCAACCTTGCAATTATCAAAACAATCCCAGTCGAATTTCAAACATGACGTTTATCAAAACCCCTGACCTACATCCCTTTACCATTTAGGTCATAATTCTTATTTACTATCCTGCATTTTCGATCACCCTGGGGTATGTGTGTCTATAGTCTTCAGACAGATGAATGTAGATAATCAACTTGAAGTCGATGAAAAATGCCAGAAAAGGAAGTGGCCGTGCATTACTTCCAAAGTCACTACTATAATAGATGTGTAGTAATAGGGATATGGATAAGGTGTTAGATTAAGTAAAAAGAAAAAATTTCCATTAAAAATTAGATCATGCAAAAATAGAAAATTTCAACTAGAAATTAAGTTAACGTATTCAAAGGAAGTGACATCACGAACAGGAAGTTGACGTGAAAGAATAAGCTAGTATAATCTTCTTCTTGGCTCTTATCTCTGTCTACCAGGATAGACTTCTTTTTCGGAAAAACCCTCATGGGAAGGGAATTATAATCTCTATCTTTTTAAGGTTAGGTATGTTTATATATTTGTATGTACGGGATTCACTCCTAAACTAATTAACTGATCATTATGAATTTTAGAAAACAGCTGCAAAACGTAAAGGGTCCAAATGTTGCTATATTTAGCTTAATTTAGTTTTATGCAAAGCGGGAAAATGGGGGCAGAAACCCTTTGTGAAAATTCAAATTTTTGTGAAATTTTAACATAGGTATGAGATATCAATTAGTAAACATTCTCCCCAAAATCAGTTTCTTTAGAGTATTTTAAAAGGTTTTAGGGGGCATAATATGGACACAACCATTCATTGGAAAATTCAAATATTTCAGATTTGCATTGAATTTGCTCCATAGACATTAGACATCAACTAAGCAAGATTCCCTGAATTTCCATTTATTTTTAAGACCTCTTATGCTAAAGCCTTAAATTTTAGACATTTTCTAGAATCAAAATCATGTAATGGATTTTGATCAAAATTAAAATTTGGGAGATATTTATTAATTGATGTCTAATACCTATAGTTAAAATTTTACAAAAAGCAGGGGTATCTGAATTTTAATGGACGGCTTCTTGCCGTCTTGCTCCTTTGCATAAAACTAAATTAAAATAAATGTTGTCCACATTACCAGCTTTAACGCCTCGCAGCTCTGTTCCAAAATGTATAATGGTCTGTTAATTAATTTAAAAGTGAATCCTGTACATACAAATATATAAACATACAAATATATAAACATATACATATAGCTAACTCGTGAGTAATAAGTAATGTAGGTAAATTAAATTCTAGATGGAATCACTTCCTGCTTAGATGAGTCATGAGGTCATTCAGTGCAGATGCAAAACCGATTTTCTAGCAACTGATGGTCCGACACCTCTTTTAATCCGGGTAAAATCACGAAACGGGAGTTGATAATCTCACTGTCGTCAGACTAGTTTACTGGGCGGCCAATAGATGGCTCTGTGGGTAGTGCGTTTCTTTGTTTATACTGCACCTGCTGGTGGTAGTCTCCTTTTATTTTGCGGTTATAACTTATTTTGCTTAAATTTGACCCTAGCTATGACTTCACAGACAATTTCAAGTGGCAGGCATAGTGTTAAATATAAACACCGGTCTATTTCCATCAAAGAAATAGTTGAACTGCTGAAAACAAAAATTGACAGTGATGTTTCTGGTATTGGGTCAACAACTGTTTATGGTTAATTATTAACTCCACCGATAGAGATTATATTTTCGGTTGACCAATCATCACCAAACTTAGTTAAAATATAGGTCATCGTTCAACTTAGAACTGATTTAATTTTGGGAAATCTAAACCAAAGGATAAGGTCATGGTAAAAGGTGAATGTCACACTTTCGGCAATAACTTCAGTTTTGTTCATCGTAGAGACTCACTACTTGGCCCACATTGTAGCCAATGAAGTCCCGGATCTTATACTACATTGACATTGACTTTTAAAAGTTTGGTCAAATTTGATGTATGGATCTGATACTCTTTGATAACAGTAACCACCATGCAAATTTCAGTATAATCAAATTAATAGTTTTTAAGTTATCAACGTTTGCATGACATAACTTTGAGAATACTTCATATGATACGGAGAAGTAAAGCCCAGATAACACTTTGGCTCATTCTTACATTGTCAGGTAGAGGTATGCAGTCTCACGACTGAATTATGTTCATGTTATTAAGGTGAAATCAGATTGTCTGGAAAAATAATTAATCCGACAAAACTTTGGAACCAAGGTAGACCTATATAAACCAGTGTTCCATGTTTCTGTGTATAGGGATATAGATGTTGCACATAAGACATTATCCCATGAAAGGAATGACAAAATAATCAATGTTTATAGACAAAAAAGATAGAGTTAGTAGAATTTCAGCAGTTCAGAGAATGCCTAGAATGTTCATGTGAAAAAAAAAGTGGTTTTGTGTGTAAGGAGAAATTAAGTACACATGTTTATTTCGGCTGATGCCGTGTGCATTTACATGCATGTAAATGGGAAGATATGGAGATATGTGCATGTGTATAAGCGTGCTTCTGTTTTATTAATGAGAGAGTATGCTCGTCTATGAACGTGTGTACATGCGCGTTTTTCGAGTGGCGTTTGTGTGCTTTGCTGGCTGTACGGTAGTTTGTGAATGTCTCTCGTCACATGTGCTCTATTTGCAGAGAGCATTTCAGGAGGGATCCAGGCTGGATTGTGACGTACGTATATGTGTTGTTTGTGAGAGAAAAGGAAAAAAGAGAAAGAAAGCTGTGTGTTTGGGTTTTTGTAGTACCTGATGGAATTCAGAGAGAATATACTCGCTTCTCTGATTGGCTGAAAGAAACTGCTGATTGGAGATGTTGCAATCAAATTGAGAGTCGATACATAAAAACATTTCTGCTGCTGCTGCTTCAAACATAGACATTGTATTGCAGTTCCCAGTGGCTGAGGCTGAGGATCTTAGTGTTAAATAGTAAAGGTTACGTTTGCTAATATTCATCTGGTGATGTGGATTCGTTTGTTAATGTTGGCACGTACACAGTAAATCAGGGTCGTGGGTCAACGAGTATGAACTTAAATGTAACCTAAATCTGTGTAGCCTGAAGTGGACGTAACGTCACATGGCTCAATAAACAATCTTTCTTCAAATTCGAGAATATTTTTCTATTCTTTGTGCTGTTGTGAAACTTTAATTCCAGGTGTCCTCAGTCACGGGAGGAGTGGTGGACATGAGTCGCTGTTATTATTGATGATTTGCATTGATAACAAGTGTGTATTTTATTTGATTGTTACTTACGAGATATTGAACTTCCCCTCGGAGGTGAGGGGTATATGTAACATGAGAACATTAGTTATCTTTTGAATATCTGCATGAGACGTCAATACTTTTGCAGGGCATTGTGTATATGCGTACATACATACAATCACAAAAACACATATACAGACTCAGATAGTGGTCTTCATCAATTCAATGTTCAGGTACCTCGATATAATACAGCTTACTATCCCAGTAGCTAATTTCCAAGAACTGCAGACTTGTGAAACTCTCTTCCTGCTGACTGTTTTCCTCCTACCCATAATCTTGGTCTTTCCAAGACTACGGTCAATAGGCATCTCGGTGCTGGTGTATTTGAGTAGTACCCAATTTCTGCTCTTGAAAATCTCGCTCACACACCCCTATTCCGAATTCGTGGCCATCAATAAACTGCCTCTCTTGCACCAAACCGGTTATAATGTTTTGTTTTTTTTTAATTTTTTGTTATTAAATATTATGGACACCTTTAGTTTCCTTTTTATTTATTATCAAATTTGAACTTTGACATCAGCTTTTTATAACCTTTAGTATTGATTACATGTAAAAAGGTTCAATTGAAAAATTTTATAATTAGAATTTATTACAATTTGCTGGAATAATTTTTTAAATGAAAATTAAATATCAAGTAAAAATTATATTTTTACTTGATTACTGAAAAGCATAAAATAATTCGAATAAAAAGATACTTCTTTTTTTAAAATTTAATAATTTTCAGTGTGCAATCATTTGAATCGGTTTGAAACCGTCTAAATTACGCTTAAAACGTTGTTTATGAGCATCGGCTACGAATTCGAAATAGGGGCGTGTGAGCGATCTTTTTACAGGCAGAAATTGGGTACTACTCAAATACACCAGCACCGGTATCTCCTATATTTGCGTTAATCATCTTGCGTTCTTTTTAACTATGTACATAAAATGGCCTCATGCCTTTCCTGGAGCGATTTCCATAAAAAAATGTTGAAAAGTCACTTTTCTCATACTCTTGGACAAGGTTTAAATCCATCGCTTCTGGTCATGCTAAATTTCTTTTTCCCACTGGACTTAAACCCATAAATGCTTTTTGTTTTAAATATGACACATTCCAACAAAATACCTATTTAATATAATATTCAACAAAATGTATCAGACTGTAACTTGTTTTAAATCTGCAACGAGCCTGTTGACATGTGTGAGTAGGTATTAGTATGATGTTGCATCAGCACACCCACTAAATAGGTAATCAGTATCTTCGATGAAAAAATATTTTTCAAACCAATATAAAAAATAAAGCATTTAAGGGTTAAGTAATACCGGGTCAGAAGAAATATGGTTGTGGATTGCACAACCCTTGCTTCAGATTTAGGAATGCCAGATGTTGTAAGTTTGCAAGTTGAAATTGTTCTAATTCATTCAATCATATCTTATGAATCAGATGATTCTATTGTTGCCATTGGTTTCTCAGATACCTTTCTAGTTAGAATTCTTTCTAGAAAAAAATCAGGTACTTACAGGAGGGACCATGTGAAGGTTGCCAACATTTTAAGTGAAAGTGTTTCTGTGGAACGAACTGGATTCGAACTTGGCACACCCAGGTCGTCAGTCGGTGTTGTTAAAAACTTTGCGACCGTCACCTCCCGAAATGGTTGTGAAGTTACTTTCTCTAATATTCTTGGGCAAGGTATGAATCTATCGCTCATCCACCAGAAAGTTAAGACGAAAACTGAGAAATCCATCCTTGCACAGTTTAATATGATTAGTTTGATTTGATATTGGCTAATAATTCTTTACATATGATATCTGTAATCGAAATATGTAATTGCTGCCATTTAATACTAAATTGGAAAAAAGAAAGAAAGGAAGAAATCTCTAAATACCAATTCCTGTTTTCCAACCTTTGTAAAAAAGATGCAATTCAATCAAGTGATTCTATGATACCAGGCTCCGCACCGCCCCCGACTGTGTCAAGGCTGGAAACATATTTATTTCTGCATTATTCAAATAACAGGCAGATATTTTCAATTTACCATCCAAGTAATTAAAACATTTCATCTCTCGTAAACAAAATTCACGATAGAAAAGAACCATTTAATTCATATGGTTATAAAGGGAATAATTTTTCACTTGATACAGCGCATCAAATGAATCCATAAGTAGTCTTTAGTCATGAATAATACTGGGATACTAGTTTCATTTGATTATTAGCTGAACTACTTGTCTATCTTGTGTTAGAAGACATTAACTACATTGAACATTCAGAAACTTTGTCTGTACAACCACTTAACAAATATATATATATAATATATATATATATATATATATATGTATTAGTATTGGGACGATTAATTGGAATCGGAATCGGTAATCGGAAAAATCAGAACTTTTTAGAGTTTCGGAATCGGTAATCGGAAAAATCAGAACTTTTTAGGGTTTCGGAATCGGTAATCGGAAAAATCAGAACTTTTTAGGGTTTCGGAATCGGTAATCAAAAAAATCAGAACTTTTTAGGGTTTCGGAATCGGTAATCGGAAAAATCAGAACTTTTTAGGGTTTCGGAATCGGTATCGGAATAAGAAAAATTTGAGCCTCATTTCCGATTCCAAAAACGATTCTTTAAATTTTTTTCTTGTCAATAAAAAATGAAACAAACACAAGGCATTTATTTATTAGAAGATTGTTTATTTACAACATAAGACTAAGGGCCACAGGACCGCAGGTTAGGAATCCTATTCCCATGGTTAGCATTGACTCTCCGAGTCTAATTTAAAAAATTTTATTGGTAAATTATGGTAAACAAAGTAAATATTCAAATAGTTCACTAACGCCTATTCCCTCATCAAACTTCTTGAAATGTCCAAATTTCTTTTCACACCTATTTGAGAGTTTGCAGTTGAGTATTAAACCGCGGGACAAGTTTTTTTCATTTTTCTGGTGCCGCCCTTACCCTGGCCGTTGTCTGGTCACTGCTTATATATCCTCTGAAATAATTAATGTTTTTTTTAATTTTTTTAGGTTTGAAATTCTTTAAACCTAATGCATATTTCCCTTTCAAGTTATTTTAATCAATTTTCAATTTATAAAGAATTTGAAAACGTATGACTGCTAAACTATCTCTAAAATAGCTATTTTCACTGAATTTAGGTAAACTTTTTAATGCAGTAAACTCAATTTTGTAGCACTAATCCGTAAGTCCGACTGGCAAAATCATAAAATCATACGTATTCGCTTTATTTTTCGTATTACCACCCGGACTTAGGTTTAGTAGTAGGAAAAGGGTGTGTGTTTTATTACTTTTAACAATGGCATATTTTATACTAAAGTTTGATCAGGAATATTAACATGGCCAAGATTAAACATAAACAAAATTGGTTACATGTCCTTAAAACGCTGTCTGGTCCGAAAGAGGTGATCATTTTATGTCAAATTTATATGTGAAACTGTTTTTCAGGCTGTTTACATGTAATCACCTGAAAGAAAGAGAATCGTATTTTTTTTGGGGGGGGGGGGGTAGGGGTGAATTAGCATATGGTGCAGAGCTCTAATAATACCTTATTTTCTTTCACAACAAAAAGTTATAATTGCAAATTGACGGAAAAAACCCCAAAAAACAAACACAGATAACTTCATAAGAATGCAGTATTTACAAAGTACCGGAAAAATGTTTTAAAATGAAATTAAAATATACTGATAAACATTTATTGATAATCATAAAAAAAATTAAATATAACATTTTTTTTTTCATTTTTAAAAATCAATTTATTTTTTGTTGGTGAGCTTTTGTCTGTGTTTGAATTATTTCGGTTGGCTTTTGTCCGGTCACCGCTAAATCACCCCCACCCCCTAAAAAACGAGGTTCTACTTTTTTTTTTGGGGGGGGGGGACCATTAACAATTTAGAGTATTGATTTACTCCTCTCCAGGAGTTAGGCACAAGGCCAGTTTTTATCTTACTCCCACAAGTAAGATATGACCCAAGGTCGGGTCGGGAAAGTGGGGTTTAAAAATTGCCTGGGCAGCCCCGTCGGCATTCCCCGGTAGGGACGCCTCAGGCAGTAAGCAATAAACTTACTCCTCCCCAAAGAGGGGAGGCGAAGCCTGGGAGGGTGGACCTCCTAGAACTGCACAGGACAGACCCATAGATCGGCGTAAATCATGCCCCAAAGGCCAAGACAATACCAGTCTATGAGGTGCAGTATCCATCGGAACAGATACTACACTTTGATCTTAGCCAAAAGGCCAAGATGATCAGCTTCGCACATAAATTTAACATAAAATGCGCTTCCGTTTCCGGGACATTCTAGCGCTTTAGAGCAGTTAACAAAATTTTTTTTATTTTGCTCTGGGAAATAAATTCTGTGCGTTTATTTTTTTAAGGGGGGTGATCTAGTTTTTTAAGCAATTACGCATGGTTTTACGACCTTGCCAGTCGGACTTGGGGTTAGTGGTAAAAAGATTTAGTGAATATCTCTAAAAAGTTAGAATGGCCCGAAAATGATGATAATTTTACAATAAATTTATATACGAAACTGATCTCCCACTCTAAATTCTAAAATAAGTGTTTATTTTCTTTCCAAGAAGTGTTTCAAGGTGTTCACACGTAATCACCTTAAAAAGTAGTATCTCAGTTTTAGGGGGTGGGGTAAGCTGAGGGTGTTAATCTATAAATTTGCCATTGTCATTAGTAGTAGTATTACTATTATTATTATTATCTGTATCTTGTTTTTCTTTTTACAGTAAAACAAATCAATCTACTACATATCTGTTACATTGACAGCAGCAATAACCGGACAAATCTTTATAATTAGGATAAAAATATGAACATTCTTTGATAGAGGGAAGGTACAGAATAGTTAACACAGCCTACCCACCCCTAACTTATTAATGTTAAGAACGGTTTTCTAAATAGTAACATTATTATTTAAAAACTCATTCTTAACATGGGGAGGGGCTTTGTTAACTATTCTGTTCCTACACCGTCTTCTTATTTTGCATACCAATCGTCGACTGTTTCTAATTACTGATGAAAAAAATCAAATAGCAAATTGGCTTTGTTTTAAAGAGAAATAAATCTTATTTTGTCTCATAATTTTCAATCAATTACAGGGAAAACATTTGAGAAAAAATATTTAGAAAGATCTACTCGTGTAATATACGTCTCTCTCCCCGGTGTATTTTTTACGTTTGCAAAAATATATGCGGACATTACACGGGTTTTACAGTAATTTGAAAATTGAAAAAAAAGCAACAAGTCTCTAATTAAATATTTAGAAATTTTAAAAGAATCGGAACCAATAATTATATCGGAATCAGGGAACATTTTGGAATCGTCTTATCACTAATATATATATATATATATATATATATATATATATATATATATATATATATATGAATGACAGACACCAAGGTGCAAAGAAACCAGGAAGGAGTTCCTCCACCAGGAGTGAAATAAAATAAAAAGACTACGATGATGATGATGATATATATATATATATATATATATATATATATATATATATATATTGTATGTGTATTCTGTCATTTAAGCAAAAATTGTTATTGTTAAACATAACAGAATTATCCTCATCTTCATCATCCTTTTTTATTTTTTCAATGTTTCTAATAATCTTTTTAGTGTCAAAATCAAAAGAAAATGGATGAATGTTCCATATGTATCACTAGCACTTTCGAAGACAATTCGACGAAGAATCGAAAGTGCCAGTGATACACATGGAATATTCATTCATTTTATCTGATTTTGACACAAAAAGATTATTAAAAAAAGTGACAAAAAAACCTCTTAAAGTATAATCAAGCAATAGTATTCTGTTATGTTTAACAATGTTTGCTTAAATATATATATATATATATATGTATATAGAAATTTAAAAAGGAAAACCAAAAAATACTATTTATGTATTCATCAACGTTTCGTCTTTATTTCAAGACTACCTCAGGATGATTGCCTGAAGAAAATAACACACAAGTACAAAATATATGTATATGTATATAGTGTGTCGGGGTTATGTTTAAAAGAAATCAATAAGGTGGACGATCATACGAATGTGAACGCTAAAATACAAATTATTTATTTAAAATTATACATTACACATTCAAGAGACGTACCATGGTTTCATTGACACGGGTAGACATTTACTGTTAAGGAAACGCTCTTAAAACCCATTGCAAATCCTCGGCGACTCAGAGAACTGTCTTCATTCTGTGAGTACCTGAGGATTTGAAATGGTTTTAAGGGTCTTTTCTAACAATAAATGTCTGCCCGTGTCAATGAAACCATGATACGTCTCTTGAATATGTAATGTATAGTTTTTAAATAAATAATTCATATCTGTAATCTAAGCTATAAATGCAAGTTTCTTTCTGTTGAACAATGTTATAATGGCTAACTATTGTTGTCCGCCTGCTTGACATAAATACGATTTATTTCTCATCTCGTCATGTAAACGGTTGGAATTAGTCTCATTGGTTTGAGCGTTCAGAATTAAGCTAAATCGGACTTTTGTCTCGGGGTTCGAATCGTTTGACCAGTTTGAACAGTTATATCTACACTGATGATTCTGCGAGGATGAAACGTATACGTATGTAGATAATAATTAAATATTATTATAGCATGTATCACAAATTAGTTGAACAAAAACAATAAAGTGCTCGATCGTAGATTCTACAAAAACTACTATAAATTATTTTATTTTAAAACTATACATTACAGTGTCTGTTGAGAGTACTTGAGTTTCCTTGATCTGGTCATGCTGGATTCAGGGTAAAAGTCGGTTGGCCAAAACAGATTGATTCATAACTGTCGGAACCTTTGAATACAGAAGAGGGGTTGACGAATCGATTTGCTTTGACCAGCCGGACTTTATCCTAAATCCAGTATAATCAGATTTATGAAACCCGGGTACCCCCAACAGACACTGTTATATATATATATATATATATATATATATATATATATATATATATATATATATATATATATATATACATTCTTTGTAATATAGCAGGAAAAATCCCAGCAGAGTGCTCGATTAATTCAGAATTAAAATTCGAAATTAAAAATTAAGAGCGTAACTGTTGTCCAGAAGCTGAAGAGAGCCGGATTGCTAAGTCCTTCTGTGCTTGAAACCGACGGTAAGATGTTGTACTAATTTTTCTGTACCAAAATATATATATATATATATATATATATATATATATATATATATATATATATATATATATATATATGTAAAGGAAATAAACTAAACACACATTAGGGCTGTCCGCATTATAAATTATTTCGACCTAGATGGGTCTTATCAGACGCGTACACAGCCACATAAAGTATATTTAAGTGAAGGTTCGACCTAGCACTATGTAACACCGAGAACTACTCATCCGAGTATTTGCTAGAACAAGTATTTATACTAAGCAAATACTCTCCGATAATAGATTCATACGCCTGTAAGTTCTTAGATGTTCTCGAAACCTTGTACGAACGAATAGCACGTGGGATATGTTGATAGATTCTCATATCTAACCTTTGGGTTGTACAACCTCAATAGTCAGTGCCACACTGACAAATAAATTTATAAATAAAGGAATTCTTATTACTTGCAGGTGAAACATCGTTATGGAAAGACACAGGGTTTGAGTTGTGTAAGCTATTCCCAGCATAGTAGATGGAAACAACGTTAAGTAGGAGGAATCTTTTCCGCAATGATATAGCCGTCGGAACTTAGCTATAGAAATTTTAAATATATAGGTTATCGAGGCGGACCAATAAAATTTTCGCTATTGAGTCTTGTAACTTTATGTTAAATATTCATTTTATGATATTGATGGGATGTTCATTATCGAGAAAAATATCAGTAATTTTGCCGAGTTCGGCATTGAGTTTATTATTGAAACAGGTCATGAGAGATCGACAGATGAAAGTTCCAATACATTTAAATTTTCTCATTTTAGGAGTATAGGAAAACCAATTTAAATTTAGTCCTGTAAAGGTTGTTTTTCTATGCACATAGATTTCAAATGTTGAACTCGTCTTGAACACCAAAACATCAAGTAATGGGAGATAACTGCCATAGAAAATTACAATGATGGATGCAAATCACAGAAAAGTCGAAGAAACAGTTCTTCGCCACCACGTGACAGTAAATAACCAAAACGGTCAACACAATGTGTGTGAAATGCCGGCTTGGTAGTTTTAGAAAACAATTGGTTTTCTAAAAATCCGACATAAATATTTGCTCTAACGAAGGATCAAGGAGGCTGTCCATGGATATACCATCAATTTGGCAGTACATAATATTGTTCGTCAGATTAGGTTAATGAAAATCATGTACTTTTCTTTATTTATTCATATAAAATATTATCTTCCTTCCAGTTTTGTGTATCGACACAATTATTTATCCCCCACATACACATACAAATATTCCTTGCCTCTATGTACGTACATTGATACGAGGATGTTTTTTTTCATAGTTATGAAATAATACAAACGTTTAAATGTTAAACTATATACTATTAAAAAGTTATGGTGTTTGGAGTTTATCTGTTCGTATGCAAATAGAAACATGCGATTAGTTGACAAAAAAGGAATAGACATAGTACACATTACTAAGGCGGTAGTTTTTACAATGTTTATACCCGAGTTCGAATCTCACGTAAGTCTAAAGGATTTTTTAAACTGGATACGTATATTATAAATGTAAACAAATTAAAATAATAACATAAAAAACATTACAATTATTTTTTAACTAAGTGACCATTTTTTGATAATCCGCAAAAAGATAGATATAAAGGTTCTTCGGCATTTGTTCAAAGTGAATTACATTTTCTTAAAAATATAATTTCTAATGTTTTTGCCAATAAAAACAATACGTAAATACATTCATCGTAGTTATTTACTCTCTCATGTAAATACTTAGTAGCATATTTTTCTACGAAATTTCACAAATATTTTTTCGTACTAATTATAAAGGAATAGTAGTTAGGTAAAGATAGGAATTGACATACCCAGGTACTGTACCAACACCGCCCAAAGGGAAAACTAGTCATTATTTATAAATTTAATACTTACAAAACACTACAATTAATATTTATAGTCAATTAAAAAATCGAGTAAAAATACTTATATGGGGTTCATAGGTAGTATCATGAGTTTCTTGAGTTATTCAAATTTCCCGGGCAATAACCGCGCACGGGTCCGCTAGTATATCTAAATGAATAAATCCGAAAGTCTTGTCTACTTATCTGAAGTATGTTAACACAAAAACTGTTCAGGTTTATCCAACTGCATGATACAACATAATATTTGAAATACGGTATATATAGTAAGTCGCTAACAGCGAAACAAAGATACGTTTATGTGTAATTTGCATACTTATTTCTAAAACAGTTTCTAATTAATTACTATTCTGTGTTATTCGTTCGTAATTTTATTGTCCTATTTCATGAGAAAGGAGGGATAAGAGTAATCCGACGCAATGAGAAATGAAAAAGGAAAAACCAAGAGATATTTTTTATATATATTCATCAACGTTTCGTCTTTATTTGTAAGACTTCCTCATGATGATAATTGTAAGAAAAATGTCATGCAAGTACATCGAAATATTGGGTTGACATGATGGGTTGATGAGAAAAAGTAGTAGCTGTGGCTGCTGACAGCGCTGGACCAAGGTCCGGCCGAGAGAAGTCAGTGGCAGGGAGTGAAATGAATGTGGATGAATGTGAGTGAAAAAGGGGAGGGGGTGGAGTGTTAGTGAATTTGTCTGAGGGTGGGAGCGAGGGGAGGGAGTGCTGAGGTTTTGTCGTGGTGAGGTGTAGCATGGATTTTAAGCGGCTGGCTACTACTTTTTCTCATCGACCCATCATGTCAACCCAATATTTCGATGTACTTGCATGACATTTTTCTTACAATTATCATCCTGAGGAAGTCTTACAAATAAAGACGAAACGTTGATGAATATATAAAAAAAGATTTCTTGGTTTTTCCTGTTTCATTTCCCATATATATATATATATATATATATATATATATATATATATATATATATATATATATATACGCAATAGTTTTGTCGATATTTATATTATTATTATTATTATTATTATAATTATTATTAAAGCGAGTTAATGAAAAAATAATAATATAGAAGTAAAAAGACTTATTATTTTAAGTTATGCAAGAAGAATGTCTTAAAAGTTTATGAATTTTCGAATGAAATCAAAGTAGAATAGTGGTAACGGTTGTGATCCAACGTGTCACGGGTACGTCTAATATATATATATATATATATATATATATATATATATATATATATATATATATATATATATATATATATATATATAAAGTATCAAATGTAGACACACAAGCCAGTAAGTTCTGTATATTATCGATAGATGATAATATGATTATTTTATATTAGATGTATATGCCTTTTTGTACATTTACAAAATTAACAACAACCAAGTTCTACATAATATTTAATTTTCATAATACGAGCCATAATGAACAAAAAAAAATAACGTACCCATGTTACTCACCGAATTGCCGAGAATATGTATTCCAAAATTCATAATGACTGATTCATAAAAAAGTACAAAACAAAGTGTATATATATGCAACCCTAAATGTTAACATTTACAAAAAATAATGTACCCATGTTACTCACCGTGTTGTCTAGAAGATATTTTCCAGAATCCGTAATGATCCGTCCATTAGTTTATGAATAATCTTCTCTACACTGACGATTCCCGTAAAGATGAAACGTATACGTATGTAGATGAAAACAAATATTATAATTATTTCTCGACACAAATCTAGGATGGGCTCTGTAGTGAGTAGTATTAACATAACCGTTATCATGGATTCAATGCATGTTCCTTTTAGTAGTAGAACACGTTGCCGACTGCTGCCTTTAAATAAGATTAATCTCTTGCTGATTTACCGGGTTGTTGATAACGGCCGTGTGGGCGAAGACGTCAAAATTTAAGTTTGAAACATGACTCGCGTTCCAGGGTTCGAGTCGGTATTAATAATCTTCTCTACACTGACGATTCTCGTAAGGATGAAACGTATACGTATGTAGATTAAAACAAATATATATATATATATATATATATATATATATATATATATATATATATATATATAATAAATGATATATCATAAAATGAAATGTTGTGGAGACAGAATGATGAAATGAATCTGAAATAGTTCTCCCCACTAATCCCATATCTACCTCCTTACAAAACAATTCAAAACTGACATAAAAATAGTGACATCAACTTCTAAAACAGTTATGGATTTACTCAACACAAAACCCCGACCCCTTAAGGACACTTCTTAAACCTGCATCTATCAAATAATAGTTCCTCATGTCCGATGTTTTATATCGGCGAGACGGACAGAAATATCGAATCCTGTATTTACGAACATAAACAAGACCTCAAATACAACAATCCCAGTAACACACTAGTCATACACAGGTGCACTTTTACCCACAATTTTGACTTTACAAACTGCACCCTCCTCAAGACGGAACCCTCTCTCCCACGCCGCAAGTGCATCGAAAGTGCTTTAATCCTTCTACCATCACCATCTAACGTAAACATTAGGCTCGGCTCTTACTCTTTCTCCAAACATCTGGCAAAAATCGCACTAAAAAGTGCAATATACCTCACCACTGCATAACCCCATCAACTTATTTTTTACTGCATTTCATCCATGTTAACATTTTTTATTTTATTTTTCTTCTTTGTCTCTTCCATTTTCTTTTTGCATATTTTTCAAATAGTTACGCACGTGCTCAAAACATCCAGTTTCGCGTCTTCTTTCCTATGTTTGGCCTTTTTTTCAATAAATTTCAAATCTTCACTTTTTCTGAAGATGTTCGTTGATCTGAACGAAACTGGTCAATCTCTCGGTTTTTTCATGTGTTTAATTGTTTTTCCTTTCTGTCTTTTTCATAAATATATATATATATATATATATATATATATATATATATATATGCACCTAACTTTATATATAAATAATGAATATGCCTCTTTGGTCTTCTGTTGAAATCGTTGTACATTTGTAACATAACTACAAACAAGTTCTACACAATATCCAGTTTTCATAATGCTAGCCATAATCAAATCTTTAAATATTTTTTCATAATTATTTACCATATACACAATTATAGAAATCAGATTCTTTCGTGAAATCATCATTTGAAAGATCCCCAAAATGTCTTTGCATCTCACGCTTTCATCGTGATTTCTTATCTTTAAAATTATCTACATTTTTAATGTGATTAGATAATTGAATAGAAGATATTCTTCCTCCGTTGTTCGAAAAAAATCTAATTTATTCGCGTAAAATAAGTGTTGCGTTTGTAAATTCGAATTCAGATGTCTTGTGTCTCTTTCAACTCTAGTTGAAAACATATTTTTATTAAATAATGATTTTCTCATAAAATTCTCAGCTTCAAGATCATTTCAAGAACTTGGTTTTAGTTTGATCATTATTTCCTAAGCTATGAAATTTCAAAATTATTTAAAACACCTATGTCAATCGGTAAATTCATTTAGAATATGAGAGTGATATATATATATATATATATATATATATATATATATATATATATATATATATATATATATATATATATATGTATGTGTTTGTGTAAATGTAATCAATCTGGCAGATCATTTCAATGCTCATACATCTTATAGGGTGAATAAAATTTGAAATAATATGAATAATATATATATATATATATATATATATATATATATATATATATATATATATATATATATATATATATATATATATATATATATATACAACAAAACCAATGAACATAAAAATATCTATAACAAGACATTAAAAAAACTTTGGATATAAAATGCTAATATATCCAACCGGATATAAAATGCTAATATATCCAACCGGAAAAAGAAAATCGATCAAAGGAAAAACGTAGAAAAGTAATTTGGTTCACATCCCCATTCAACGAATTTTTTTTAATTAAAAAAGGGCATAATTCTTGAACCTCATCAATTTGTCACTCATCAAATAATACATTACATATAATATTCAATAAAAATATATTGAAATTAAATTAAAGTTGTAGTGATAACTTAATTATGTAGGTATTTTCTTTTTACATATAAAGCTGTTTGCAATGTAGTGGACACCGTAACAATGAAAGAGGAGATGAAATTAAAAATAGAGACAATAACTGTGATATTCTTCTTCAATAAAGCTTTTTTTTTAATATATCTTTCATTTACTGTTATATAGAGTCCGGAATGCTGGAAAATATATATTTTGATATTTCGGGAGAAAAACACCCTTTTTCTAAAAAGCGAACGTTTCTTTACGTTTGCTGCTGAGAAACGTGAAAAAGTTGCCGTTACATTTGAAAAATGTCAATCTGCATTAAATGTAATGTTAATATATTTTCATATTTTATTTATTTATTAATTCATATTTTTTCCTTTTTTAATTTATTCTTTTATTTCCTTGTAGGTTCAGTATTGATTCTTATATTTTTATCTTATTAATTTATATAGTTTATATTTTATTTTTTGAATTCGTAACCGGTGAATTTTTAAATTAATGTATCAAATGAGGTAACTTAAGTATTGGTCGAACTAAATAGCAAACAGGAGTACCGTCCCATAAACAGTGAAAAGAGTTTTCTCTTTTTTCATCTTAATCTTTAAACATTCAAATTTTTAAATTATTTTGTTTCTATTAAAAATGTCCAGATCGTTATTAATTGCCTTGAAGGGTTAGTATTAATTCTTATAATTTTATATTTTATATTAGTTTTTAATTTTTGTAATTCATTTTTTAATTTGTAACGAAGGAATTTTTAAATTTGTATATTAAGCGTAGATAGAAAAGACTAATAATTAATGATGGGATTCCAATATTTTTCCCGATTCCGATACAATTACCGATTGTGTTCTAAATTCCCAATTCCGATACAATTACCGATTCCGATTCTTTTTAAATTTATAAATATTCAATGATAGAGTTATTGTTTTTTTGTTTTTTTTTCATTTTCGGATTACCGTAAAAACCCGTGTAATGTGTGCATATAATTTCGTAAAAGTAAAAATACATTTGTAGGATGTGCGTATATTACAGGAGTAGGTATTTCTAACTATTTTTTCTCAAACATTTTCCCTGTAATTGACTGTAAATAGTGAGACAACTACAGATTTATTTCTCTTTTAAAACAAAGCTGATTAGCAGTAGTTCGTCTTATGGTGACAAAAATTTAGAATTTTTTCATAAACAATTGACCATAGTCGACCAGAACCATTTTTTAGTTAAAAAAAAAATACTAGTAAGTAACTAATTTTAAAAATGAAAATACTGCACAGAGAAAAGAAAGAAGAAGAAAAAGGGGGCAGAAAACTCTTCTTTTTTCTTTTTTTTTCTATTTATCCACTTGTGACATTTTTACCATGCCATTTTTTTCTTGTGTCATTTTTACTGAAATTCGTGATGGTTTATAGATTTTAGTTTTACTGGTAGTTAAAAATCAATAAATATTTACCATTGTATTATTAGTACCAACAATGGAAAATTAAGTTTAAAAAAAAATGAAAAATAAAAGAATCGTTTTTGGAATTGAAAATTAGGTTAAATTTTGTTCGATTCCGATACCCCAAAATGTTCCGATTTTCCCGATTCTGTTTCAGATTAATCGTCCCAACACTACTAGTAATACATATATAAAACCTGAATTAACTGCAGATAGATTGAAAAAAGGATGTAGAAAATCTATTTCGTTTGCACCCCCATTCAACAAAGTTTTAAAAACTAAACTAGGGCATAAATTCTTAAACATAATTAATTTGCATTGAAATTAAGACACAGTTGTCATGTAACTTCGCATAAACACAAATATAACAAATACCATAAACAAAAAAAATTGTAACTGCTGAAAAGCTTAAAATTGTCCCTTACAAAAAGATTGTCTCACAACCTCAACCATATCTATGAAAAACACATATAGAAAATAAATTTTATATAAGAATTACACCAATCACATTTAAAAACAGATTTTTCAATCGCTAATCCTCTTTCAACACTAACTTTATAAGTCCTGCACTGTCTGACAAGCTCCAGTCCCTGTCGCATTGCCACAGTGTTGCGTCCCTGTGCTTGTTTTACAAGTACTTCCATGGAATGTGTTCCAATAAACTTACTACACTTGTAAACCCTAACAAAAATACTCTAACGCACCCAACTAGCAGCAAAATCCCACCCCTTCACTGTAGGGATCCCTAGATGCTACAAGATTTTCTACTCTAATAGTTTCTTTCTTTAGACCACTTGCCTTTGAAATTTCTTTCCTGCTGCCTGTTTCCCAACCGTACCTCATGCAGAAGTTTAAATTTAATTTTAACAAACTTATCATATAGGTTGCCACCTTATAAAATCTTACAGTAGATCCTTACGCTTCAGTTGCAATATACCTTATTTGGGGTGAATAAAAGTTTTAAAAGCGCCTACATTTTGGGATAGGTTTCAATTAATATAATAAAAACACGAACAAAAGAGTAGAAATAAAAAATGTGGCAGAGAATGAGTTCTTTATTTTTCATTCGTCTTTATTAAATAAAAGTACTGAACGTTTTATTAAAATTAATTTTTGTATTTTTTAAAACAGAACTTCTCTAGTAATTTATTTATACAAACATTTTCATGATGTACACTGTTTATTTTTATTTGTTTCACAAAATAATAAACAAAAAGAAAACCTTTGTAATCAACCATTTACTTTCATATGTAGGCATACAAAATAAAATACTGTTAAATATTAGCGAATAGACACACTAGTATATAAATTGGTTAGTTGAAAATAACAGGAAATGAAGGTTACGTTGGTGTCAACTTGCTGAACTCGAGGTTAGTTTTACTTGGATGTGGAAATTGATAGAAACGGATGTGACCTCACATGAATCAAAGAGAGAGTAAGTGAAAAGTCGGCAGGTAGTTCGGAGAAGTACACGTTAAAATGTTCTGATAAGATCTGATTAAACAGTGACTATCAATCTCTCTCTGTTTTTACTACACCCTACTGGTCAGTGACTTAGAACAAAGATCAAGTCGAATAAATCTCCTCTGTCTTCCAACAGTTTTGTCTTGACTTTGTTCCTTTTCGGGGTATGAAATAACTTATTTGCAAGCGGCGTTCCCTCAGTCTGGAAGGACCACAGAAAGGGTGCATACAAGAACAAGCAGCTAACAAAGTATGATTATGAACTTTCATTCATGTATGGTATAAGGCTTAAATGTAAAAATAGTACCCTCGGTTTAAAAAATATGAACTCACCACTTTTAGAAAACGTTTCCTCTATTATTTTAAGGCATAAAAATAAACAATAATGTATAAAAATAAACATAAACATGAAAATAAACAAATAATGCATAAATCAAACAAAAATAGACAACAATGAAAAATAAACATTAAAAAATCATAAAAACAGCTCATAAAATAAACATACACATAAAAAACAATAATTCATAAAAATTAACATAAAAATAAAGACTGCTTAAAAATAAACATAAAATCAACAATAATTTATTAAATAAACATACAAAATTAATAAAATAATTCATACAAAATAAACATAAAAATAAACAATAATTCAAGCAGGTCGAGTTAGATATTTGTTGCAATAAACGTTCCTTCGGGGGACCCGGTAGCATCAAACAAAACACAACGATAAAGACAAGGACGTGCTCGAGAAACTCTGTTTCTTTATTCTTCACCACCAGCTGGTGTAAGTTGGGTATACACATATATATAATTAAATATTTCTTTTTTAGCAAAAGTCCATTGGCATTATTGTTATTTCCCTTGTCTTACAAAGAAACCTCTTTCTTTACCTTGACGGCGATTGATTTTCGACTCTATCCAACGTAGGTTATCTTCACGAACACCAGGCAGAGTGATTTACCTTGCAACCTAGAGGGAAACACAACAATACGTTCTGTAGCAGTCTGCTCCCGGAATCTAAGGAAGGCTTGTGATCCCCGTGCCAGTTGTTTATGGCAATTCGGCCATGGTGGGGGTATCTCTTCGAGGCTGACCAAAGTTTTTCTCTATATCCTCCCAACTCGATCTCTACTATGTAAGCGCTCCTTCTTCCTTCGTTTAAAACCGTCTTTTTAATTTCTGACTTTGTACACCGGGTGCCTTCTTCTTCTGGCCTCGTGCCCTTGACTCTTTTAAAGGTTATCTAGTCGTTTTTTTTTACGACGTCATCCTCCGAAATGAACTCGTCGACCTCACACACCTGGGCTCGTTCAAAGGTCACCGATTCATTTCCATTGTTCTTTTAGCCTAATTGACAATTTATTTAGTGTTCGGCTTTTCTTTATTATTGCCGGGTCATGCTCTTAGCCTCCCCGTGACGTCTTATGCATTATTAATCAACATGTCTGCATCATTATTTTACACATTCACCTGTGACTTACGGGCGGTGTTCTGGGTGTTTACCATCAGCTAAGCGACAGTTCTAAGGCCGAAATAGTTTGTAAAGTTTTCGTGCCTGAGACGTCTTTCTCTCTCTCTCTCTCTCTCTCTCTCTCTCTCTCTCTCTCTTTCTGTATGAAAACTATGTGTCGAGTTTGGACGACGTGGTCCATGATACTCTAAGATAAGTGCTGAAAGTTGGATTGGAAATGACAGTTTTTGAAGAAAAGGAACCACAACCATGTATATTAATTGAACAATTTTACTTAGCCAAGTAATAAAGAATGATATGCAAAGAGTATAAGGTAAATATACAGTTTGCAAACTCGTGCATTCGCGGAACTTAGCTTATGTGATGGGTGTTCTGTTAACACGTGCGCACATTTCGGCCTCAACAGCTGCTGACTCTTTCTGTCGGTTAATGGTTGACTGCATTACAACACAAGTGCCGGAATCCTGTCTCAATAAAGCCAAACCTCCTCTGACAAAACGGGCCAGCATAAACTTAAACGTTTCTGCCCCAACAGTTGTTGGCTGTTTTAGTCGTAGAAGGAAAGCTTTGCTTGTGACAGTCATTTTGGGCTTGTGTCGTAGTGCAGTCGACTTTTAAATGATGTCAACCGTAGTATTGAAAATGGTAAAAGAAGGGGGAGCCGTAAGCGTTTGAGTTTATATAGACTGGCTAACATGACTCCTAAGAGAGCAGTGATTTGGTATACCTTTGTTAAGTTTAAAGGTCAAAGGTCAAATGTCAGCCGGAAGTCACGATTTCTGGAGTAAGTTTTTCTTTCTCTCTCTCTTAGCTGGCGAGATTTCAAGGAGGAAAGACGCATCTGCGTTCTGCCCCTAAAATGGGGACAGCGAGCGAAATCTGGCCGGGCGTAGCAAAGTGATCTATCTATCTATCTATCTATCTATCTATCTATCTATCTATCTATCTATCTATCTATCTGCGTCTCTCTCTCTCTCTCTCTATCTCATGCATACGAAAATAACTTGTCTCTGTGCCTGTCTTTCTCTGTTTTAAATAAATATCATTAAAACCTGAACATTGGCGTCTGAGTAGTTTTGTGTCCACAGACGATCACCATCTGGGTTCACGAGGGCAACACAGGTGTATAAAAGATTTATTTAAAGCTGATCCATTCAAATTCATGGCCAACACTGCCCCTATTCCACAGTCTGCCATTCTTTGTTCTTTTCATGCACTGCTTATATATGTCCTGTTTTATTTATTTTTCCTATTTCTTTTTATTGCTAAAGCAGTTGCCTGTGTCTTTTTCTTTATTGCATTTTTATTTTATAGATGGAGCCTACTTGCTATCAGATAAGCTGACACCCTGGCCAGTCTGCCACTATCAATGAGCACTAAACATATTTATGCTTACATTGTATTTGTTAAAGAAAAGTAAATATGGTCAATTGAATTTTGATTGAAAAATAAAATTAATCATTTATTTTTAGTCTTAACCACTATCTTATTCTAAGATGTTTTCACTGACCTTTGCGTTTCATTACAAATTCACACTGAGCCACAAAATAAGATTGATCACTGTGTATTCAATATAAAGACAGCACAGTTGAACTCAGCAAGAGTGATATAACTTGGTTAGAAGTTATAATAACAAAAATAACCAGAGTGTAAGATCTTTAAAAGAAGATGGTTTATTACAACATATATCTTGTACAAAACAATAGCACTACCAGTAATTCAATAGGATTAACCTAATACACTCGAATATCGTTGAATACAGTCCACCATACATACTACTGTTTGTAGTATATATATATATACATACTACAGACTACTACACTTATCAGCCTTGAGGGGAGTCAGGTATCCGATCACAATACCTCCCCTAAAGCTGAAAATCTCCCTTGAATTTTCTGCTTCTAATATTTCTTCCTTTTAGGATCCGGGCTGAAGCGCTCCACTGGTTTTCTTTCACGTGTTCTCTTTCTTTTATTCCGAACTAATGGAATTGGATCCCTTCCAGTCTGGGGTGAAGACAAATTTTGTTCAGCTTGTAAGGCTGGTCCAGTAGATGTATACATAGGTTCGTGTATAATATTGGGTAGTGGCATGTCAAAAGCATCACATAGAATCTCCATTGGGGCTTCTCTCTCACTTTTTTCATTATTTTCAGCATATCTAATTTGATTAATGTGTCTTTTACATGCAAATCTTTTACTTTCTATGGTGTAGACCACTTTGCCAATCATTTTCTGAATTATACCATCCATCCAATAACTTTTTCCACCTTGGAAATTTTTTAAATATACTTTATCTCCTGGGGAGTATCTTATTATGTTTACGTCTTTCTTTTTAGCAACTTTTTTCTTCGGATAGGGTATCAATCTATCAAAAATCGAACTGTGACTGTGAGCTTATATTTTGGGGGGATTTTGGACTTGCTGGTATTTTTTCTTTGTCTAGTTTCTTTTTAAGCTCACGTACTTCCACATACTTTTCCTTTCCGAGGGTCTTTCGATATCATTTCTTCCTCTCTCATCTGATCCAGGGCTAGACGACCAGGTGTTTATTTCCCCTGGACCAATACCCATTCATTTCTCTCTTTGTCATCAAGTTTGCTGAGATCATGGAGTACTAGGTAGTCTTCTTTATTAGACTTCGGTGGGGGTGAATAAATGGGCATCCTCACTCTTTGGGTCATTGGCACCCCTAAATGTTGGCCCACTTTGGTTTTAGTTATAGTGCGCTTTCTCAGTGGGCATTCAAAAGTGAGATGTCCTATTTCCTCACAAGCCCAACAAACAGGCCTTCTTCCGGCCACAATTATGGAAGCTTGTCCTCTCCTATTTCCATATAATACGAAATATTTTCAAATGCTGCCTTGTCTAATAATATTTTGAATGTATATATATCTGGGTGTTCATTCCAGATTACGGACATGATGCCCCCATACTTTAGAAGAAAGGAACATTGAAAATGGACACAGCTCTCCTTCTCTTTCCCATGTACTCCATCCTCAGAATGTAGTCCTGAGTGATAATCTCTGTCTGAGATAATTTCAGACAGGTTTCTTCATTAGGAAACAAGGTGTTCCAGGTATTATAACCTCTGCAATGAATGATTCGTTGTGGACGATAGCCTGCTCTTGCTAATAGCTTACAAATTAGGTCAGTAGAAGCTCTAATAACTGTTTTGTCTTTTTATCAACTACAAACATAATAATGCTTCTTTTCTTAATTTCTTCCAACTTTGGGGTGTCAACAAGTAGTCTTGTGTCTGTAACTAAATGAAGGCACTTTTTCGCCTTCTCAATAATGAATTCAATAAAGTTGATAACAACTTTAGAAGGCTTGCTCCATTTCGAACCTCCAGGTGCAGCCTCGGCTGGTCCCTTCTGCTCCGCAGTAACATTCATAATGTCTGAAGGTTTCAGGCTACAAGTAGTCGTCATCATAATAGTTATCAAAATTGATAGCAGAAACAAAAATAGTGAAGGCAACAAGGCAAAACAAGGCAAAAAATAAATACTTAACTCTTTCTCAATATGGGGTTGAACAGTCGAATACAGTCCACCATACATACTACTGTTCATAGTATATATATTCTACATGCTAGTACACTTATCAGTCTTGAGGGGAGTCAGGTATCCCATCACAACAAGACGTTTGAATCACATGTTCAAATTAGAGTATTCAACTAGACTCGGGGCTCATATCTGTCTGTGCTTTACTTTATGCCTTTCAAAAAGGTCTTATATTTTATCAGAAGTTATGCCATGAATTTATTTACCTCATATATATCTATATCATAAAGTGAAGCCGGTCTCAAAGTTTGTCATCGATAGCTTTAATCATCCAAAATCAATATTTGATTCTGACTAGCCAGACAATTATACCAATTATCAGTTTCTGTACTTTATAATTCAAACTTTAAATTTAAATCCATTTTATCGATTACATCCCATATCCGGCCTGATAGTTCCTTTAGTAAGACACACTTCCTGATATACACACCTAATTTTCATTGGCTCATTATCTATTTTTATTAGCCAATCACATCGCTTCGTTTGTTGCGGATAAGGCAAATGCAAATGGCGACCAACATCTCATCTGGGTCCAGTTCTATATATGTGTATATTAATGTACAAAACAGCAATGCTTTTTAGCGGGCACACATGTTTGCACATAAGGCTAGGAACATAAAGAATTCCCATCCGTTCATTAAATATCTTATTTTCTTACACAAACACAGGTTTCTATTCAAAATAAGCAACACTGCACTTTAATATACATACTATCGGAATTAAAATCTATTGAATATGCATTTCTTTGATGAAAATAGACTGCTGATAACATTTATCACCACGGCTGCCACTTGAATTTGCCTGTGAAGCCATAAAAAAGGGTAAAATTTAAGCAAGATAAGATATAATCTTAAAACAAAGGCAAACTACCACCAGCAGGTGCAGTGTAATAAATTGGTGTCACGCTATACACAGAACAATATATTAACCACCCAGTAAACTAGTCTAATAGCAGTGGGATTATCACGTTTCCTTCTGTGATTTTGTCCAGATTAAAAGAGGTGCTTGACCAAATCGGTGTTTATGTAGAAAATAAAAAGTGTGCAAACCACAAAATATAAAAGACAAAATCACATCAGAAAAGCATCAGTAGACTAATATTTCGCTTCTTCTATTAACAAACTCCATCAGAGTGGAATAGATGGTATTTCTGACACAAGTGAAACAAGAGACGAATTTATATGTATATATATATATATATATATATGTGTGTGTGTGTGCATTAAGACATTCTTAAACGAGCTTGTCCTCATTATACCTATGCAGAATCAGATGGTTCCAGAATTTTTCTTGCATCATGACTTCCAAGTGCATTTCTCATATCAAAAGCGAAATCTGCACTTCCAGTGCACTTAAACAGATAACAAAAAGAGTAAGGTTGGGTGAGAGAGAGACAAAGAGCGAAGGAGAGAAGGGGGGTTTCTTATTGGTCATTTTTAGGTTGATTTATTTTTTGGGATAAAATCTGATTTGATTTTTCATTCAAAAATCAAAGCTCAACTTTATTCATTTCAGAGATCAATTCCAAAAGTGCAGTCTTCATCCGAGAGAAAAAAAAGAATTTTGATTTTATTATCGCAAAAGTATTCATTTTTTTTAGGGGGGAAATTGATTAAAAAATGCAGTTTTAACCAGCCCCCACCCACTAAAAGGAAAATGAGGATTTTTACATTAAAGTCTCTTTACACTGACATTTCTTTGATCTACTGGAATATGAAAGACTGTCAAAATTAACCTTTTAGCATAACAAGATTTCCGGTTTATATCAGACTAAGTATCTTCTCTGTAAACGGCACGAAAAGAATACCCGTCCCAGGATGGGTAAAATTAATTCCCTTAACAGAACAGTTTTGCAACACATTTATGTCCCCCCTACAAAGATTAAAATCAAGATATAATGATTCTAAACCTTACGTCTGGAATCTTTATTCCAATTTTGATCAAAATCTATTACATGATTTTCATTCTAGAAAATATCTAAAATTTAAGGCTTAAGCATACGGGGACTTAAAAAGAAATGGAAATTCAGGGAATCTTTCTTAATTGCTGTCTAATGACTGCGTATCAAATTTAATGAAAATCTGAAATATTGGAATTCTCCTATATTCTCTAAAAATACTTTAAAATACCCCAAAGAAACTGAAATTTAGGGAATATTTAGTAATTGATGTCTAATACCTTTTGATAAAATTTCATAAAAATTGGAGGAATCTGAATTTTCACAAAGGGCTTCTACTCCCTTTTTACACCCTTTTCATAAATCTAAATTAAACTAAATATAGCCCACATTACTACCCTGTTATGCTTAGCATACTGATTGGTTAATTAGTTTAGGAGTGAATCCTGTACATACAACTATATAAGCATATACACATACCTAACCGTATATAAATAGAAATAATTACGTTGACACACTGGTTCCTATTAGATCACCAAAGTTAAGCAACGTTGAGCCTGGTCAGTACCAGATGGGTGACTATTTGGGAATACCAGTCACTGTTCATGGAATGGTGATGACACTTCCCTTGCAAAAAATAAAATAAAATAACATTGCCAAAATGGTATCTGCACTTGGCGGATAAGCCGAACCATTAGTCAACAGTGGCTGCAGAGTACCAGGTGGCAAGTCAGTGATCCTGACCATGACTTCTGTACTGTGTGTGATTGTGTCTCAGAAAAAAAAACACTGGGTGGAAGACTGTTGGGGACCTCACCACTATACCTCCCCAAGAAAAAACATGAAAATGGTATGCAAGCTGGCATACAGACGGTAGTCAACCACGTAGGGAGCTCAAGTCTTGTCATGTAGATAACACATAGCAGTAGTTTGTTCTCTCTCCTCTTTTTAATAACTGCGATGGTAAAAGTTATTAAATAGCAGCACAAAATCATGTGTTGTTTAACAATGCTTTCGGGTTTTTCTTTTTCTTTTCTAATATACAGTATACATACATACTATCCCCAACCCATCCCACATAGGGGGAGGGATCAGCTCTCCGCAAAGCACGACCACTCTCTTCCGCGGTTCAGTAAAAAGAGAAACATTTCATCAGCTTATCTTTCATGTGCCACTGGAGACTTCCTGCTTGTGACTACAACATCCTGATACGTGACTCTAACTTTAGATGTTTCACTTCTAATTGAATTTTCAACTACTTATGTTGAAAATACCGTTTTAAAAATGATTTTCACATACTCACATCTAATTATTGCCATCTGAAGGTAAATAAAACAGCAGTTGTAAAAGTTAGTTAATAATAGCAGCACAAAATCATTTGGGGTTTAACAATCTTTTGGTGGGGTAATTTTTATTTACAGTATATATGTATACATACATAATACCACTAAATGATCCTGCATAAGGGTAAGGAGCAGCTTTCCAAAATCTGACCACTCTCTCCCCCCCTCTCTCTCTCTCTCTCTCTCGTGGTTCAGTTAAAAGAGGAAGATCTGATCAGCTTATTTGATACATATTGTCAGAAAATTAAATTGCTTACAAACATTTATTTATGAAAATCAGACTGTTTTCTTTTCAGTTATGTAGCATAGACGGATTATGATTGTTTATATTATAAAAGCTAAAGTCTTGTTGTGTTGATGACACATAGCAGTAGTAATAATTCATCATAGTCATAATCGTTTAGATCTCTTATTTTGCAGATGTCTTCTTTTTAATAATTGCAATTGTAAAAGTTAATAAATAATAACAGCACAAAAGAATTTGGGGTTTATCAATGCTTCAGGTTTTCTTTTCTAGTATACAGTATACATACATACCATCCCCAACCCATCCAACATAGGGGGAGGGATCAGCTCTCTGCAAAGTATGATCACTCTCTTCCGCGTTTCGGTAAAAAGAGAAATATCTCATCAACTTATCTGCTACATGTCACTATCGACTTCCTGTTTATGACGCAATGTCCTGACACGTAACCCTAACTCTAGACTTTTCACTTCTAATAGAATTTTACACTACTCTAACTTGATGTTGAAAATATCGTTTTTAACATTATTTTCACATATTCGCATCTAATTATTAATATCTGAAGAGTAGTGTTAAATAAAGAAGAGGTAACTCCATAAGGATCTTCGTCGAGGTCAATCGGGTATGCATGTCAAATTTGTTTACACTGCACCCATGTTTAGCATGACAGCTGATAACAACCATGACACTCTGGGTCAGCCTAAAGCAAATGAACTAATTGCTTTCAATTAGGGCCCATACACAAGAGATTAGCCAAGTTTGGCTAATTTACTCTAGTCCTTATCAAACACATATAGCAACGCACAAGGTTGCACATAAAACAGAAACATTTTTCTTTTAAATCATTAGCATCTGTTTTATTTAAGGGTCAGATAAGTGACATTTTAAAGCTTTTCTGGCCAAGAGACCAAATTAAAGTTATGTTGGCGTCTATTAAAAACTCAACAAAATGATGAAATTCAAAATATGTGTGTAAATTTCTTAATATGCTCGTTATGCTAATAATAATAATAATAATAATAATAATAATAATAATAAAATGTACTCAACCATTTTCACTATGGAAGACCATACGTGTAAGTACTATCTGCTGTAGCAATAGAGAAAAGTTGATTATTTTTCTCTTCGACACAAAGATTATTTCCATAAAAAAATTGAAGCATCTATTACTAATGGAGATTTCGTATCTGTCTCTCTAAAGTCGAAACTATACTATTACTTCTATTAATTGTACTATTGTACTTCTATTACTAATGGAGATTTGGTATTTGTCTGCCTGAATCCGAAACTATACTATTGCTTCTATTAATTGTTCTATTGTACTTCTTTTACTCGTGGAGATTTGGTATATGACTGTCGGAAGCCGACCTATGCTATTACTTCTATTAATTGTACAATTGTACTATCTTTTAATGCTCAATTACGTTTACTATATTATTTCAGACGAATGCACCATCTTTCAATAATCAATTCATTATAATATCCTCCCAAGCATTACCTCCTCTTTTTTTTTTTGGGGGGGGGTGACTAGTAGTGTACTATATGTTCTGTTACCATGAGACCATCCTCCCAGGCATTACATCCTCCTTTGGGTCGGTAGTGTAGTATATGCCCGTTTCTCATGATACCAGCCTCTCATGCATTACTTCCTCCTTTACAAGGGAGTAGTGTAGTATATGTCCATTCCTCGTGATACCATCGTCCCAGCATTTCGTGTTTTTTTTTTTTGGTAGGGTGGAGGGGAGCTAGTAATATAAACCTACAACATTGTCCTGGCTGTAACGTCACTGGCACAGCAAGCAAAAGTGTCAGATTCTTCTAATATTATATGGAATACATTCCCAGGTAGTACCTTTATTTTCTGGAGAGAGATGTACCCTCCATCCATCCCCCACCCAAAAAAAGAAAAGGTAATGCCTGGGAATGCCAGAGGTCGCACAATTTTCCTAGTTAGTATAATAGTATCACTGATAGGAATGTGATTATATTACACTACTGCCATAAACCCTAAAATCAATGTTCTGTCCTTGTTCGTAGTAGTAGTAGTAGTAGTAGTAGTAGTAGCAGCAGCAGCAGCAGTAGTAGTAGTAGTAGTAGTAGTAGCAACAGTAGTAGGGTGTTCTTGGATCCCCACGGTGTTCTCCCCATAGTTCGACCACTTCGTTTATGGGATTCACTGGTCGGGTTTCGGTGCTGATGTGGCAGTCAGGGACTGCATCGCGTCTTGTCTTCGATGCTGTCTTCTTCAACTTTTACGAACATCATTAAAAAAAGAAGCATCAACAGATGGAATTGGGCTTTAAAAATCTCTTTGGGGTTTTATTCGTTCTTATGAGCATACAACATGTACACACGTAACCCTACCCCCTACCTCCTACCCCATGAGAGGGGGGGAAGCAACAATCCAAAAGCCCCACTGCTCTCTCTGGTGGTTTAGACGAAAGAATCCCGATTCTCTCTACTAATTTACCACATCCGTTGATATGCCAGTGACGTCACAGACAGGGCACGTAGCTTCTTTCTTTTTTTAAATGGAAGATTCCACTCTACTTAATTTTTTGCTCTACGTTAAAATTTACCGTACTAATCCTATTCTTACACACTTACCGTCTCTTATAAATGACCATACCCTGGAAACTCCATTTCATTCAATCTACAATAGTCGGTTGTTACAGAATCAGGAGGGGGTGGGTCTTTTGTCAGTTCTGTCTATTTTTTTTTATTCATTTTAATTTTTGTACAAAATTTAATTTTTATTTTTATTTAAAATGTAAAAGAAATTAAGTCAGTCTTTATTTTTTGTCTCAATCCGTAGTGTCCCTTTTCACATACTGGATGAGAAAAAATGTAAAATAAATACGAAAAAATAAAACTTGGCTGTATAATGATTGTACTTACATTGATATTGGGTTGGCCTAAAAGTTCGTTCGTTTTTTAGTGTCTGTTTATGGGGAACCTAAACATCATGTTTAGAATCATAACCGAGTTTATGCAATTCATTTTTCATGCTCGCTTTGGGAATCTTAAAAATGTTTGCATTTTGTCTAGTTGTCAAACTGCAATCTTGATCAACTACGGCTTTAACTTGGTCACTGTCGATCATCTTTGACCGGCCAGAGCGAGGAGAATCTCTCACTGAAAAATTTCCTTTTCAGAACCGAGCAAACCATTTCTAGCACACCCGTTCTGTAACAGCATTCTCCCCATACACATGGCATATCTTTATGAAAGTTTCTATAGCTTTTTTTCCTTTTCTGTATTAAAAAAGCATCATACGTCGTTAATGCTCTGCTTGATCTTCCATCTCAAGACCTGAAATACAAGCAAAAATGTAAGAACTCCTCTGCTCGGAGGCTTATTACACACTGACGTCAACATACTCGCTCCACCAAATACAAAATTTGAAGAATACAAATATAAAACGATCTTTAGTAGGTCGGAATGATGACATTCTAAAAAATGAACGAACTTTTTGCCAACCCTTTATTTCGCAACAATCAATAATTATATTGTAAGAGCCGATTATTGAAGTTATTGTAATGAACAGAGCGAGGGAGAAAAGGAACGATAGAAGCGAGTATATATTGTATAAATTAAGAGCAAGTGTAAAACAACATATAGTGGGAGAGGGTGAAAATGATAGATAGAAAGTTGATAAGAGATGATAAGTGCAAAACTGAAGGATATTTTAACATGTACTTTGTGTGATTCAAATCCTGGTTTAATTTCCGTATTGTGCTGTGCACCCATTCAACTTTTTTCATTTTTCCTTTTCTTTTCAGAGCGCCTGTATGGTGTTAAGATGAAAGTTGATCTCGTTCGATGCGACTATGCAAATGGGAATTCTCATTCAGTCATCAGACAATTGAAATGCGAAATGAAGGATCCTTGTTCCTGTTCTATGTTGATTTGATGCTAATTGTCATGGATGCCTATATTATGTCCCTAAAAACGCTTTCAAATATTTCAAAGAAACTGAAATTTAGGGAAAATTTATTCATTGATGTCTAATACGTATTGTGAAAATTTCACCAAAATCGGAGTTATCAGAAGTTTCACAAAGGGCTTCCACCCCTTTTTAACCTCTTTGCATAATACTAAATTAAACTAACTATAGCCCATATTTGGACTCCTTACCCCTCAGCAGGTGTGTTCCAAAATTAAAAAATGATCGGTTAAGTAGTTTAGGAGTAAATCGTGTACATACAAATATACAAATATATAAATATATAAATATACAAATATATAAACATATAGACATACTCTACTTTATAAAGAGGATGGACAAAATTCCCCTGGACAGAACAGTTTTGCACCACTTTTATGCTTCATTACGAATATAAAAATCAAGATATAATGCTGTCTAAAATCCTTATTCCAATTTTGATCGAAATTGATTACATGATTTTCATTCTAGAAAATGTCTACAATTTATGGCTTAAGTTTAAGGAGTTTTAAAAAAAAATGAAATTCTGGAATCTTGCTTAATTGGTGTCTAATTATTATGTATCAAATTCAATACAAATCTGATGTGTTTTTATTTTCTACATGAGAGGTTGTGCTCTTATTTTTCTCCCCAAAAAGTCTCTAAAATACTCCAAAGAAATTGAAATTTGAGGAATATTTAATAATTGATGTCTAATACCTATTGTTAAAATTTCACAAAAATTGAAGGTGTCTGAATTTTCACGCATCAAACTAAATTACACTAAATATAGCCGATATTTGGACCCCTTCATGCATATCAACTATGTTCCAACATTTATAATGATCAGTTAAGTTTAGGAGTGAATCCAAATATATAAACATATAAATCTACCTAACTTCATATATATATATATATATATATATATTATAAAAACCACATCAAATGTAAGGAGCAAATTCTCACAAATTCATCAAAAAATCAGTTTTTTATTTGCATACAATTGTTTCGCCATACCACCAATATATATATAATGTTCGAAATGGATAAGGCATTTATTTTTCTTTAAAAGGATATCATCAGTGATTGTAAAAAAGAGAGTAAACCTCCAGAGAGGAAAACACTGTATTGCCTTCTGCATTAATTTTTTTTTTAATATTTGGTTTCACTATATATTATTTCCATAAAATATTTTATTTTTCATTTATTCTTCAGATCATATTGTTTAATGGGGTAGTTTACACCCATGCATACGAATCGTGGTATTTTTGTAGAAAAATAAATGCTTTATACATTTCAAACATTATATATATCTTGGTGGAAGGCCGAAATAATTGTATGCGAATAAAAACTGATTTTGGTGAAATTTGTGAGAATTTGTTCCTTACATTTGATGTGGTTTTATAATATTAAAAAATATTTTTTATTACATCTCTAGTCATACACTATCGAGCTATTATAAAACTTTGTGTTATAAAAATTTATATTTTATTTTTTTTTAATTAAATATATATATATATATATAATCTGCAATCAGACTGTTTCGCTGTATCACAGTTCTTCAGTGTGGCTAGACAAGCAAGTACTTTAAACTGAGATTGAACCCCGATGGCTGTGACAACAGACAGGTCTTATCATTACGTTATCAGCATAAAATTGCTACAATCTAAATGTTTATTCTGATTATATTGAAACTCATGTTAGATTTGAATGATACCATTAACGAAGGAACAACCTTGAATCAAATTTACTGCTTAAATTCTACTCTGTTCACTTCCATTACAAAAACGCCTTGTGCATAAAAGTATTTTTAATGGTTTTTAATTCTTTATTTAACAATGAATTTGGATATGCAAGATTCTCCTTTATGGTTAAGAAAAAAAATGTAAAAATTAAAAAGCTACATCATGTTTTTATATTCGTAATCTATTCTCTGCGTGGGATGTTATGTAATATTCTTCTACCCACGTGTAGGATGTAATTAGCCACTCCATTATCTGCGTTATTATATATGCAAAATGCAAAACGTAAAAAACAGAAAACTACCACAATGATATTGAAGAAGAAAGAAAATAATGATGATCCTCCACTCTATAATAAAAACCAATGTCTATTTAATTGTATAGTTATACATATCTTCTTCTATATATATAAAATCCAATGTTTGTTTATTTGTGTGTTATAGAAATCTATATGCTAACAGTTAGAAAATTCAAATAAGTTTCAATAAGAGTTACATTTTTCACAGAATCTAAACACATCATTGAAATTTTACTTTGGTTCAATCTGGGGTCACCAAAGGCAATTATCGGTTAGGTCCATTAAAGAACTAAAATATATTAGAACGTAAAGAAACGAAATTAATATTTTTTAAATAGATTTTCTTTTGTACATAAAACAAAAACAAAGATAAACAAAGAATATCTCAGTGAAGAATGTATTTTAAAAAAGGTTTAAACATTTAAATAATTATTTTTATTTGTATTTTCAAGATTTAAAATAATTAAATAAAAACGAATTTGTTTCGATTCGTTAAAGTCATTTGCCGTTTTACAGCAGCCTGTAAGAAATGCTTCATTTAGAAATAGTGTTTTTAAGAAAACGCCACCACACTAATACTTTATTATTACTTCACCTCATATTGCAAATGTTACTTTCAACTTTTCTTTTATGGCAAAAATTGTGAACATGATTATATTTGAAATTATTTCCGACCAGCAATATATTTCCACACGGGTGAATACCGCTAGTATATAAATAAACACATATACTTTTATATCGTCACACAAAAGTTAGCAAGTAAAACACATACCTTATTCTAGCCTCGAAAAAAACCTATTTCAAGTGGTAAGTGGAAGCGAGAAAGTAAATAGCAAGTCAGATACCCATCTCAGACTTACCCTGCCGCCTAAAATTAATTTGGAAAGAAATCCTTCATTTTATAATAAAAAGTCACCGGTGGACGTTTTGGTTCTTTAGGTCATCAGAAATGATAACAATGAAAAATTAAATTACTGCCATAATTCTATGATTTTATATGAATATTTTAGTAATATATCTATATAGATATATTACTTTTATATAAATAGCGAGTGCGAACACTAGCGAAGCATAACTTTTTTCTCCATTATTTTTGACAGAGGGTGTACACTCGTAATAATAATAATAATAATAATAATAATAATAACTAATAATAACTAATAATAACTAATAATAACTAGCTGTGACCCATGAACATTCCACGGACTATTTATATTTTTATCTCTTTCCTCGTTCCCCATCCTTTCATTTCCTTCTCTACATATCAATGAAAGTGTAACAGAAAAAACCCAAAAAAACTAATGTACTCAAGAATAAATCAATGGATCGACTGCAGTCGAGGGTGACCCGAAGACTCAGTTTCCATAGGCTACTAAACTGAGATGTAGCTGAGAGCAGCAATTCTTTCTCTGGATTACTCCCCATACCCTTGATCTTCACCTTATAATGCTGACTGTTTAGCAAGCATGTATCAAGTACCATTTTTGAGTCTTTAGTATAAACCCTGGTCTAGCGCACACTCTAATCAGTATGCCAAATAGGCTGGTCGAACATACTAGCATATTTATATATGAACGTACTAGTCTATTAGAACGATTACAAACAAAAAATCCTAGAATGTGGAAACAAATCAAAATAAATAAATAACACTTAACAACTAAGGTAAAATAACCATGGTACCAATGTTGCATTACTTCCACTCCAAGGGGAGGTCCACACTCTGAATGTCACGATCAAATATATGTTTGTTATTAAATGCAAATCCACAAATCATGAAGAGTCCAATTAAATCATACCTTGTGTCTTTAACGCTCAACCACAGCGGTTCTCACAGAACATTACATAAGTCCAAAGGAACTAAACTGCCAGAAATCCTATAACTTAACCCCTCTTCCTCAGCTGGTACCACACTAAATGGTTATGAAGTATCAAGGAGAATTACAAACGTGAGGAGGGAGGGCACCAACCAGACTTTGACTGGAAGGGTGTGGAGAGTAATGGACCTTAGAGAGGCTTATTGCTGCTCAAATTCTAGAGAAGGCCAACAATCGTAGTCAGCAAGAAATCACTGGGTGTTGCGATGATGCAAAATGATTTGCAACGGTTATCGAAAGAGGTGAAGAGTGCTGGAAACCTGAGGAGACCTGTTGTCACTCCAGGGAATTCTACTTGTTATTGTCAGTTAGTAATCACTAACAATGACTCATGTGAGAACTCCTAGTGAGTAGATGATAATGAGGAGTCTTATTGTCACTCAAATTCCAGAGAAAACCAACGGCTGATATCAGCGAAAAATCAATGTTGTGAGAATTCAAAGTGATTTGCAATGGTTATCAAAAGAAGCAGAAAGTGCTGACTTGTTACTCAGACTCCAGGGAACACCACCTTTTGTTGTCAGTGATCGATCACTGGTAATAACTGAATTGAGAACTCCTAGTGAGTAAATAATAATGCTAATAATAATAATGACATGTGTCCGTGAAATAGACATATCAGAGTGGATGATTTTATAGATAGACCCACACTAATTTAAAAAGATGAGAGAATAAACTATCACAAGTAACTATAGACCGATAACCTGCCTACCAATCGTGTAAAAAATCTTAATGACACAACTTAACGAAGAAACTTACCTTTTCCTTAATAACCATGAACTACTCCTCGGGGAAGAGAAAGGATGCCGAAAAGCGACGAGAACTATAAAGGACCTGCTATACATCGACCAAATGGTAGTGAAGAAAGAAAAAAGAACCAAGCCATGACAACTATAAGAAAACATACAACACAATCCCCCTAACGTTGATAATTAAATACCTAAAGATGTACAAAATATCAGACGAAATTGTCAACTTTATAGAGAAAGCAATGGACAAATGGAGACTGTTCCTTCGCTAGTATATATCTAATGATTTGGATTCGCAAGCCAATGTAAACATGTACACAGCAAACTGGGGTCATGGAGTCAGCATGTGCACTCAGATGTCACCTCAACCTACTGTAGCTAGAAGTGAAAGTGACGTCACATGGCTCAAAGAAAGATGGAGCGAGAGAAGTAAGCAGTTTGATCGGAAGCCTAGGCGTGCGAACAGATGGATTTAAAAATGTCTTGAAGAAATGATCAACCAGTAATTACTCCCTCTCTCTCTCTCTGTCTCCTTCCCCCCACACCACTGATCAGTTATTTAGAACAGACGATCCAGACGAATAAACCTCTTCTTGTCATCAACCTTTGTCTCACCTTGGTTCTTTTTTTCAGGGTATGAACAAACTTGTTTGCAGGAGACTTTTCCTCAGTCTGGCAGGCTCACAGCCGTCATCGGCATCGCTAACTTAGACAAGGATTGAACCTTCGATATGTATGTGTATAGTTATGCTGTTGACGGCTGTGAGCCAGAAACACATATACATGGATTACTTTTATGTATGTATAAAATTAATAAAAATATATATATTAACGAAAAATACGTCCTATAAAGTTAATATGCAATCTTCTGCATTAATCTGCATCACTTAGGAAGTGAACAGTAAGGTAAATAAAAATAGCAAAGTAACAAATGCTACCATCACCAATAAAAACAATTACATAAAAATACATTAAATATTTAGGTGATAAAAACCGTACATATTTCCAGGCAAGGCGTCATAGTCCGGAGGTAAAACGCAAGACTATAGACATCAATATCAAAGTTCTGATGCTGATGACGGCTGTGAGCCAGAAACACATGTCCATGGATTACTTTTACGTTTTTCCGAAACAGATGACAACAGAAGCTGAAGAGAGCCGCGTGGCTAAGCCGTTCTGTGCTTGAAACCGACGGTACGAATGTTGCACTAATTTTTCTGTACCAAAATAAATAAATATATATAAAGAATATATATATATATGAAAAAGTAATTCCCTCACTCTATAATAAAGACCAATGTGTATTTATTTGTACATAAATAAAGATAAATCCGTCCCTGGACAAAACAATTTCAAGTAGTGATGGAAAGCGAGAAAGCAAATAACAAGTCAAGATAACCCCCACCACCTTAAATGAATTCAGAAAGAAATCCTTTGATCTGAATAAAAAAATTCAACGGTTGGTTCATTTTTTTTAGGTCAAATGATAATAATAATTTATATATGCAAAATTCAATTACTGACGTAATTCTATAATTTTATATGAATATTAATGCAAACACTGGCAAAGCATATTAGAGAGAGAGAGGGGGGAGGGAGGAAGAGGTTACCCTAAAGAATACAGGAAAAAACTAAAAGTTAAAGTGAAAAATCTGTATACTATTGTGATATTCTTGCGTGCGATTGTTAAAAAAGATGTAAATGGGGATGCGAAAAACTTAACGAAACCGTGACGTCATGAATTAAACACGCAAGGGAAACAAACTGTCGTGAATTAAAGTTTATTACATACTCTTAACATAACTTTTTGTATTGAAGTTCAATGAAATTTCAAATGTTATGAATATTAAAATGGTTTCTTTGTACAAAGTTTTTTTTTTAATACAATAGGAAATTTTATTTATCATTTTGTACAAGTTTTTTTAAAAAATCAGAAAAGAGATGTGGCACAAGGCCAAAAGGAGTTGGGTGGATGGAGGTCGGTCGTGGATCATTCATTTGGTCTATTCTCTAAACTACCACCTTTACTGTATGGGCTAACCTACTTAAAAGATGTTGGATGATTTTTATTTACGAATAAGTATATACAATTTTATGAATGATGGGGAGTAAGATACTATAAAACACCCCCAAAAGTAAAGAAACAGAAAATAACCAAATAAAATGCTATGTGAGGCGGTTAGTAGGTCCCTCCCAAACCTATATAAGCATGAACTGCTCACTGTTTAGATTTCTGGATTTACATTAAATTTATATTCTTTTAATTATTATTAAAGTAATTCCTTATCTGGTAGGTGTCAATTTTCTATCAGTTGATTCTGATATGTATGTGATTTTTTAATCTACTGATTCATCTTGAATCACAATTGTATTTGTTTCTGGTGGAGTCTATTTTTTGCTTTTTCAAATTCGATATGAATGGATAAATGTGTACATGTATAGGTATAAATATATTTACATGTGTATGTATATGTATGTGTCCGTTTAGTGTGTATTATTGTATTTTGTGAGGGGTGCACAATTTTCGCATGTTGCAATATATTGATTACTATTTGTTGTTATGTTACTGTTGTCTTTTGTATTTTTTGTATCTTGTATGTTTTTCTTTCTTTCTCCTTATTTATTATTATGAAGAATAATTAAATTATGGAATAGGGTGGAAGAGTACCTTATAAGTAAGTACCCATTCTCGCTAACATTTGTATATTTTTGTATTTGAAAATTATTAAATAAAGAAGTATGATCATTGTTATTATTATTATTATTATTGTAAACTGAATAATAAAACCGAAAAACTATGAAGTATGTGTTTTTTTGTTTTGTTTTTACTCTGTGTGTGTGTGTGTGTGTGTGTGTGTGTGTGTGTGTGTGTGTGTGTGTGGTGCAGGCAGTGCAAAAACAATAATTAAAGCAACTTAACAGAAAGATATTGAGTGTGCATGTGGAAGGAAGGAGACGGGAAGCGATTTTTTGATTAAACAAAAGTAATCTAACTACCCTACCCCAAGCATGAATCGTTTGCAGTCACAGCCTTTATGGCAAAATTAATATTTTCAGTTTTTATAGAGAACTGTCATAAGAGGGAAAAGGAAGGCAAGGCAAGAAAAGACGGAGAGCAAATATGAAAGAGAGAAAAAAAAGAAAAAGAGAAAAAAGAAAAAGGGAAAGAAAAACAAAAAGAGAAATAAAATCCATCCAAATAGCGACGCAAAAGGCAGAAATCATCTTTTTCTTATCAAAAAAAAAAAGAAGATAATTTCGACCATCCATGGGAGGCTCTAGTGATGATTTGGCAGAAATCTGCTTTTTTTATTAAAAAACAAAACAGATTTTGACCAAAAAGTGGAGAACTCACATCTAGCGATTTAAGCACAACTCCGTTATTTTTTTTTCTTTAAAAAGCGAAATTTTGTAAAAACGTGGAGAAATCACATCCCGGGAAAACTGCTAGGTTATTGTATGCTCTTGCAATTATGATATCACTATAGTGTTGTTTATGTTAAGAAAACAAAGGAAAAATATTGTGTAAGTGGTCTATTGTAAATACAAAATCAATGATAGACCCGTAACAATTTATTTTTTCAAGTACGATTTTTTTTTGTAGGGGAGGGGGTAAAAATGGAACATGTTTTTACAGGCCGTCACGTGTTATGTAAAAAAAAGACATAATGTGTGTACGTTTCCAAAGACACCATTGGGGAAAATGGTAAATATTTTTACTAAGACATGATTTAAGTTGGTAATATGAATATATAGGCGGCCATGTTTGAAGAGTCAGAAGATAATGAAATAGGAAAGAAAAGGTTACTTTTATCACTCACTGGCTACAGATAAAATGTGATGTCACACGATGTGGCAGCAAAATTTCAAAGAACCCAGAGATTCCATAATTATTTTCACTTTTTCTCTGTACACAAAATATATATATATAATACTATTTAACTGTTATAAATGAAAGAATTGCTTATTATTAGTATTTAGTATTAACAGCTATATTTTCTGCTGATAAAAAGATGGCGTCCATTTTAACTAAAATTTGCTGTAGATGGCTTCCAAGTGAAACATATTCCTAACCGGATAAAGCATTTCCTCGAATACAAAGCAAAGTACGTTTTATATTGCAAAGAACATAGTACAGCAATAGTAAATAAAAATTGACTGCACAGAATCAAATATCGATATCTATTTAGGTCTAACTTGGAAAATCTGACCGATTGAATTTTAATTCAGGCAGCAAATAAACACACCTTATTGAAAGAAACCAACAATAATATCGATTGGGACATAAATTGTTCCTAAGTTAAGAAAATAAATTTTTGATTTCCAAACTAAAATTCTATAATTCTCTTTCTGAATTTTGCCAATGCAGACTTCCAAAGGTTTAGCTGTTAATATCGGAAAGAAAAACAAATTGAATAATTTTTTAGGAAAAAAACTAATGAATATTTCATAATAAGTATACGGGAAACATTCTCTGAGTTATCTCCCTTGGATTTATTTCCATGGAACTTATTTTGCCCAGCGTAGAGAGGATGCACTCTCCTGTCCGGAAGTTAATAAAACAAGTCGACGCATATGCAGAATTTGGAACGAGGTCTTAATCTCATTCCGACTTGGTATTCCAACCAGCTGTCCAATTTTTGCGTGGCTGTCACAAACCCTAACACTGTGTCTGTCAGACGCCTTTTCTTGTAGCAGTTATATAGACTCCCAGAACGCCATAACATCAAGTAAGTGACATTACTTTCATTGCTCAACCTTTATTTTCTCTATCTATGACCCTGGCAACACGTCTTTCTTGTTGTAATTGGGACAGTAATGTATTCCTTGTTGGGTACTAATATCTGTTCTTATCCTATTGTATATTATATTGTGTACCATTGGGTGTAGGTAGCCAAAAGGTAAGACAGTGTAGAAAAGGAATTAAGTAAGCAAGTTCGTGGGCTGCAGAAAGTCTACAAGTAGTTTATCTTCAAGTGAAGATAGCTGGCGCGAGGCAGGAGAGAGGACGTTGTTCGTCGACGGTGCCAGGAAACTCTCTGCCTGCTGTCCGCAATTCCTAAAGGGGCTGGAACTGGAAGTAGTCCTTCAAGGGTCAGTTGAAATTAGTACGTCCTGGAAGCTGATTGGTTATCGTGTGACCCAATAACCTTGCAGAAGTTGCTCTCCGCATGAAGAAAGGGATGTAAATATTTATGACTGCTACAAAAGCACTGTGGTATTTCCAGCCTAAGACCTTTGTTTTTTTAACATTTCGTTAAGAGAGTTAGCCCGAAAGAAATAGTAAATAAACTATTTGAAAAATATTTTCAAAATAAACTATTTAAAAAAATATGGTGCTTCTACAGAATTCGAACCGAACCAAACCGACTCTTGTCAAACAAAACCTAAAACTTTGGTTAGGGTTAAGGTATGGTTAGTTTAGGGTTAGGTTAGAGTTAGGGTTTAAAAAACAGTTTGGTTCAAATTCTGTGGAAGTACCTAAAATATTTTCAAACTAAAAAAAACATTCCAATTATAAAAAAAAGTTTAATTTCATTATTTGTAATTAAAAGAAATAACAATTTCTAATTATAAAAACCAGTTTGATTTTCTTACGTTTTGATAATTAAAAATAATTGTTGTAAAAAAATTATTAATTGCCAAAAAAAAAGATCTGACCTATAATATAATGGGAAACTATATTTTGATAAACACCGCTTGTCGATTTCTAATTTCAAAACTGGAAGCCATCACCAAGTAGACTCTTTTTCTATCTTACCAAGGAATTAACTAAACTGAATAAGTGTACAGCTTCAGTATAAAATAAATTATATAATGCGTACGTATTAACAAACTGACAAACAAAAAGAAAATATATAGTTACAGGCAGATCCTTTATATTTATCTTACAATTTATCTTACAATTTTTCTGTTGTATTATTCGTCACTTGTAAACATGGAAATATGTTTTACTGATATTTTTAGAAAGAGTTGATAAATTATCAGAATTTTATGTTTTTGTTTTTGTTTTATAGCTATGTTTTATTCGTAACTTCCTTTCTGAAATTTGAAAAAAAAGGAAACAAAATGTCTTGTTTGTATGGTTTTGTGGCTTACATGAAAATTTGGTCTGGAATATGACTAAAAAAAAAAGATGATTATTCATCTATAGTAGAGAAAATATATGCTGTTGAGTTGTATAAGTGTCTTTAAAACTATTTTGTCAAACAAATATGCATGTATATGAATTGGTGTAGTTTATGCATTTTTATATACAGGGTCCGCCATAAGTAACTATATAATTTTATTTCAACATAATGAATGTAACATGGAAGAAATATGCAACTGCAATATTGAAATTAACAAAGGGTACACTTAAGTCTTTTTCAACATAAAACATGATGTTTATCAAAACATTTATTAAAGCTCCGTGTGCTCTCTATGCAGCTCAATGCACTTTGCTAATCTTCCAGGGACTGAGCAGAATACTTCTTTGGTGCACAGCTCCAATGGCATTTGAGCAATGACAGCTCAAGATTAGTTGTGCTACCAAAGCATGAGAGTTTTGTCTATCCTACTATAGGGTCCGCTATAAGTAACTATATAATTTTATTTCAACATAATGAATGTAACATGGAAGAAATATGCAACTACAATATTGAAATTAACAAAGGGTAAAACACTTAAGTTTTTTTCAACATAAAACATGATGTTTATCAAAACATTTATTAAAGCTCCATGTGCTCTCCATGGAGCTCAATGCACTTTGCTAATCTTTAAGAGACTGAACGGCATATTTTGGTGCATAGTTATTAATGACACTTGCGCAATGGCAGCTTGAATTTGTTCCTTACCTTCAACAATGCTATAAAAATATACGATTTCCGATTTTAAATGACGCATGAACTAGAAGAAATGCCCTAGGTATCAAGAAAGTTACAAACAAAAGTAAATACAAAGTTATTCATGGCGGACCCTATATATATATATATGGTTGAGCAATGACAGCTTGCATTTGTTCTTTAACTTTAACAATGCTATAATGCCATTTACAAGGCCATAAATAGAAGAGTAGACCTTACTTGGTTCTGCCATCTTTGCGTGCAAAAATCATTGACTGCAATTCGAGAAACCAAATCTATCGAGGATCGCTGTTCGGAGTTTTTGTTAGAATTTGAAAAGAAAACGAACATTCGTATTAATAAGTTAGAAAAGGATATGGTTAATATGAAAGATGAGATGGATGCTATAAAACAAGACATTATTAAGGAGGCCAATTTGTCTCAAGCAGATGAAAGTCAAGCAGGTAATATAAAATCGATGAAAAATGAAATCATTAAAGAAGTCTGTCAGTCTATCCAATCCGCAAATGATATCGAAAAAAACGATTCTGAGAAGATAGAGATTATAGAAGACAGAATAAAGAGGAGAAACAACATAATATTACAAAATGTTCACGAATACAAAGGAAACATAAAGGCCGAACGCATTAAGCACGATGTTAAGATGATAAAAGCAGTTGGTCAAGAAATTGGAATAAATCTTCAGGAAGAGGATATTTTGAATGTGCGAAGACTTGGGAATAAGGAAACTATAAGACCAATCTAAGCAACGTTTAGTGATACTGTCAAAGCCAATATGATGAGAAATGCTTTCAAACTACAGTACTCAGAATCAGACACCATGAAGAAAATTGCCTTACAGCACGATATGAACAAGAGTGACAGAATGAAAGAATCTGAATTGAGAAAAAAAGCGAAGCAGCGCTAAGAGAAATCATCGGATGGAAATTTTCGTTTCCTAGTACGGGGACCAATAGGGAGCAGGAAGATAATAAGAGTGAAAATACAGAAGACTACCGAGGAAGAGCGTCCCAGTGCCAATCTGAAGGCAGCATAGAAAATGGGCACAGTGAAAATAACTGTTTTGTGAATAATAATGTAAATAATGATGTAAATAAGTTCACAGTTCTTGTTTCAAATGTAGATGCGTTCACACACGATAAAATTTCAGAGATAAAAATACGCATTGAGGAAATGGACACAAAACCAATGTTGATCACCTTACAAGAAGTTAAACCAAAAAATTTCAGATTTGAGAGGAATTTGTCTGAATACAATCTAGAAGGATACGAATTAGTAGGAATGAATATAGAGAAAAAAGAAACTGGTAGAGGAATACTGACTTATATTAGCAACGATCTGAAATTTACACAAATGACACTCGATGTAAGCTTTTCAGAGTACCTGTGTGTTGAAATTCCAGTAAACAAACATGACAAACTATTATTTACTTCTATATATAGAAGCCGAAGTTCAAGTGACGAGAACAATGCTAAATTAAACGAGCTGCTAAATTTGCTCTCTGAAAGACATTGTTCTCATTATCTAACGGTCGGTGACTTCAATTATGGCAATATATGCTGGGAAAATTACTCAACTAACGGAGGACCGGGAGACGCACAATATGAATTTGTTGAATCTATTAAGGACTGCTTCTGGTTTCAACATGTGCTTGAACCAACTAGGGGCAGAGGATCTAATAACCCATCATTGCTGGATCTAGTGCTGACAAACGAAGAAGGAATGATTTCAAATATGCAAATAGGCGTTCCACTGGGCAAAAGTGATCATTCAGTGATAACATTTGACTTTAATGTGTACGTGGAAAATGATCATGAAAAAACAAGATACAAATATGAAAAGGGAGATTACAATACTATGAGGGAGATTCTAAGCATGGACTGGGAAAATGTGTTAGCAACAAAAGACATTGAAACACAATGGAGTATTTTGAAGACTAAGATATACGCAGCAGTGGAAACTTGTGTACCAAGGGCAGTAATAAAATGCAATGGAAAAAAAAAGAAATAAAGGATCGTTGACAGTTACAGTACAATTGAAAAGTGTTTTGAAGAGAAAAGAACGGTTATGACACAAATTTAAACAATCTGGAAAGAATAAAGATAAAGAACAGTATAATCGCATCCGAAACAAAGTTCGGTATTTAACTAGAAAAGCAATAACATTATATGAAAAAGACATTGTTATGGGCATTCAGTCAAATACGAACAAATTTTGGACATATGTTCAGTCGAAATCTAAGACTAAAACATCAATTCCAGACTTATATGCTGATAATGATAAATCTAAAGTATCAGATGGCGATCGTGAAAAAGCAGATATACTAGCAGAGTTCTTCGCTTCCGTATTCACGGTGGATGGAGATAAAGAATTGCCGTCTCTGGATTACAAAGTGATTGAAAGTACAGATTACGCAAGCAGTATAGTAATAACTCCAGATACTGTAAAACAAAAATTAGACAAGCTCAAAATAGACAAGTCACCTGGACCTGATAACATTAGCCCAAGAATATTGAAAGAACTGAGTGCTGTGCTAAGCATACCTCTGTCGATAATATTTAACAAATCTCTGTCTGAATCTAAACTTCTGACTGAGTGGAAATCTGCTAAAGTCACTGCTATACATAAGAAAGGGGACAAGAAAAATCCTAGTAATTATAGGCCAGTGAGTCTGACATGTATAACATGCAATCGTTCGTGACCAGATGATAAAACATATGACAGTAAATGAACTATTTACAGATAAGCAATTTGGATTCATACCAAGGAGATCAAATGTGTTACAGCTACTGACTGTATTTGATATGTGGACCGATTCTATAGATGCTAGATATTGCATACACACTGCATATTGTGATTTTATGAAGGCGTTTGACAAAGTGAGTCACCGCCTGTTAATACATAAGTTAAAAATCTATGGATTGGGCCAGTATACATCAATTGGTTGAAGGCATTTCTCTCAGACAGAAAACAGACAGTGGTAGTGAACAACGAGAGCTCTGCGGTCATGGATGTGACCAGTGGTATCCCTCAAGGATCCGTTTTGGGTCCTCTTTTGTTGGTTGTATATATAAACGACCTCCCTGAGTCTATGAAGAATGACAGTGAAACTTTTTTATATGCTGACGATACCAACTTATTTCGTGAAATCAGAGATTATGAAGATTGTCAGAAACTACAGGAAGATATCCATTGCATGTATGATTGGTCTGAAAAATGGCAGTTAAAATTCCATCCAGAAAAATGCAAGATTATGTGTATAGGTATTAAACAGAACACTAAAAATTGCTTTCAATATACTCTGAATGATTGTCTACAACCCATGGATTATACGAACTTGGAAAAAGACATTGGTGTTGTAATAGACAATAGGCTAAATTTCGAAGAACACATGAAAGAGAAAGTAAACAAAGCCAACTAAATACTCGGTTTAATCCGCAGATGTTTTGAATACCTCGATCAAAGTTCATTGGTTATATTGTTTAAAGCGCTTGTGAGGCCTCATATTGAATATGCTAATCTGGGCTGGTGCATCATCTACTAGTCTCTCCCTCCTTGTCAAAGTCCAAAAAAGAATCGCCAACCTAATAGGTCCCTCACTGTCAGCCAAGCTGCAGCCTCTGTCCCATCGCCGCATCCTTGTGCTTGTTTTACAAATACTTCAATGGATTATGCTCCGATGAATTGGCTACTCTGGTGCCCCCTCGACGGAAATTCACTAGACTAACCCGACAATCAACTAAATCTCATTCATTCACTGTGGAGGTCCCCAGATGTCGGAGAGCCTTCTACTCAAATAGCTTCTTTCCTCATACTGCTAGCCTCTGGAACTCCCTCCCTGCCCCCTGTTTCCCCGACAGTACAGACATGCAGAAGTTTAAAACTAATGTAAACAGACACCTCGCTGCGCTGATCCCAATCTAGATTGACCACCCCCTACCTTCTCCCCTTTTCTTTTTCTCAGTAGCCCCTTACGTCTACAGTGGCGGCCTGCCTTGTTTGGGGTGAACTATGTTAAAAAAAAAAATTTTTAAAAAGTGTGGGCACCATATAAAAAGAAACACATTGAAATGATAGAAAATGTACAAAGGCGAGCTACTAAACTTGTTCCAGGACTGTACGATCAGAGTTATGAAGAAAGGTTGAAAGCTCTGAAATTGCCAAGTTTGGCCTATAGAAGAATACGTGGGGACATGATTGAGTGCTATGAATTGCTCTCTGGAAAATATGATTTCAATGCAGATAAACTATTGACTAGAAAAAATACAAGAGTGGGAAACAGGGGACACAGTCAGATGCTTTACAAGAAACAGGCACGTTTGAACCTGAAAAAATATTCATTCAGCCATCGCTGTGTTGATTTATGGAATAGATTGCCATCAAGTGTAATTGAAGCCGAAACTGTAAAGATATTTGAGAAGCGGTTGGATAAGTTCTGGATTGACCAAGAAATCAAATTCAACTATAAGGCTGCTGTCGTCACTGGACGCATACAAAGATGAAGACAAGGAGCTGGTGCCATAGGACGACTCATGTCCTTCTACCAGAATTCATCTATGTTTCTATAAAAAGATACGATTTCCACTTTCGTATGGCACATGAAATAGAAGAAATGGTTAAGTATCAACAAAGTTACAAACAAACGCAAATATATAGTTATTTATGGCGGACTCTTTATATATATATACTAGCTGTACTTACTCGGCGCTTTTTACTTTCGTTTTTGTTTCTCCCATTTCAGTTATTTGTGGGGGTTTTTTCTTAATTTATTGTGAGAAAATATTAACACTTTTCGAAATAAAATTCAATAAAAGATCTTGTTTTAAAAAAAACAAAGAATAACATTAAAAATTACGTAACACTTCTACTCGGTTATGGCTGACAGAACAAGAACAATATACTCTCGTAGATTAAATAAAGGGTTCGGTTCGAATTTTCGTATAGAAATTCCCAAGTTTAAAAAAGTTGCACCTGAATAAGGTTAGAGGTTAGATCGGCCGAAACGTTGTGAAAATAACAACTCAGATGAGAACAGTAACCCAAATAATACAAATTATCAATCCTTATCTAAAAAAAATTGCCAAACAGATTGATTCTTGTCTTGGGTCTATTTTAAAACTGGCCCATGGTAAAAGAGTCATCTTTATTAATCACGTGCATGTATACCCGCCATTATGAATGCATTTCTTTCTTTCATTCCAGTGGGCGAACTGGCACAACTATAAAACGACATATACCCACCACAAAAAGAGTCATCAGACAACTGTCGACAATTTTACAAAATACAGGGATCTCATCGTATACGAGAGAGGCAGCGTACAACACGCATGTCCGACCTGTACTTTTGTATGGTTGCGAGACATGTTCAATGACGAAACGTCAAAACGACATGATACTGACTACAGGACATCGGATGGAGAAAAGTGTCGGTCGGTGTCACTGTAAAGGTTTCCATGAAAAGTTGCGTTGCACAATGACGTCTCAACTGGTACGGCCACGTCACACACCGTCGGTTATCCGAAACGCTTCGAAGGGTGTACCACATCAATGCCAATGACCTAAAGCCACGCTGTAAGCCACTTAAGATATGGAGGGGATCAGTTGATGACGACCTGATCCTAACAACCGGTATAAGCAAAATGGCAATAGAGAGGTTTGAAGTCATTCACGAAATGTCTGACCTCAACATGAAGACGAAAAATCAAAATCAAAATAATAATTGTAGTCCGAATAATACAAATAATACAAATTATCAATCCTCATACCAAAAATTCCCAAACATATTCATTCTTGTTTTGACTCTATTTTAAAACTGGCACAGGGCCAAGGTAAACATCCAGTGCTATTAATGGCAGTAACTTAAAAGTATGCTATCATTTATTATTTACAACTTTCAAACTAGTTTCCCCATCTTGGTTTGTTGTTATCATAATGTTTGGGTCGTTTTGCTCTCTGGTCTTCTTCAGGTGCCTTGTGTTAAACTCAGGAACCGTCATGAAATTTTGAACTCAACTTGGAGCCCTAGCGGTATACTATTCACATTCCATTCTCCAGGCATTGCAACATTCTTTCAGTTTAGTTCTTAAATCATCTTGTACACATGCACAATGATGCATGTTTAGTGAGGTTATAATACATACAAACGACAGGCCTGTAATGGGGAAAATATCTGGCTCGGGGTTGGACCATCCAGAATTTAATTTCTTCACTTTGAAAACTAATTGCCTTTTAAAGACGAGGTTGCATGCTTAGATTGCGATCCACTTGAAATTCCACAAAAGTTATGACCACTACAGATAATAGATACCTTGGTCAATCGGCTTTTAAGTCCATAGATTAAACAGCCGATAATTCTCAAGTGGACTTGCTGTGTGCCCTACCCTGAATGACAGGATATTTATATATATATATTCCAGTAAAACGAGAAGAGGTGGTTGGTTGGTCTCTGTTGGTCTGGGAGACAGATGCCCCTTTTGGCCTTAAGCTGACGAACTCTCTGTGTTCGGTTGGAAGAAATATTTGTTCTGATTGCAAGTCTGTCGTTCAGTAAAGAAACCAAGTGTTACTTTAAACATGTCAAAATAAAACACTGTTACTTGTTTTAAACTTGAGTTGTGATTTTGTTTGGAAGGAAAATCCTTTTGTCACAGCAGTGACCGAGTCACATGATTGACAATATGGTCAGTGTCAAAATCAAGCACCGAATGTGGACAAAGACAACAAGCAGACGATCCCATCCTGTGCCGTGAACGCACACAAAAATGAGTTCACGGCACTATGGTGGACCAATTTTTTGTTTCCAGACCGTAACAAAATATCTCTGGCCGCATTCTAGTAGTACAACACAGCTGAAGTCTCACTTTGTTAGAATGTTGTAAGTTATTGCTCAGTAGATAGTGACGTCTCTCTCTCTCTTTCTTCTTGTTGCAGTTGTAAGCTTTAATCTTAATAACAGCTGTTGTAAAGTTATTCAAAATGACAGTATACATCATGTTATGTATTAAGCTTCTTTTTATTTGTTGTTGATGCTATTGTTTGCACAGGTAATGTTTCTTAAACAAGTGATTGATTTAGTCCGTGGGCTGAATATAAACAAAGAATGCAACAAGTGAAAAATAAGACTCGTATGGATTACTAAGAACGTTTTTAATATTGGAACTTTAATTCCGACAGTATACATTATGTTATGTATTACGCTGCTTTTACATTTGTTGTCGATGCTATTGTTTGCATAGGTAATGTTTCTTAAACAAGTGATTGATTTAGTTCGCGATGATGGATGTAAACAAAGAATTCCACAAATGAAAAATGAGACACATACATTTATTTGTGTAAAAATTATTTGGGGTTTAACAATGATTTCTAAGGTTTTTATTTTATATTTAAAAAGATCAACTAGTCAACATGACTGTGTTCCACTACTACTTTCTTTCCACATTCACTTAACCCTTTCCTACCCCCCCCCCCACACCTATTATCATTGTAGCACTATGGTACACCAATTTCTTTGATTCCAGACTGTAAGGTGAGTAGAAAGTTGACCTTTGTTTTACTTTCTGCAGCCTTGTAACTCTCGCTTCCATTATTTTGTCCTTTAGTCTTCACATTCCATGAGCGATGTTTCTCACAAAGGGAGAAGAATTGCTGTTTTCTGGGTCAGAATTTATCCATCTAACACTCATCGTTGGCTAGTTTTTGACCTTGAAGTAGCATTTTTTTAGCTCCTTACAAGTGGTTTAATGCCTTGTCTGCAGCGATTTCTATAAAAAAATAAAATTAAAAAATAATAAAAAATAACTCTAGTCGGCTTAGAGGACACGTCGTATATTTTTGCTCAGTGTCTCTCTGTTTATTTCTCTCTTTCTAATTGTAGCAGCGGTTTCCTTTGTCATCTTGATAACAGCTATCATAAAAGTTATTGAAAATGACAGCACAAAATCATTTGGTGTTTTCGGGGTTTTTCTTTGGGTTTTTTTCCCTGTATGTGGTATACATACATGATAACTCTCTTACCCATTCCTCATAGGATATGTGTCACTAGCGACTTCCTGTCTGATGCAATGTCCCAACATGTAGCCTTAATTCTAAACTTTTCACAAACTTCATCATGTTAAAGCTTATTAGCTTTAACATGATGAAGTTTGTGAATGAAAAAGAAAACTATCAAACTGATCGCACTATAAAAGCTATTGTAAAATAGAGAGAAAATTTTGTTAGTCTTGCTTCCTTGAAATTAATCTGTTGTCATATTTGGGCTGGTGAATCTCTGCCCCATTTGAGGGTTCTTGATAAGGTGCAGAAACGTATCTGCAATTTGATTGGCCCCACCCTTTCTTCTTCTCTGCACTCTCTCTCTCACAGACGTGATGTTGCTAGTCTCAGTCTTTTCTATAAATACTATTATGACATGTTTTTTTCAGAATTGTGTGATTTATTCCCTGCTTCTTTTGTTCCAGCTTGTTTAACTCATTGATCTAGTGGTCGTCATCAATTTGCTGTTTTTATACAGCTTCCTATTCCAGTAGCTTCTTTCCAAGAACTGCAGGCTTGTGAAACTCTCTTCCTGCTGACTGCTTTTCTTGTTTTTTCAAGACTAAGCCCAATAGGCATCTCCTGTCTTTGCGATAATCATCTTTCGTTCTTGTTATCTCTTTACATCAAGTGGCTTCATGCCTTGTCTAGAGTAATTTCCATAAAAAACATGTCTGGGACTGATTATTCTTATGCTCAATTGGAAAGATCACGTGACTTGACATGAACAGCGTTCCTTTTAACCTTTAGATTCTAGGAGTTGGCGAGGGGTTCAGGAAAAAAAATGACACGGCGCTGATCTAAGGTAACAGTGAAGGGGGGAGAGAAATTAATATGTTACGATCTGTTTCAATGAAACAGACAGCACTCAGCTAGCTAAAGGCTGGCTGACTGCACTTACAACGATAGTTTTTCACAGGAAAACAATAAAGAAATGTTTCACGGAAAGTGGAGACTACAAACACTACTCTGTCGCACATGTTCGTTTCTCTTCTAATGGATGTGTTCAACCACTGGTTTTCCCAAGTCACCAGGGGAGTGATCACATTACTAAAGAACAAGGACGAGCATGGATGGAGTTTAGACGACTTTACGCTCATAAATCTGCTAAACACAGAGTTATTTTGCCAATAGTTCTTGCGAACCGTTTTCAGGTTGTTATTTGTGACTTGGTTGAACCCGATCAGAATTATGTTGTGAAGGGTGATCGATTCAGAACAATTTGCATCTGATTAACACGATCGTAAAGGGACTAGAAGACGACATGGAAGCCACGCTGATCAATTTAGATAAGTTCAAACCTTTCGACAGGGTCGACCATCGTTTCCTTAGATCTGTTCTAGAGGCTGATTTAATCTGCACTTCTGCAAATGGATCTCCATGCCAGTGGTGCAGGTAAACGGGATGTGTTCGGTATCGTTCATCATTTCTCGGTCAGTATGTTGCCCCCACTTTATGTTCTTGCATTGGAGTACTTCCTACGCAAGCTAAGGGGCAGGGTGGCGAGACCAGCCCTACTCGGTATCACTCTACCCAGTGATGCGTGAGCCCAGGTTTCCGCGTATGTTGATGATGTCACTATGTGCATGTCGAGATTTCAAGACATTATCGTGGTGATTAAGACACTCAAACAGTACGAAGAAGTCACAGGGGCCATATTGAACAACATCAACAAATCTAATTACCTTAAGTTGGCTGGTTGGAGCAGCGTGGCTGCACTGCCGGGCCTTTTACACTGGTCAGATCGCCCAGTTTAGATCCTTCACCTTTGGTTAGGACCGGGCATCCAGCTTTAAAAAAACTGGTTGAAAGTACAGTCGAAGGTCGAAATGTCAGTGAGAATTTTGCTTCGAAGGGGTTTTCCCTTAAAGGCAGAGCTGAGGCATACGAAGCTTACATATTTCCGCTCATCCTTTACCGATTAACTGTACTACCTCTGTCTGCAAACTGTGGCATGGCAAAAAGCCGCTAGTTTGTAGGCAGGTGTGTATTGAACGACCCAACAGGGGGGGGGGGAATGCCTGATTTGGCAAGTCATTGAGATGCCGAGAGACTGTTATTCCTGAGCCATATTTTGATAGAGGAGTCTGCGTAGGGTCTTGAGGTTGAGAAGGCTTTTCTTAAGTTCATCCCCGACCAAACAGTTGAAGGTCGAAGTAAACTGAGGTTTCAATAGCAGTTCTTTAATGAATGCCGAGCTGTGCTCAGATTACTGCTGGGGTCCAGCGATCTTGTACGGTCTAGCAAGACACTATATTGGGAGTTAGTAGCAGCGATTGCTTCGAATCTACTTGTGAAGTGGCTGGGATAGTCTGAAGAAGAGATTCTCTCTCAATAGAGTTGGTCGCCAGGCCAGAGTTATTTCAATAACTCTGAGTTTTCTCTGACCTGGCGATTGGTCCGGAATGCGCTGCCCCTCAATGACAAACTCTTCAATGCTAAAAGTAGTGTAATCCCCTTTTGTCTGTGTTGCACAGATGTCGAATAAGAAACAGCTTCAATTGCAGCAAACTGCATGAGTTTTGGAAGTATGTCAACAAGGTGACGGCTCGCATCGTTTCCGAGCAGTCCGTACCTCTAGATATAGCATCTGTAGTGTACAATGTGATGCCTTCATGGTGCAGGAGAAACGAATGGTGTTTCTCACAATCCTAGATGTAGCTAGACTTATAGTGTGGACCACATGCTTAGATATCGAGAATGAGGGTGAGTCGCCTTCGGATCATAATCTGATTTTGCACTTTAAACATCAGCTTAAAGTCAAAATCAGATGTGATAGGAGAAGATTACACTCTTCGCTGTTTAAAAGGTGGATAGACACCATTAGTTTATGTGTGTTTGGACGAACCAAGTTTGAGTATGTGTTTCCTGCCTCAACATGATCTCATCAGGCGCCATCCCAGTCAGCAAATGAGTTCTGGACACCCTTCGCCTTTGTTTTTTTGAATATTAGAGATCCTCCGAGATGCCATCTCCCCATATTTATTTTTTCCTTTACCTTGACCCAAAACATGGTTCCTATCTCGGAAGACACCACCCACACCCATGAACACCATCCAGTCTTTTATTTTTTATTCCCTAATAATACCCTATTCTAACCTAGGAACTGACTTGCTTGTTTTTGGCTCTTGAAACAAACCGGAAAACAGTGAGTAGCTCATATTTAGATAGATTTAGGAGGGTCCTACTAAGCAACACACGTATCATTTTATTTGATTACATATCATTTTTATATCATTTTTTATTGTTTTTCTTAGTACACCCCATCCCCAACCGATGACATTTGTACATATACTTTTTGTAAATAAAAAACGTCTAAACACTGATGGTAATGTTAAGTAGGTTTTCCCATAGATGGAATGTGGTATTTTGGTGAGTGAAACTAGTTTAAAGAATAGATCAGGTGGACGACAGCCGCCCCGCCCCCTCCTATCCCATATCCAATTTCGGCCTTGTGTCACATCTTTGATTTTTTAATGTAAAATTTTACGATAAATAAATCGTTGGCCTCGTGGCAAAAGCAAAGTGTAGTATCTGTTGTTCGGTCAGTGAATGCAATTTTTAGTTTTGTTCTAATCATTTAAGAGTACATCTTTTTGGGGGGAAGCTGGATTTTCTCTGATGCAAAAATCGACCTTGTGTCTAATTCTGCCCGCGTGGGGAAGCAAGTAAATAGAGATTACAAACATTAAAAGCGGTTTTGGCAAATCGGTTTCGCTTTTAGGGGTCATCAAATGAAAGCCGGTTTTATAAAGTCGGTTTCGAGACATAACGCACACACACACATTACGTTTGAACTCAATGTTTGAAGCCGGCGAGATAAACAAAAGTAATAAAAATTTAATTTCATATCGATAATAAATCGATTTCCAAAGGGCATTTATTGATTATGACAATAACAAACACATTTAAAAGACGGTTTCAGCATAAATGGTAGGTATACAAATTACGTCTTCATCGTAATTTCACATCAGCATTTTGCTTGCTTTTACAGTCGGTAACAATGGAGCATAACAATTTTCCTTGGCCTTGTGGCTAGGAGCAAAGTGTAGTATATGTTGTTCTGATACTAGACTTCATCTTTTCTGTCTCAATCAGTAATTGCGATAATTTTTATTTTTGTTCCAATCCAGAGTGCCGCTTTTTGTGGAGCTGGATTTTCCTCACGTAAAACACCGACCTTATGTCAAACTCTGCCCTCGTGAGCGAAAATATCTGATTTATAATATTGTTTTCATTTATTGAAAAAATTCCCTTGCATCATAATTGGTTTCTAAATGATTTCTTATATTTTCATTAATCGATGCTTTTAATGTAAAAAATATTGAATTAGCTGTACCACACGTGACCAGCGTTTCTCTACACAAATCAGAACATTTAAAAGCGGTCTCCAAATAAAATCAGTAGAAGTCAGATATCTTCGGCGGGGCGTCGTTATATCTCAACAAATAAAGAAACAAATTGGAAAAATGTCTATATATCATTGAAAAAGGTCTGAAATGGCAGAAATATCTGATTTATAATGTTGTTTTCATTTATTGATATATATATATATGCATGTATATATGTAGAGATATATATATATATAAATGAATAAATGCGAAAAAAATTTTTAATTATCATTCTTACATTACTATAAAACACATTGGCGTTATTTAAATCAATCATAAAACCTATTTTCTTGGAATACTGTATATAAAGTACAAAGAAAAGACTCATCGATATTCATAGATCTGCTAATTATAGCATAATAACTTTTTGAAAACCGTCTATAATTAATTAATTCGAACAGTAATTCGAATAATCCAAATAATATAAATAAATTTGTATAAAAATTACCAAAATGTTAATATTTATTTATATGAATAAATGTTAATGTTTATCTGGTGATTCTCCAGGTTAACCTCTATATGGAATATTGCTCTTAAAAAAAATAGCAGAAACAATGTATGTACTTACCTGTTATGGTAAAAAAGGGCAGTACACAAAAATCTACGGAAATTCATCCAGTATTTTTGTTTATAAAAATAAATTAAAGTTTTATCAATAAACGCTTTCTGGTTGCCATTTTCGGCATTATAAAGGTCAAGGGAGCTAATTCAGACTGAATTGACTTAAACATCATAGTAATGCCGGCTAGAAAGCGTTTACTGATAAAACTTGAAAAACATCTTTGATTAATTGCTGCCCGGAGGGTGAGTAGGTTTTGCTAGTATATATATATATATATATATATATATATATATATATATATATATATATATATATATATATATATATATATATATATATATATATATATATACTATTGGTATTTGTGCGGATTTCTTGTATCGTGGTCCTACAGTGACCCCTGCATTTCCCGAGAATGTATTTAATGGAGATGGCTACTAAGTTCGTCTACTTTAGTTTTAACAATAATATGTATCGTCAGATCGATGGTGTTTCAATGGGCAGTCCTCTCGGTCCGACGGTTGCTAATATTTTCATAGGTTTCCATGGGCGACTATTATTCGATAAAGTTTCTAAACCCTGCTGTTACGTTCGTTATGTTGACGACACATTCACTTCGTTTCAGTCACGTGATGCTGCTTTATCCTTTTTCCATCATTTAAATGCCCTCCATCCTGCATTATATTTTACTATGGAGGAGGAAAATGATAAAAAGTTGCCATTCCTTGACGTTCTCGTTGAGCGTACTACTTCTTCTTTCCTTACCAGTATATATAGGAAACCTACATTCACGGGGTTATACTTGAGTTGGGATTCTTTTGCCCCCAAATCTAGAAAGAGGAACCTCATTGAAACACTGACGAATCACGCGCTGATGATTTGTTCTGACTGCAAAGTTAAGTCTGAACTTATAAGAATTAAAGAGATTTTCGTTAATAACGGGTATCCTGAACATGTCGTTGCACATATTATTCAGCATAAGGTCGATAACTTCAATAAAGTTAAATTTTTTGCCCCCCCCCCCCCAAGTGTCCGATTTATCTTAAGCTTCCGTGGCTGGGTTCTAGTAGCCAACCACTTGCTGATAAAATTTCGTCTTCTGTGACACATTTTCGAAATTTTGCGGTCGTTAGCAAAATCCGAATTTGGTGGTAACAAACGGGGTTAAAAACACAGCTTAAAAGAAAACATGACAAGGGGAAAAGATAAAATGAGAGGTTCGATTGTGTTAAAATAGAGTTTTATTAACATTAAAATGGGGCTGGCTGTTTTTAATTCCCAAAGCTAGGTTAACAACGTTAACCCTTAGTAACCAAGATAAAAAAAACTTATGACATGAAAAATCACATAGGGGTAAGTTCGTTGGCACAACGAACTGGAAACAAATAAATTCCGTTTTTTTGTTCATATAAAACATATAATTAAAGACTAAAGAAGTCTTCTTATCAATTTAACAAATGGGGTCTCAAGGGGCATAAAACAATAAAAATAAAACTCAAAATATACAGGACCGTAGCAGTTGATTGAAGAAACGCCTCCAGCATAGTTTGGAATAGATTTTTTTTTTCTTTTCACTGAAATGTCCATTTTAAATGTCCCACTTTGTCTTTCTTTCGACACTTTTTATTCCAAGGATCTCCAAGTCCTTGAAATTTCTTCTCAAATGAAATTCTCCTGAAACGTCCAAACACCGTTTTGTCATAAGGTGATCCTTTCCAGGGAAAAAATATTTCTTTAAACATAGGGCTTCTCATATACCCTGAATCTTCAAAATAACAAGTTCTTACTCTAAGAACGAGTAGAAAACATCCAAATAGTTTACGTCCATTTAACATTACAGACGGAGCCCGTTGCAAGAGAACTGCTCTCTTCAAAATTCAAACTGGAACTGAACAAAAGGCGGCAAAATCATAGTGTCGTCACATAGGGAACGAAATCCAAAGCGAGGCTACACTGCTATGACGTCACCCCCAGACTTCATTACATCGATGATAATGCTGAAAAAAAAAGACGCGCGAAAACCACACGCAACCAGACGGATAACCTTGACACACATGTTTGTACAGTGGCAATATGTTGACCTCCCCCACCCACAAGCCCAAAACAGAAATAAATTTCCGAAAACATTGCTATAATGTTGCGAATATGCGCATTTTTTTTCTACTCGTGCTGCTTTCCCTTCATTTCGTAAGGATGTCTTGCCGACCACTGATTTAAGTTTAATAATTTATCGTTTTAAATGTCAGTGTGACGCTGACTATGTTGGCAAGACCACCCAGCGATTGTCGGTTAGAATCGCCCACACGTGCCAGGGTATGTTCGCCGAAATGAACCCATCCCACCATCCTCGCATCTACAAGCACACGAGTCAGCTATAGGTGAACATTTGCTTAGTAAAAAGAGTTGCCGTGATCTCTATTCAGACGACAACTTCTCCGTTCTGAATAGAGGACGTCACAAATTTCATCTGGATATTCTCGAGGCCATTTTCATCAATACTCAACGGCCATCTCTATGCCGACAGAGAGACTTAAAACACAGACTGTTGATCTTTGGAGACTCCTTTGCTTCTGATGGGTGATCATTTTATCTGTGCTTGGTTATGTATATATATGTTTATACATATATATGCATGCACTAATATACCCCATTTTTTTCTCTTTTATATCATTTTTTTCTCTCCCTCTCGTCACCTGTTGAACTCCTTAATTATACCATTTGTTTGTTTTAAATTTGTCGTTTTCTTTTAAAAAAATACCGACGTTTTCCCTTGAAAAGTAGTCGGTCGAAAGGCGCTTCGGGGTTATATCTATTTTACTATGTTTCGTTAAATCGTATTTTCTTTTTTTAAATTCTAAAATCATCCCCCCATCGAACAAATCGAATATATATATATATATATATATATATATATATATATATATATATATATATATATATATATATATTGTGTTCAGAATGACAGCTTGAATTTTAATTCCAATTTCTAATAATCAGGCATTCTGCTGAGTGTCTTCCCACTGAGCTATTATTATTTTAATAATTCAAATTACCGATATAAACAATGCTTTCTAAAACAAGAACAATATTTCTTATTCACTTGGCGCTGCTACGTTCTTGACTAAAGAAACCTTCAACAATAGACGAATTGACCCCCCCCCCCAAACAAAAGAAATTAAAATGGTATTTTAATGTACATTTATTTGAAATTCTGATGAAGAAGTATAGCTTCGAAAAGTAAATTGAAAAAAAAGTTAATAAAACTAAATTGCATTGCATGGCGTTCTAACTGCTTATTATTATTTTACTAATTTAAATTACCACACACACACACACACACACATATATATATATATATATATATATATATATATATATAGGATTAAATATAAACCAAAAGTAAAACTTTTAGTAGATGGAACTTATTGTGAATGGGGTAAGGTACATGATAAGTCATGAAAATGGAATGCCGTGGTAGACAAAATGTGTGAAAAATGACAAACGGAAAACAGGTTAAAGTGCAGGAGAAAAACAAAAACAAGTGATTGGAGCGATTTCGTTTGTGTTGGCGAACGTCTTCAGAAAAAGTGAAGATTTGGAAATAATTTTATTTTGAAGGCACACACATGGGAGAACAAATTAGCAGACCTATCTCTGATACATTCAGATAAATTTTTGGGTTCTGGCATGCGGTGTATCAATTTAATGCCCACTTCTATTTGTGTTTATTCTGGCTAGTTCCTCTGTCTTCTTCCCCCTTATCGCCTTTTACCCCCCGCCCACCGCCCCCATACTAGCTCAGTAGGTGTGAAAGTGAAAAAGAAAAAGAAAATAAATAAAAAATATAAAAAGAAGAATAAGAAATAAAGAAGAATGTGTCACCCACTTATCATATTTCAATGTCACTTAAAGTGTTCTCATATGGCCCAATCGGATATCCTTTCCTCCTCCAATGTGTGGGCTTTCAAAATAAAATTATTTCCAAATTTTCACTTTTTCTGAAGACGTTCGTGTTGACGAACGAAACCGGTCAAATCACTTGTTTTTGTTTTTCTCCTGCACGTTAATCTGTTTTCCGTTTGTCATTTTTCACACACACACACACACACACATATATATATATATATATATATATATATATATATATATATATATATATATATATATATATATAATGTTAACCGAGAAAAAATAGCTGTCAAGTATTGTTTTGGGGGTAGTTAATTACTGCTACCATGTTTTTGATCCTCGCCGGGTGACTTCTAAAGTCGTATACGGTGACCAAACTACGATTAGAAAATATCAATCATAACACTAATACTTAAATCTGTCGCCAGAGAAAGTGACAGAAAGATCAGTGGAGCAGACAATGTTCCTCGACCCCCCCTCCGTATGTTGTATGATATTTGCTTCCGATTTGAAATATTGCTTGCCATCTTCCCTTTTTGACAAAAATAGACAAAAAGATATTTTGAAGAATAAGTGGTTATTTCAGAATGACAGAATAAAATCAAAGACGGTTATAAAAATAAAACAAAGACACCAAACAAACAAGATGTCTTAAGTGTTTATAAGATGAGTAAGCAATAAGATAAAGCATTGGGACAATTTTATGTCACTTTGATCTGAGCCCGGTCGAGAGGGGGTGGAACTGATCGATTTCTTACGTCCTCTACCTTCACTTCCATCCCACCTCAAATGTGTTGCGCGCTTATGTAAATTCATACATCCAATCTAGTCATAATCTAACATATAAAGTTATCCTGTCAAATTTTCAAAGTGAAACCCAAATATCATTTAAGCTGACAAATCAAACTTTGCTTCTAACTTGCCATTTTTCATTTGTTATTGTTGTATCATGTTATTGGCAATATAATAACGTACTTAGTTATTATTTTTTTTAATTACTTAGTCCAGGCAAGACGACTGCTGATATGAAAGATTTTTAAATAATCACCTAAAAATAAACATCGGCAAGAGGGATAACTCATATTTGAGGTTGAAGAATATAATAGTTGTCTACTGTAAATTTAAAAATGGGAAAACAAAAATGTTATTGTTGTACCGTGTTATTCATAATGTAATAACATACTTGTTGTCTATCTGAAGTTGTCTACCTTAAGTTTAAAAACTCAAATGACTTCTTTGTATTATTTGGATTATTTACGATTTTTCGGTCGATGTAACCTTCACAAGGACCTGTAGCGCAACGGATATAAGTGCTAAGTATTGAATCAGTTCGAAGTGAAAGTCTTCTAGATGCTGAAGGTTCAATCCTCAGTAAGGGTGATACACCTGATCATGACTTATGGAATGCGAGCAAGCTACCTGCGTGGATTAAATAAAGGGTTCCATTCGAAATTCTATACAGATTCATGAGTTCGACAAGACACACCTGAAGAAGGTCGTAGGTTACATCGGCAGCCGAAATGTTGTGAGAATAACATCTAAGATGAAAATAGTAGTCCAAATAATACAAATTATCAATCCTCATCTAAAAAAATTCAGAAACATAATAAAATGATTTCACTGTGTCCCGGGCAACGTGATGTGGGTACAACCAGTAATCTACATATTATTGTGTTCAATCCTAACAGTGTGGCACTCAACGTCTAGCCGACGATCTCTTTAATCCTTATCCTCGAGTGACCCCCCCCCCCCGAGCCTTGATAAGCGGTGATCCATTAGTATATATATTTTTTAAATGCTATTACTAACCTACGCATGTTACACTGTGTATTCATGATACGAATAACGCTTCTCTTCTGATGTCAACAATTCAGAACATTATGAAATGAATTTAAAAATATCTTTATGTGAAGTTAAAGTATTACATTCATTTTTTGGGTGGGGGTGGGGGGTAGGGATTGCATATCATATAGAAGGTAGGAGATGCGTTTTGTGCCTCGTGGAAGTAGGAGGGTTTGGGGGTAATCGTCTAAAAATAACTTCCGGGTCATGGCGTTTATAGAACACACAATCGGTATTAAATTGTTGGTCTTGTGAAAGGTGAATTTGGGACGCTGAAACCCCACACAATCGTAAAATGGTCTCAAGTCCACGGTGTACCTTTTCTTTCTTTATGTATATCAATTATTAATTATAATTAATGTTTCTATTTAATTTTCATTTATTTAAAATTGATGAGAGTGGAAAACAATTTTTTTTAGTTATTGTTTAACTCATTAACATTAGACTTAGGTTAAAAGTGATTATATTATTCCAATGAAATGATATTAATTACTACAATGCACAGATCTTAAAGAAAGATTAGTCTAGTCGAATTTAAATGTCATTTTAATTAATATAAACAAAACTGGATACTTAATTAATGTACATGAAGAATGAAAATGTAGACCGTGGATTTGAGACCATTTTTCGATTGTGTATATTTTCAACATCCCAAATTCACCTTTTAAAAGACCAGCAATTTGGTGCAGTGCTTTTACCAGAGCACCAAAATTCTTGTTGGAAAAGATAACTTAAATTGATCCATGATATTTTGTTTACTGGTTCATTGGTAATGATACACACCTTTATTTAATACACACAGGAAGACCAGGGAGACGAAAAGTGAAGTTTCTTTTGTTTTGGTCAATGCTTATCAAGGCCAAAAGGTCACTCGAGGATAACAGTCAATGCGTTTGTGTCAGATGGATGATGAGACAAACATTTTGAGGATTGCAGACGATGGTTGGGTCTGGGTAGAATCTGATAATTTAATAGGACGGCTCAACAAGAATTTGTTAGCATTGGACTTGAAAACAACCATGCTGTAGTCAGCTGGGGAGCAGCCCATGATATTGTGTTCCACAGACGAACAGTTCTTGGAAATAAACGCTTCTTACAAAAGTTCCATTTAGCTCCAGTTACATAAAGAAACAAAGGAAAATTATTTACAGTGGTTGTAGCTAGATGAGTTTTTGTTATGAATGTCTTGCAGGAAGGAATCAGAATAAGAGCTAATTCAAGCACCTACCATGAAAATAACGATAGAGTAGAGAAAGACTAGCAACGTCTCTTCTGTCAGAAATGGGGTTGTAGATAACAGAAGAAATCTTCCCCCACTAGATTGTTAAGTCAATTCTGTACTCTGTCAAGGCAGGAAAAAGTGCTCTGAGCAGCACCACATCCCCAGATGTGGCAACAGTACTCCATCTGAGAACGTATCTGGCTCTTGTACAGGTTGGTTGGGTCTTTGTTTTGTTTTACGGCATATCAACCTTTTTCGGGTTATTTAATGTCATTTTAGTAGAAGTTTTTATGTTTCAAGTTCTTTATACCTTCAAATATTTATTCATGGTGTTTGTTTTGGTTGTTTTGTATAAGAAAAATGTTGTTTTTGTTTTCGACTCTGCAGAACATGATTGAGTTTTGCAAAGGAAAAGGGAAAAAAACAATAACATCAATGTTTAGTTTGTTTTGTTTTTGTTTGATTTGTTTTACGGCATAACAACAATGTATGGGTTATTTAATGCTGAATAAAGTTGTCAAATGAAATTCCAAGGTAGGTTTATTATTTTTTATTGTTTAGAAAAATAAAATAAAATAAAATAAAATAAAAATTAAATTAAAAAATTGGGATTAAATTATTTTGAAGTCCAACTTCATTGATGAAGTCTGAGATTTTAGTCAGATTTGTCTCTTTAAACAGGTCCTTTAGATTTTTCTGAGTTGTAGTATTTCCTTCGGCGTTGTTGTAGATCCTGACAGTCTATTAATATATGTTTGACTGTAAAAGATTCTTGACATGATATACACATTGGCAACTCTTCACTTTCCAATAAATGTTTGTAAGTAATAATGTATGTCCTATACGGTGTCTGGCTACTACAACCTCTTCTTTTCTTGCCTTTCTATAGCCTGAGGGACACCAATCAAGAGTTAGCCAAACATTGTGTAATTTATTACTTTGGCATTCATCCCAAGATTTTTGCCATTTTTCTTTGATTAGCCTGTTTATACAAGGTCGAAGAAAATCAGTGTATGCATTAGTAATAGATTAATACCAATAATAATCATTGATATAGCTTCATGAACTTTCTTTAATTGTCTAGATAGTAGAATCCACCTATAAGAAGTAGTAGTAGAAATAAGTTGGCATTTATTAATGCACAAGTGATTATTAAATATCACTCACCCATGGAATCGTTACAAAAAATTCACAAACCTTTCTGCAATCCAACCATTATTTTCAATTTTCATTTTTCGTCTTCTTATCTCATTCTTGAAGTTAGACGTTTTGTGAATGCCTTCCAACTTTTCCTGTCTGTTGCTAAAATAGATATCTTGCCATATTTGGTACAAATAAACTATGTCCGAATTGTGCATCAAGTTTTAATCACGAATGTCTAACAGTCCTTGTTTATCGCCATTCAATGATATGCTTCAAATGTGCACCTCTGTGTTTTAAGCTCACCTGGATATGACTGATCTTGGTTGTGATGGCCCACTTTGGTTCAGGAAGTCTTTGAGATAACACGACAGATAAAAATCTGTGTGTCAGTAGGGGGTGCATAAAATCCGGTGAGTGTGAAGCCCATTCAGAATTACACCTCTTACTGCTGAGACGATCACCAAAGTGTCCTGCATATCGTATAAAACAAAGACTGTTGGACATTCATGACTGAAACTTAGTGCACAAATTAGTTATCGCCTGAATTTTATTTGGATCGCAGAAAGAATTGTAAATTTTATTCCATGGCTAGCATTTGGGGGGAGGTGTATGAGGAAAGGAAGCCACCCTATATCTATATTTATCTATAAGCATTTATCTATAAAAATCAGTTACAGAAGGTACTTATGAACTACAATCTTATACATTTCTGCAGCACTCCTGGACATTAGCCCAGTTTAATAATCCTAAATCAGCAGTGGTAATGACGTTTCCATATACTTTCGATGTAATGAAAAATGAAAAAAAGGAAAAACAGAAAAAGTTTATATGTTCATCGACGTTTCGTCTTTATTACAAAACTTCCTCAATATGATCATTCTTTTACCTTAAAACAAGCTAGACTTATTAAATTCATTTTAAATAAATCTCGCCAAGGACTTCTTGAATCAGCACTCATTATAAACTCTGACACAACAGCACTGATTATAAACTCTGACACAATTAAACAACGTAACGGCTTCTACAATTTATCGTCTTCAATGAGTTAATACTGCTCGAACAGAACTTGGGGTTAGATCCAGGCGAGCTATTTTACACAACAAAACTTTATACATAACATCGATATTTAAAAAAAAGAAATCATTCAACTCCATAAACGCACCACATATTTTGAATTTAAAATGTCTACGTTTCGTTTCCAAAAAAGAATTTAAAAAACTTGTTTCTACGTCATAGACGCACCACATATTTTCAAATGTTGACTTCTATGTTTTTCTTCAAATCAATCATCTTTAAGAAATCTTGGAATAAAGACGAAACATCAATGCGCGTATAAACATTTTTTTTGTTTTCATACTGTCAATATCTAGTTTTTTCACTTGGTCTTTTTCATACTGTTTTCTTCTTGTTCCTTCTGCTGCTGTTGGTTTCCTTTCGACTCTCACCACATTTTTCTGTTTTTCTATCTAACATATTTACAGTTTTATTTCTTAAGCATCAATTATTTTTAAATCTGTTTTATATTTTACAACTCTACCTCCTGGTCACTGCAAGTTTAGTATTATAAGATGGGAGTGGGTTTTTAGAAGAGATGGAGAACAATATAGACTATTTGAGTCATCTGTGACTATGAAAGTCTGATAGCTTATTTCCTCGGAGTGATAACCTCTGGAATTCCCTTCCTACTTCCTGTTTCTCCAACTGTACAAACATCCAGACATTTAAATGTAATGTGAACAAACATCTTGCTGCGTAACTCCCCACCCTGTTAGCTCCCTATAAACCTGGATCCCATCACAATAGCCTCTTAGGCTTCAGTGGCAATATGCCTTGTTTGTGATGAATAAAAGTAAAAAATAAAAATAAAAAATCAGGTTATGTAATGGTAGAATTTTTTATGGTCCTGTGGTGAACTGTGTAAGGACTGCTTCAACATAAGCGTCTCTTTTATTTAACTATTAATTATACGAGAGAAGCATTCCTTTCTGCTTGTAAAAGATTAAATGTGCTTAAGTTCGTATGTGCTTTATAGATGAACCAGCAAAACGCATTTTGCAGACTTAATTGACAAGACTGGCTCAAGACCTGATCACATTTGGAAACTTGCTTGAAATGCTTTTTAGACATCACTTTTTTCTTTTATTTTTTACTGAGAATTTGCTAACATCAATCATCTTTGTCCCTACAATTATTTTTTCCCATTCATGAGTCACTATATATATATATATATATATATATATATATATATATATATATATATATATATATATATATATATATATATTGTTGTCACACGTCTTCATGAGTTCACATATGTACACACATATATATGCATATACACATGAATACATATATACATATACATACACATGTATATATATATATATATATATATATGAATACATATATACATATATACACATATGCATATGTATATACGAATACATATATATATATATATATATATATATATATATATACACATATATATATAAATACATATAAATACATACACACACCTATATATATATATATATATATGAATACATACATATACATATATACATATACATACATATATATGAATTCACATATATGAATACATATATAAATACACATATATATGAATACACATATATATGAATACATATACATATATATATATACAGACACATATATATATGCAGAGACACACACACACACATATATATATATATGAGTACATATATACATATATACATATACATACACATGCATGTATATATATATGAATACATACATATATACATATACATATGTACATATGAATACATATATACATATACATATGTGAATACCTATATACATACACATGAATACCTATATAAATACATGTATATGTGAATACTTATATACATACACATTCACATACATACATATATATAAATATATATATTAATCTATATATATAAATATACATGCATATATATGAATACATAGTTATGTATACATATACATATACATATACATGCAAACACACATATATATGAATACATATAACGTATACATATATATATATATATATGAATGTATATATGTATGTGCATGTATATATTTATATGTATGTATATATACATACATATAAATATATACATGCACATACATATATATACCTACATATATGAACATATTGAAATACATGCACATACATACATATCTGCACATAAATGCATACATATATTCTTGTCACATTTCGTTTTTTGACATTTTTCAGTTTTTGTTTGGTTTGCTGTGTTTTTAATTATTTATTTATGTATTTATCTGGGTATTTTTTTTTTTCGTTCACTTTTTTTTATTTTGTTCTGACCAATTGTGAAGTCTTTATTTATGTAGACTCTCAGGATTCTTTCATGGATAAGATTTTGTTTTTGTTTACTGTCCATGTTTGTGTGCTTGTGTTTGTAAACATTTATGTGTGTGCATTTGGTTTTTGGTGTTTTTTTCCCCCTGTCAGTCATGTGTAATATCATCTAGAGGAAGTCAAGCCAACAGTACCTTAAGAAAATGGCCATTTATTTTGGTAGTGTCAAGGCAAGAGAAAAAAGCTCACAACGAGAAGAATTCAGATTTGTGATTAACTGCCTCCCGCCTCCCTTTATGGTCAAAGACAGACACTCCGCCCACTCCTCTTCCAACATCTTCCTCATGCTATAACTTACTCAACTGAGCTGCCTTCTTTACCCCAACAACCGTTTCACAAACACCTGATAACTTTCTTTTTATCTTTTCCTTTGTTCATTTTATACAAGAGTTGCATTGAGTAATTACTCTGTGAGAACTTTCAAAGATGAAAAGAAAGAAACTCTCGATTGAGCAGACTCTGCTTTTTTTCCCCCGGAAAATTATTTCCTTTCTTTCTTTTTTTCTTGATTTTGGTTTGTCTTTCTTTAGAGCTAAAAGACATTAAGGATACAAGTTAAAAACAAAAGATTATATAGCTTATAAGAGAAATGCCAAACGTATCTCATCAAAGATACGAATCACAAAGCTGTTGGTGAGAAAAGGTGGTGGTGGTGGTGGCGGTGGTGGTGGTGGTAGATACAAATAATGGCAGCCATGACGGTGGAAGTGTGGAGGTGACAATGGAGATTTTCGTTCGAACCAAAAGAAGGAGAAATAAATAAAAAAAGAGGTCCTTGTGGAGCAGAAAAGATGGAGTACAAAAGCGGGGAGGGCGGTTTTAAAAGCTGTACGACTATATTAAGATATCCACCTTGCGTAAATATAGTATTTCTAGATGTACTTGCATCAGAGCAATAACTATATTACCGATGTGGTCATTCATGGGTCCTGTGTTTTTGTTTTTTTTGAGAAATAGACGAATAAAACCATCTTGCCGCAATGACTGGTTTATGGCTGGTCTGTCATGGAACTAAAAGATAATTCATCCTGTTGGCAAGAAGGAAAGAAAAAAGGGAGATATATTATCTTATATTGAAGACAAGGTTTTATGACAGAACTTTGCTGCGGTTTTAAAAGATGGAAGTCTCTGTGATTGAGATATGAGGTTAAAAAAGGACGTTTGAAACCAAAGGGCTGAAGGGTACGTTAGATGCAGGACATATACAATAAAAACATCGACGATAAAAACTTCAGCAATAGTACAGAATCACTAGTCAGCAAGTTGTTGGGAAGGTAAAATAAAAACTCTCACTGTATTTTGATGAGTAAGGATATATATATATATATATATATATATATATATATATATATATATATATATATGTGTGTGTGTGTGTGTGTGTGTGTATATATATACTTTTTAGTTATATTTCAATGACCACAGGAAAAATCAATCCATTACCATAATTTTTATTTATTTATTTTTCTTAATTTCCTTACTTTTTGACTTTGACGAATACCTGTACTTTTTTCCTTCGTTTTACAAACAAAATTTATATTTATTTTTTCCAATTTTTAAATTTTTTCATATCTTACTCACGTTTTACAGCTCAGTCAAGAAAAATATATAGTCTTTATTTTAACATCGTTTCTTCTAAAAAGATCTCATTTCAACTTTGAGACTAATGAAGCTAAGTGTTTAATAAACTCTCAGGTAAATATCGGAGTTGCTTTTCCTTGTGTGGACACACACACACACACACACACACACACACACACACACACACATATATATATATATATATATATATATATATATATGTGTGTGTGTGTTTGTGTGTGTGTTTGTGTGTGTGTGAAAAAGACAAACGGTAAAAAAACAAATTCTTTCTTTTTTAAAATAGTTAAACATGTGCCAATAACATCCCGTTGTGTGGTCTTCATTTTTCTATATTTTTACCGTTATCAAATAAATTTAAAATCTTCACTTTTTCTGAAGACATTCGTTGATTCGAACGAAACCGGTAAAATATCTCGTTTCTTGATGATTTATTCCTGTATTTCAATTTGTCTTTCACAGCATTTCGTTTTATGATATATCGTGCATTTTATCCTCATATATATATATATATATATATATATATATATATATATATATATATATATATATATATATATATATATAGGTGTACTTATCCTACGTTGCCCGGGAACGAGTGAAGTCATTTTAGTTTTTAAACTTGTATATAAAAATACACAAAAAAAGAAATAAAACTTTAGTTGTAAGAAAGACAATTGAGTTTTGAGGTCCGGTGCTCTACCGACTAAGAGCTCAAATCTGCCACTTTATAGTAGGAGAAATTGTATATTGTATTTAAATGGAACTATTTATTTATTCACTTTTATACAATATTGATAGCCGAAAGTACTTAATTCTTTTTATTGCTTTTACACTAAGTCGAAACCATCATTTCTTCCACAGAGTGCTCCATCCATAGAGGAGCATATAATATATAAATTATAATTATCCTCAGGTACATATTTTTTGTCTTTACAACTCATCATCTTGTTTTAATATTTCATCTGCTAGACCTTAAAATGTCTTTGTAAAGTGATTCTTTTACCATTATTTCTGAATTAATGAACTTCAGAAATATGTATGTCCCTTATAATTCCTAACTTAAAAAAACGAAGTTTTATTCACCCAAACAAAGCATTTTTTGCCACTGAAGCGTGACGGGCTACTGTGATAAGGGTTAGATTTATAGGATGCAACCTGGGTGGGGAGTTAAGCAACAAGATGGTCGTTCATATGACATTTAAATTTCTGCATGTTGGCTTGGTCGGGGAAGCGGGAAGCAGGGACGGAGTTCCAAAGACAAGCGGTCCGAGGAAAGAATCTACTAGAGTAAGAAATCTTTCGGCATCTAAGGACCTTTAAATTAAAGTAGTGGAATTTTGCTGCTAGTCGGGTGTGTCAGGGATATTAACTTTGGAGGGGTATAAGTTCATTGGAGAACATTATGTTGAAGTGCTTATAAAATGAGCACAGGAATGCAACACTGTGGTGATGCGACATGGGCTGGAACATGGCAGACAGTGTGGGGCCTATTAGGTTAGAAACTCTTTTTTTCTCTCTATCCAAGAGGGAGAGGCTAGTGCTTGGTGCACCAACCCAGATGTGGCAACAATACTCCATGCACGGCTGAGTGGTGGCTTTATAGTGATACAATATATCGGCAGGTGTGAGCAGTTTTCTAGCCTCGTAGAGGGAGCTTACCATCTTTGCGGTGGACTTGGCAGCATCTTCTATGTATTTATTCCACTTCATGTTGCCGGAGAATGTCAGGGTGAGGAGTTTAAACGTTGGACTCTTGGGAAGGATGCTATCGGCTATGACAATCTAACTTCCATATTCAGACATTTTGCTGCTGTGATGTCTTTGTTTAGAGAATGTTTAATTAAAATAAATATTGGAAAATTTCAGGAGGGGCATATACAGTCTTGGCCTCTTCACGTATCCCCATCCACCATCTGAAGATTAGTTTCTGAATGAAACTATTGATGAAGAAATCCAGAAACAAAAAACTTCAATTTTTAATCAAACGATCTAATGAATTAACAGAGATCACTAACACACATACACACTAAGATGGAGTAGTGTTGCCACATCTGGGGAAGTGACACTCAGAGCACCCTTTTCTGCCTTGACAGAGTACAAAATCGAGTTCGAAATCTAGTGTAGGGGTGTCCTCTTATCTTCCCTTCAGCTTCTTTTCTAACAGAAGAAACGTTGCTAATCTTCTCCTACTCTTTCGTTATTTCGGCTGAGCTCTAATGTAAGGTTTCCTTATATAAAAATTAAATGCAAAAACTCGTTTAGCTAAAACCACTGTAAATAATTTTCCTTTCTTCTTCTGTGTAACTGGAGCTAAAACGGAACTTCTATGAGCAGAGTTTTTTATCCAAAAACTGCCCGTCTTGGAACACCCAACCACAGGACTGCTTCCCAGCTGACTACAACTCAATAATCAAATCCTGCCCAGTTTCAACCATCATCTCCAATCCTCAAGGTGCTTGTCTCACCGTCCACCTGACAAACCCATTAACCCTTATCCTCGAGTGGCTTTGATACAACTGTGAAATTTTTATGGGTCCCGCTAGTATATTTATAATTTAAAAAAGTTTTCAGCTCGTTAGAGTCCCTTATTATAGCCAATCAATTATCTTTATCTAGGTCGTTATCAGTATTATCAAATATATTTGTGAGAGTGCACTGGATATAAAGACCTGAAAGATCTGAGTCCTTTGCAGAGAGTCTTTGTCCATTGATCATTACTATTGACCAAAACCGATCTTCTATACTTTTAGCAATATCGAAATCCATCCCTGGATATGTCGGTGTACATCTCTGCGAACTCTAGGACAACATTAAACCAATATTAAAGAGTTCTTCAAATATTGATGGATAAAAGTCTACGATGTCGAATTACAATTCAACATCATAGACTTTCTGGAAGCAGACACCATCAAACTAACAGAAATGAAAGAGAAGATTAGAAAAGAATACCCGAGAAGAACCAGAAAACTCTTAGAAATAAAATTATGTTGTAGAAACCTAATAAAAGAAATAAATACTTGGGCAGTATCACTTGTAAGATATTCTGGACCATTGATAGGATGGGCAAACGAAGAACTTAAGCACCTAGACCAGAAGACGAGGAAACTAAAGACTGTGTACAATGCACTTACAGCCAAAGGATGAAACTGACTGGTAAGTATAGAAGACTGTATAGATGACACAAAAAAAAAAGAACTGGAAAAATACAGAAGCTGATCATCGTAGCAAGAGACACTGCCAAAAATAAATAATACAAGAAGTGAAACTGGAAAGAAAAAGACGAGAAAAAAATGGGAACAGAAGCAGCTACATAGACGATTTATAAGACTGGCCAGAGAAGAGATGCATGAAAACACCTGAGCATGGCTACGAAAAGGGCACTTGCACAGAGAAACAGAATCGCTACTTGCAACTACACAGAACAATGTAATCAGGATAAACTATATCAAAGCTAAAATTTGTAAATGTAGACTCTGTGGACAAAGAGATGAAATCATAAATCACATAATAAGTGAATGCAGCAAACTAGCTCCAAAATAATATAACAACAGAATTGACTTTGTGTGAAAGGCAGTTCACTGGGAACTATGCAAACGTCTGAACTTTGAATATGGGGATAAATTGTACAGACACAAACCGGAGATAGTACCGAAAAATCAAAATCACAAAATCTTTTGGGACATGGTGGTATAAACACAAAAACTCATCCAAGAAATGAAATGGGACGTGATATAGTTACAAGAAGGAACAACCCTGCTAAATCGTAGGTTTTTCCGTCCCAACAGTTCACAGTGTGAACTTGTCAGAGAACTGAAAGGGATATTGAACATGAAGAAAATCACTATAATACCAATAATTGTAGGAGCACTAGGAACAGTCCCAAAAACATGGGAAAAAGACTAGGAGAAATTGGAATCAAAGAGAAGATTGGGATCATATAATGAACGGCAATGATGAAAACAGACAAAATCTTCAAGAAAATCCTTGAATGCAGAAACCAACCCACATAACCAACAAATGCTAACCAGCCACAAGTAAATTGAAATAGAAAGAACATCACACTAGCCAAGAGTACTGAAACTGTCAGAAATCTCATAAGCTGCCCCCCCTTCCCCCAATAAAAACCTACATACACATACCCACACGCATATGGTGGCACCAGTCTCAGAAAAGTATAAAAAAAAATCCAAAAATTACTTTAGAAAACGTTCCTTTACATCAATTTTTTTCTTAAACCACACAAAACACTGTTGTCTCACTGTATCTACGTCTTCTAAAAAAAAGTACAAAAAGTGTCTGGACAAATGCTCTGGAACTATAAATTAATATCTATTGAGCTTAACACACACACACACACACGCATATATATATATATATATATATATATATATATATATATATATATATATATATATATATATATAAATTATTTAGCACTTTGAGAGAAATTAAATTGAAGATTCCAATTTAGCCATGTTGCGAGTTACCTCCCTTTAGGAGATTGGAACACTGTCTTAGTCACATTAGTTGTGTTTATAATTAAAAATACAAGACGTATTTCTTTCGCATTTGAAAGTGTGATTGTCACGACAGTCTAGCAGTAAGAAGCCAGAGTTTAAAATACTTGGATCGGGGTTTAAATCGTCCAACCAGTGGTACAGTTACGTTATCCATACTGACGAGTGTAATGTAACACGAAACATGTATATATCTATAGATATTTTTAAAGGTATTTATCTACTAAAAACATAATTATACACACACACACACACACATATATATATATATATATATATAATATATTTTTGCATAAAATAGTATTATTAAGTTATTATTATTTTTATAACCGAGCTAACCATATGATTGAATGATTAATAGAAAACGAATATTCTTCTTTCCAGTTCGTTATTCTTTAATGTGATAATATTTTACAGAGGAACTTTTTTATCTTCCATATGAAGTGGTTTCTTCTTTAACTGGACGTTTCAAAGTTCTTTTCCTCTCAATTAAAGCTCATAAATAATAGCTGCTGAGTTGGCAGGTCTGTGTTCAGGTGATTGCACACGTGGTCCGTTGGCTGACCAATCAAATGGAGCAGCACTCATTTAAAATATGGTTTGTTTATTTAAAAGAAAAACAAAAGACCAACAGAAAACAAAACCCAAAGAATGGTTGAATAGAAATAAAAAATAAAAATTATACATTATAATTTAATTCATGTGAAGTGTAGTTAGCCTTAAGATTAATATCTTATGGTGAACAATGAATAATATCTTTTGCTATCTTGCAGCTATATTTTGAAAATCAAAAGCAAACAACAAAGAAAGTAATAATCCTTCAACTGAAAGTTCAAATTGTTTAAATTAATTATCTCCCCTTATGCTATCGTTACTCTTCCACTAGAGTAAAAAAGAAAAAAGAAAAAAAAGATTACTTTCTCTGGGAGAATTATATTCCACTTACTTCTTTTTATGTTTAAACTCTTTTGTATGATATGTTTTAGAAGTGTTTTTCTGTTTCTTCTGATATCAGCTAATAATTCAACATTTGTACCTGCACCACCGACATCTGTGACATCTGTGAAGTAGATTTATATATTTTTGCACATATCCAGCAAGCATCGTATTATAATGGATCATAAAATGCTGTTAAAATTACTATGAATAAATACAGTTCTTATTGATTACATCAAAATTTAAAGACAAATACTGTTTGTTTTTTCTTTGTTTTGGTTTGTATAATACAAATTTGTCATAAGAAATCAAATACAATGGAATGTTATTCTCACAACGTTTCGGCCAATATAACCTCTGCCCTTCTTCAAGTGTATCTTGACGAACTCGGGAATCTGTACGGAATTTCGAACGAAACCCTTTATTTAATCTACGGGGTAGCTTGCCCTTGTTCAGTCAGTCATAACCAGGTAAGTAATTCCTAATCGTATTCTTAGTATCGCCCGCACTCGAAGGTTAGATCGGCTGAAATATTATGAGAATAACTTCTAAGATGAGAACAATAGTTCAAATAATCTTAATAATACAAAATACAGTTTTATAGAATATAGAAATGTGATACTTAGACAGCAATACAATGCAGAGGTGTGACGGATAGACACAAGTTGGAGCAAATAAGACATATAATGGTGGAACAAATTAAATAGTTTCACCCATAATACAATGTATACATACACACATATATATATATATATATCTTTATTTTTTCACAAACACACATATATCTGTTTATCTACACAATGTTACAATGTTATGTAATACCTGTATGAAGATGGTCTGGTGGAAACTCTGTATGATATAATATTTCGGGAACTCTTTGCTTCTTCAGAACCGTGCTCAACTCAAGTTCAAGCGTGCATATAAAAAAAAAAAAAAAAAAATATATATATATATATATATATATATATATATATATATATATATATATATTTATTTATATATATATGTATACATTGTATTAAGGTTGAAACTATTTAATTTTTTCCACCATTATATGTCTTATTTGCTCTAACTTTTGTCTATCCGTCACACCTCTGCATTGTATTGCTGTCTGAGTATCACATTTCTATATACAAATAAACAATGCTTCAAGCAAACTACATAAACGTCTTAATTTTATAAAAATGTTAAGAAATATAAGAGTGTTATAGTTTATTTGAAACATTGAGTATATTTTATTAAGAGACTATTTTGTATTTTAGAAGGATGTAGCAATGCAGGAAGGTGTGGGCATCTGAATAACTGAATAAACGAAAGAAAAAACGACAGAAGGCAATATATGTGAGTAATACTCTTCTTTTATCACTTACTTTTCTAAATTTACAGAGAGTAGACTGTGCAGTCATAATATTTCGAGGCATCACCTCTTTATCAAAAGTAATATTTATTTACATGTAATAAATTATACATGAAATGTGGCATTAAACCAAAAAGGGGTGGTGGGAAAGATCGAACATTTCTAACTTAAACTAACTTAGCTTTTCATATTCGCCAAAACATCACAGTGAAATATTCATACTCATTCATCAAAATTAAATTAGACAATGATTACCACATTTAAAAACGATATATTTACAATATGCAGTGGGGAGTTGGAACCAATAATAATTTTATATACAAAAGAAATTAAAATATTTTCAATGAAAAAAGAAAAAGTCCAGGTTAGTATATAAAAAAACATTTTGTAAATGTGAGTAATAGATTTACCAGTCGAAAAGTTGAGGCACAAAAGCTTGATCTACCACACTCCTTTTCCAAATTAAGAAAGCAAGTCTGCATCTCTGGCAAATCAAGCTACCTGTCACCAAATTGGGAAAAAGATAGGGGGATTATCAAAGGTGACTGGGAAACGTGTATACAGTCAGATGTGTAAGTTGTCTGCTAGTACTGTAACAGATAGAGCACAACAGTCAGACCGAAAGTTAAAATTCGATAGAGTAAAAATATATCTATCTTTATATAGTTAGGTATGTTTATATGTTTATATATTTGTATGTACAGAATTCACTCCTAAACTAATTAACCGATCACTATGAATCTTTGAACACAGCTGCTATACATAAGGGATCCAAGTGGGGATTATATTTAGTTCAATTTAGTTTTATGCAAAGGGGATAAAAAGGGGGTAGAAGCTCTTTGAAAAAAATCAGATACCTCCGATTTCTGTGAGATTTTAAATATAGGTATTAGACATTAATTAATAAACATTCCCAATAATTTCAGTTTCTTTAGAGTATTTTAAAGGGTTTGTGGTGAGCATAATATGAGCATAATCTCCCATTTAAAAACTAAAATATTGCAGATTTGCATTAAATTTGATCCATAGTAATAAGACACCAATTAAACAAGATTCCCTTCATTTCAATTTCTTCATGGTCTTGAATTTTTGACATTTTCTAGAATAAAAATCGTGATCGAAATTTGAATAAGGATTCTATAAATAAGGTTTAATATTATTATATCTTTAGTTTAATCTTCATAAGGAGACATAAAAGTTACGAAAAAAGTTCCGTTTGGGGCGGGTATTCTAGTCTATTATTAATTGAAAAGTAAAGTATTATGAATTAAAAAATAAAGTATCATAAATTGGAAAGTAAAGTATTATAAATTGAATAGTAAAGTATTATAAATTTTAAAAATCAAGTATTGTAAATTGAAAAATCAAGTATTACAAATTGAAACTAAAGTATTATAAATGGAAAAATGAAGTATTATAAATGGAAAATTATAGTATTATGAATGGAAAAAAGTATTATACATTGGAAAGTAAAGTATAATACTTTACTTTCCAATGTATAATATTATGTATACTTAAAATTTTAAAATTATGCTATTATAAATGGAAAAAGTATTAAAAATTGAAAAGTAAAGTATAAATTTAAATTAAAGTATTAGAGATTGAAAAGTAAAGCATTATAAATTGGAAAATAAAGTATTATAAATGGATCAATAAAGTATTATAAATTGAATAATAAAGTATTATACATAATAAATTACAGTATCATGAATGAAAAAAGTATTATACCTGGAAAGTAAAGTATTATAAATTAAAATTAAAGTATTATGAATGGAAAAAGTATTATAAATTGAAATTACAGCATTATGAATAGAAAAAAGTATTATAAATTAGAAGGTAAAGTATTACAAATTAAAATTACTGTATTATGAATGGAAAAAGTATTATAAATTGGAAAAGTAAAGTATTATAAATTGAAATTACTGTATTATGAATAGAAAAAATTATTATTAATTAGAAAGTAAAGTATTACAAATTGAATTTACAGTATTATGAATAGGAAAAAAGGTATTATAAATTGGAAAGTAAAGTATTATAAATTGAATTTACAGTAATATGAATAGAAAAAAAAGTATTATAAATTGGAAAGTATAGTATTATAAATTAAAAGGACAGTAATATGAATGGAAGAAGTATTAAAAATGTGAAAGTAATGTATTATAAATTAAAATTAAAGTATTAGAGATTGAAAAGTATAGTATTATAAATTGAAATGACAGTAATATGAATGGAAGAAGTATTAAAAATTTGAAAGTAATGTATTATAAATTAAAATTAAAGTATTAGAGATTGAAAAGTATAGTATTATAAATGGAACAATTAAGTTTTATAAGCTGGAAAGTAAAGTATTATAAATTGAAAAATTACGTATTGTAAATTGAAAAATAAAGTATTATTAATTGAAAAATATACTTTTATGAATGGAACAATAAAGCATTATAAATTGGAAAGTAAAGTATTATAATTTGAAAAGTAAACTATTATAAATTGAACAATAATGTATTGTAAATTAGAAAGTAAAGTATTATAAATTGAAATTAAGTATTATGAATGGAACATGAAGTATTATAAATTGAAAAGTAAAGCATTATAAATTTAAAAGTAAAGTATCATAAATTGAAATATAAAGTGTTGTAAATAGAAAAGTAAAGTATTATAAATTGACATTATAGTATTATGAATGGAACAATACAGTATTATAAATTGGAAAGTAAAGTATTATAATTTGAGAAGTAAAGCATTATAAATTTTAAACTAAAGTATTGTAAATTGAAAAATAAAGTATTTTTAATTGAAATTAAAGTTATATAGATGAAAAAATAAACGATTATAAATGGAGCAATAAAGTATTATAAATGGAAAATTACAGGATTATGAATGGAAAACAGTTTCATAAATTGGGAAGTAAAGTATTATAAATTAAAATTAAAGTGTGAGAGAGTGAAAAGTCAAGTATTATAAATGGGACAATAAAGTTTTATGAATTGGAAAGTAAAGTATTATAAATTGAAAAGTAAAGTATTATAAATTGAAAAGTAAAGTATTATAAATTGAAAAATAAAGTATTCTAAATTGAAAAATTAAAGTATTGTAAATTGAAAAGTAAAGTATGATAAATTGAAATTAAAGTATTATGAATTGAAAAATAAAGTATTATAAATTGAAATTAATGTATTATGAATAGAACAATAAAGTATTATAAATTTGAAAGGAAAGTATTATAAATTGAAAAATAAAGTATTATAAATTGAAAAATAAAGTATTGTAAATTGAAAAGTAAAGTATGATAAATTGAAATTAAAGTATTATGAATTGAAAATTAAAGTATTATAAATTTAAAAATAATGTATTATAAGGCGAAAAGTTTAGTATTATAAATTTAAAAGTAAAGTATTATAAATTTAAAAGTAAAGTATTATAAATTGAAAAATAAAGTAGTATAAATTGGAAAGGAAAGTGTTATAATTGGAATAATAAAATATTGTAAATTGAATCATAAAGTATTATAAATTTTTAAAAAGTAAGGTATTATAAATTGGAAAGTAAAGTATTATAAATTTAAAAGTATAATATTATTATTGGAAAAGTAAAGTATTCCTCAAATCATGTAAAGTAGAAGATACTTTAATAAAAGGCTAGTTAAATATATGAGGCCAGAATCTGTGAGGATAGCTAATTGTTTTTGTTTTATGACATACGAACTCTTTAGGGGTTAGGTAATGCCAAAACGCATTACTTGTATTACACGATTCATTGTTTACAATTTATTCAACACATGTGGATATTTTACCCAAAGCTACATGGTTCAGGTTTGTATATCATTTAAAATATATAGGTTATCTGTCCTTGGTTGCTACAAGTGTAGGGCATAAGGCCAAGATTAAGCAGTGATCTTTAAAAAGGAGTGTCAAGAGGAGAACCACGTTGGACACTGGGAAAAGCTGATAGTATGTACTTGTAGCAGAAGGACGTCTCCTTGACTCCATGAAAAGGCTGACTAGATAAGTACACCATATACAATTTCAGACTTTGATGAACATTTGTCTATTTCAATCACCTTGACACCAACTGCTAACCCCAATTTTCTTTAACAACTTTGTTCCTATTTTTCACTGTTTCTACCGACCAGTTTATGTATATATAAACCTTTTTTGTATAAAACTTTGTTTGTTTGTCTGTTCCTTTAAACGATTAATCGTGTGGTTGTAAAAATCATCAAAAATTTACATATAGCGTGTTTTAAATAAATTTGATAGTTTTTTTTATATTCTTTCATTTCAGAAAAAATTGAAGTATTTAATAGCAGTAAAGTGCAACGGATAGCTGGGTTTGTGTAGTATTGGTGGGTTTGAGAGCTGTAGACCATGGATGACTGGAAAGCACCGAAATATTGGAAGAGAGTGACTGGTATCATGATGATTTGAGTCATATTAAAAAATTCGAAAAATCTTAGCTGCAACTTCGTGCTCCTTGTATACCTTGAACGCCATGAGATGTGAGCTGGAGAATTACAACTTCAAAATAAGTGCCAGAGAAAGAACCCCGTTGAACACTGAGAGAAACAGACGGTACAGGGCGTCTCATTGTCTCTATGAAAAAGCTGAAATAGTTATTTATTTTTAATAGTACTGACCTTGACAGGCATTTATTATTTTAAAAGGAATATTATTTTTAACAGTAAATTATACAGATTGATGTAGAAAACACTGTGGAATTTCCACAGGTCTCGCTAGTTCTTCTTCTTATTATTATTATTAGATAAAAGTAAAGAGACATTATTTTGCCATCTAATTCATAGAAAATATATATGCTATCTCCCCTTGATTGAGAAGTTAATTGCAAAAGAGAGACACAAAGCCAAGATTAAGGAGTGAACTTCAAAAGATGCGTCAGAAGGAGAACCTCATTGGACACTGGGAGAAGCAGATCTACCTGTAACTAAAGAGCATCTCGTTGAAAAGGCTGCCCTGAACCAATACACAGATAAGTACACTATAAAAAAAAAAAAAAAAAAAAAAAAAAAATATCATTTCAGTCTTTGACAAACATTTGTCTATTTCTATCACCTTGACACCAAACTATTAAATCCATTTTCCTTTAGGAACTCTTCACTGTTTCTACTATCCAGTTAATATATGCATAAACCTTTTTTTAGTATAACCTTGTTTATTTGTCTGTTCTTTTAAAACGACCAATCGGCTGGTCGTAAAAATCCCTGTAACATTTAACAACTGTATTTTACATAATTGAATACAGTAGATCGTATAGGATTTTAACCCAGCATAGCCGATTTAATAGTGTTCACTGTTATCCATTAAACTAATCCCATCCCCAAACGTTAGCTAAGTGTGTGGTCATCTTGTGCAATGATCTATGATAGGTAAAGCAATTTGAGATCAGGTTGGCACTGACTGACCTCTGAGATAACTTCTGATTTAGGTCTACTTGGCACTACTTAATAATAGTTAAGAGAAAAAAAAAAAAAAACAAAGAAAAAATTGCAAAATTAAACAGATCAATTTCAGTGTCCTACTCGAAGACCCGTGACACGTGGAGTCAACGTTGGTATATTCGACATTAGTGTAATACATTTGACCCTTAGCAAAGGTAAATAGATAGATATTTTAAAACTACTACAGAGTTAGAGAATAAAGTTACCTTCTTCTATTTTAAAGGAAATTAGCAAGATTTCACAAATAATTGTCAAAGATGTCAGTTACAGTAAAACATAAACATCCAGAGTAGTAAGGCCCATCGGTTGCATACGAAGTTGGTGAAGGCTTGACCCACAACACATAAAAAAATGACTGTTTCACATGTGAAGAAGTAATATTATTATTGTCAATCCATGGATTTGCAATTCTATACCTGACACGTTCTTGCTTGCCATGCGCACAGTCAGAGACAACCAGAGAAAGAAAAAACATTCAAATTTAAAACAAATGCTATATTTATTACTTATACTCGTCATGGGACGGGTATTCTACTAGTATATCTATATATCAATATAGATTGATAGATATATACATATATTATTCAAAACTTATTATAAAAGTTTATAATCATATTTTCGAGGATATCCTAAAAATGGTATTCAATGATATCATAGAAATTCCTAATACAGTGGATGCTCAATATTGCAAATAGAGCATTAATAAAGTTGGGAAATATATAAAATATATATAAAAGACAAATAAAAACTATTATTCAAAATTAAATATAATAATTTGTTTATTTTCTCTTGCATGTTCAACTGAGAGACATTTCACTCTTAAATCCGGACTTTTCAAAAACAATATTTTTCTCATCCGAGGGCGAAGCATCTTGTAATTTAATAAGATGCTTCAAATTCTATTGACAAACTTTTAAAGGTTTTAAAGAGTTTGAAAAAGATGTTTTTTTAATTTTTTACTACAAAAATTCTCCTTGAAAAATCTTTCGAGAATTGCATTTTTCTTTTAATGTAGCGGTCAAATTCCATCTTTAAAATTATTTCATATGAAAAATAAAAGTAAAGTTCCTGTGCTATAAATAATAAATGTATAGTCGATAAGAGATATTAAAAAATTCAACATAACACGAACGGCTTCTCATGTCATGAATGAAGAGTAGTTTAAATATGCCTCAGTCTGAGACAAAAGTTCAAAAAGCCGGAAGTCAATGATCAGCAACTGGAAAAAACAACAACCAAAAGCAGATTGTACATGAATTTTCCTATAGTCATGTTAAGGTTGTTGTTGTTATTTGCATCTTTGTGTCTCGAGAGACAACAGAGTTCTGCACCTCAGATTAGTTCGGTCAAATTGCAACATCTTCTATGACTGTGTAAGCCTACTCAAGATTAGTATTGCAGTTTCAACAGACGTAGATAGCATCTTGTTCTTAGAGCTGTGATTCAACCCTTTGCCGTCTGTGCTGTCTCCTCTCCTTCGACTGCTGATCTCTCCTCTCATCACTCCCCTTGGAGCATGCTTTCACAGCACTTCTTAAGCTGCTGCAGTGTTCAACCACAGACTCTCAGCCTGTCAGATCGGTGCCACCTGCCATCATGTCTCGCTTGCAGACATCCTTGTAATGTAGGACAGGTCTTTCAACAGGTCTGGAACCAGTGACGAGCTTACCGAATAGAATGTTCTTGAGGATCCTTCCATCATCCATAGAGTCAACGCTGGGTGAGCAGAACAAACATACTTGGAATATCCACCTGATCAAGAACACTCTTACTTGAGACAGGTTCTTCCGAGGTTGTGCAGGTGGAGGGTGGAGGGTGGAGGGCCTGTTTTCTTGGCAGGAGTAGATTAAAACATGAGAGAAGCCGTAGAGCAGCATACTAAGCATGCAGGCTTGGTACATCTTCATCTTTGTATTAATGGTCAGTTGTTCCAGATTCTCCATGCCAAGCAGAACATGGCATGTGAAGGTACATTATGTGTATCAATATGTTGTTAAATCTGTGATGGTCATTCGTCTAGACAGTGTAGTTCTTGTCTGTCCAATTCTATTCAGGAATGCAATTCCATAATGGCCACAAATCTTATGGAATGAATAGAGAAATTTACCAAAACTCTGCTGCCCAATATTTTTATAACTTTTGAGTTAAACAAGATAATTCGAAATCATACTATTGTTCAAGTGCAGGAGCATTTCTTCTTTAAAATCCTTTTATAGAAAACATCTATGTTCTTCTGAGATGTACCGGAGGGAGTGAAAATCTATAAATTTTCATGAACCCACTGCTCAAAAAAAACTTTATATTCACAACGAATTTCTGTTTCTATAATATTTATATCCATTTGATTATTTTTTCTTAGGGTTGTGACCGATTATACAAGGTCATTGTTTACCAAGCAACTTCAGATTCTAACAATCTTTTTCCTCCCGAGTGCATTAAAAGGTTATAATTGAAAAGCCAGCTTTCTGGTATAGCTCTTTGGTCTTGATTTTAGCCAGTATATATATATATATTTGACTGAATCGCGGAAGAACGAAGTTTAATTATTTTTTCGCTCGGGTTGGAAGCTATGACCAGGTTTGCTGACTCAATTCAATCTTATTTTTGTTCAATTCGGATTTAACGGACTATCTAATTAACAAATGAACTTTGATTTGATTTGGGTTGCCCAGATCAAGACTTTGGAATTTTAAGTGAGTTTATTGAACTTTTTATATTATTTGATTTGATTTATTTATCGTTGTAATAATTAACATAAACATTGGATACTTTTCACTTCATCGATTGTTGACGCATTTCACAACTGGATAACTTTGTCAGCTCTTTCAATTTCTCATATTTGGACTGGTACTCATCACCTGGATTAATCTTCAGTCAACCCTCTGGATGTCTTTCCTGATTATGTTTTCCAAATTGTATGACTTGGATGGATTATATAGATTTAACAAAAAAGTATGTTTTTGAGTTGATATATTTGATGTTATATATTTTTATGTATTTGTGTATATATTTTTATATATTTTCAAGGTTTAATTTTATTACCTGTAGTAGTATAACTGCGGTAATGGTCCTCTTAAGAGAAGAATTATCTTTGAAAACTCATGAGCTAAGGACTTTAAGATACTTTGCTTGAACTTTGAATTCTAATAAAATTTGATTGACACCTTATTTTATTACTTCATTTTATATTATAATATATATATATATATATATATATATATATATATATATATATATATATATATATATATATGAAATAATGAAATAATAAAACAAAATTAAAGTTACATACTTTACAAGTATTATGATCATCAAATGTTTAAATAAGGCATGGAATATGACCATGTCTTTTAATTCATAGATTTTCAAATAATTTACTCTTATCCTCAGAAGAAAAAAAAACAATAATTTACTAAGGTATTAATTAATTTGAAAATGATACAAAACAATTTTGTGTTATGATTGAAACAAAAATAGGCAAAAAAATTATTTCCAATAATGAGCAGAAAATCAATGTAGTAATGAGTGTATCAGTAAAGTTGTTAAAAAATACGGTTGACACATTGTATTATATAGTGAAGGATATTGGATTCACATAGAATTCAGGAAAGATTAAAAAGTCAATATATATATATATATATATATATATATATATATATATATATATATATATATTGTGTGTGTATTTAGACAGCATTCTTTCATTTATGCAAACATTATTAAACACAACAGAATACACGTTGAGCTGGAGGGAAAAGAAAAATTCAAAATAAGACCAACCGAGAACATGTATGTTATATCGTTAAAGTCAACAACAAACTGGTGTTAGTTCCAGATATAAGCTTTAAAAAAAGAAAGAAAAATTTGTAAAATTAAAAAAGTATAATTAAACAGAAGAATTATGTACAGTACAATGTAAGTACAATGTTTGCGTATATATATATGTATATATATAATTTATTTTAAGTGTTATCGTTCGATGTTCACTTTTGAAGATGTGTCGACCGAAAGGCACCTCGAGTTTCTAGATTTTAGTCGAATGGTCTTTTGACTATTAAATTCAGTAAAAAAAATTTTATTTTCCTTCCTCTCTCTTTCCTTACATATAATGTTGTCCACCCGATTTATTATGACTCCGTTTTTTCTTGTTAAAACCCTAATTAAATTTTGCACAGCCAAAAACCTTTATGTCAGCAGATCTGATCAAGTAATAAACAGATTGAACCGACTTTAAAATCAACAACTACACCTAAATAATTACATTTTTAGTCTCAACGTTGTTTCTCTCTACACTTCCAAATACGCACAACCTGCTATCGACCTCATCACCGACCGCGTATCATTCAGTAACCCTGACTTTTTCGGAATAACCCCTACAGCCATGTACCGATTTCTATGCATTATCGTCGACAACATATATTTTACATTCCAACAACTCACATATAAGCAGATGACGGGTTTACCTATGGGCTCCAGCCTTTCCGGTTTCCTAGCTATCGCATACATGAATCGACTTGAACAACAAGCATTAAGCACCTGCAACTCCTGCATATTTTTCACGACGTATATTGACGATATCCTTATCCTCACAGCTTCTTGTGATGAAGCCACTAAAATATTTAATACTTTTAACAACACAGACCTTTACATGCAGTTCACTATCGAACCCCCCAACGCCCCTGGCTCACTCTCATTCCTCGATTTCAACCTCAACATCACTGAGGATAGACTCATGCACATTACTTTCTATAGAAAACCAGCCTTATCTCTTAAAGCTAAATTAGGATATGCACATATAGAGATTACCTGTATACAAAACAAATGCTCCACTATGGCTGACAAAATATCACACACCAATGACTTCCACTAGACTCTTTTAACCAATGGCTATCCCGCTTCTGCCATAGCCAGCCTTAATAATACCAAAAGACGCAGACATCACACACTCTCCAATACCTGCTTCCTAAAACTTCTTTTCCTTAGTGATAAAATCACATGTACCATTCATAAAGCAATATACAAAGAGAATTTAGACATTCAACTCACCCACACTGACACCACTTTATTTCCAACACTTATCTAAAAGACACCACTTTATTTCCAACACCTAAAACACACACAAGCAACACTTCAGAACCCTGTTCCCTGATCAATTGCTCTATTTTCAACACAGTATTGCATTGCAGACAGCTCACCCTATCTTCCTGAAACTTCTTTTCCCTAGTGATAAAATTACACCTGCCATTCGTATAACAATGCACTAAGCTAATTTAAATATTTAACTTACCCACACTTGCACCACATTGCGACAATCCTTAAAAGACACATAAACGACACTTCAGAACCCTGACAAATTTACCTATTTCCAACACAGGGTGGTGTCACCGCATTTATATTGTTTACAATCTACAATGTGATAAGTGCAATAGCTTCTATATAGGAACCACTATAAGACCTTTGCACCAGAACATCAAAGAACACGTGAATATTTGCATTTCCTATTTCTACAAGCACATCATCTCATGTAATAATACGCAATGGAATATTCGTGTCTGCATTCTTGCCTAGGTCAAAAACATTGGTAATTTAAGGATTTAGGAAGCGCCCCTTACTTCTAAACATAAGCCTTCAATTAATAACAGACTCGAACTAAATTCTCCCTTAATTATCCCTCACAGCTACCTTTGCTGGATCTCATTTGAACTTATCTTGGACTAAATCACACATTCATCTGTAATCATCTTTATGTCTATTTATGTCCTTATGTCTATCTAGCTACCTTTACCAGATGTCACTTGAACTCATCTTTGAGTAAATTACACATTCATCGTTATGTCTTTTGCTTCTCAGCTCACAATACCTGGTCACACATTACTGCTGTTATTACACCGTTATTGAGTGATAGCTTAATTTTTTATATATATATTTTTTTTATATATCTAATTTAATACATTTAACCAAAGTCCCTACTGTTACCTACATTTGATGAGATATCTGATTTGTCTGTGAGTGTGCATATGTGTGTAGGTGTATTAGCTTACTCTTACAAAAATGTGTGTATACTCAGCTATTAGTGGTTAATATATTTCCTATCCTTCCTTATGCTTATACTGGAATAATATATAAAATATATATATAACATAAAATAAATAATATAAAATAAGAAATTAAGAAATACAATAGAAAAAATATAATAATAGAAAAATACATAAAATTTAACAATTACAGTAAAGATCTATAACTATTTAGTACCTTCAAACATTGGATAACAACATAAAAAATCAATAAAAGAATTATAAACTTAAGTCAACATATAAATACAAGATACCGATCTTAAATGTAATTATTTTCTTAACCACATCTCCTTTTTGAGTCTATGACAATTAAGAGATTACCTACGGTTAATTATCTCCCTTTGACCTGCCTTGATCTATATGACTCTATTACAAAATCACTAATTCTGGTATGTAGGGTGTATGCACACATGTGGAAATGGGTCTGATATTGATTGGATAACCACTTAATATTCATTAATTGATTTATAAAATAATATATGTGTCTGCACACGTGTTGAAATATGTTTGATATCAATTGGATAACGGCTTAATATTTACTAATTGAGTCAAATAATAACGTATGATAAAAAGTATTTGAATTCTACCACCTCTAATAAATAAAATAAATAAAATTTAAATATAAATAAATAAATAAAAAATATTAAATAATAATAATTTAACTGAAATAAATATTAATAAGATAAAAACATATTATATTAATAGTATTTGATTTCCTCCCTTACTGCATTCCTGTTATCTGTCTGCAAGCTTCATATTTTCAGGGAGGGGTAGCCATCTTGAATTCTTCACTCTGCTTAACGGTTCCACTTTTGTACTCCTTTTTTGAGAAGGGTTTTTTCTCCCGAAAGTATTAAAAGATGCTACACATCCCAGATATTTTTTTATTAATATGTAGCAGTAAGTCTCATATTTACTGATTTGATTTGTGAAACATCTTTTGAAAAATCATCAGATTTTGTGAACCCAAATACTGCTTTCAATTGTTTGTTTTTTTGTTCATACTTTTTTTCGCCATTCCGGTTTTTGTGCATTGCTATCAGCCTTCATAAATACCTACATACTTATTTACCAACGATGCTTCAAGTAAACTACCATTCTCTTATATATATATATATATATATATATATATATATATATATATATATATATATATATATATATATATATATATATATATATATATATATTAATATATATATATATATATATATTAATATATATATATATTAATATATATATATATATATATATATATATATATTAATATATATATATATATTAATATATATATATTATTATATATATATATTAATATATATATATTGATATATATATATTAATATATATACATATATATATATATATTAATATATATATATATATTAATATATACATATATATATATATATATATATATATATATATATATATATATATATATATATATATAGTCTAAAGAAGCTTTGAGTCATTTTAAACAAAAGAGAAAAAAAGGAAAATGCAGTTTAAATTCCTAGAGAAACTAACTAAATCTAAGATATATATATATATATATATATATATATATATATATATATATATATATATATATATATATAGTGGTATTCACTTGGTGTTGTCCATGTGGAAATATATTGCTGGATGGATGGTTTCTTTGGAAAAACAATTTCGCATATAGAATATAGTCATGTTTATAATTTTTGCTTCGACATTTTTTTAAAAAAGAAAATTAAGAATAATATTAGCGCAGTGTTTTTTTGAAGAAAAAGTCATTTTATAAATAACAAGTAGTTTTCTTCTTTTTTTTAAAGATTTTTAATGTTCAAAGGACGATGTCTTTTTTCAACTTTTTAAAGTTATATTCCGAATCGAGTTCTTGGCGAAAATTTTTAAATTAAAAAAATACTTGCTGACGCTGTGTTTCTTACAGACAACCGTAAAACGACAAATGGCTTTAGCGAATTATAACGAATTCGTTTTTATTTAATTTTATCTTTTATTTTAAACCATAAACACCAATAAAATAATTATTTAAATGTCTAAACTTTTTTTTATATATTCTTTGTATAATTATATTTTTATTTTATTAAACTAAGAAAATCTATTCATGAGAAATTAATTTTGTTTCTTGGTTCTAATAAATTTCAGTTATTTTATGGACCCAATCGATAATTGCACCTAGTGACTCCAGGTTGAATCGAAAGAAAATTTTAATAGTGTCTTTCGATTTTTCGAAAAATGTAACTCTTATAGAAACTTATTTGAATGTTTTTATTGTTAACATATCAATTTTTATAACACACAATCAAACAAACATTGACCTTTATATATATATAGAGAGAAGATAGATAAAGATAGATAGTGATAGTTATATATAGTTTTCTGAGTACAGGGTGTTAAGAAGCTATTGAGGCCGAAATTGTATTTATCAAGACAAAGAAATAAAGAATCAAAGATAAAACATGAGTTTTATTTCAGAATAGTCCCGTTGACTTTTTATGATTTTAATCCTATAAAACCTCCATCAAAAGAACCTCCAAAACCTTTTGTTCAACAGCGAGTTACATTGGATGTCCTCATTTCTTTTAATGTCAAGGGCGTTCACACAAGAATGTAAAGGGATTGGACCGTCATAATAGAAATTATAAAATCATAAACCCAAATCATGTGTAAAAATAAAAATGATTATGCTTTCTAACATATATCTATTACTCATGGAGATTTGGTATCTGTCTGTTTGAACCCGAAACTATACTATTATTTCTATTAATTGTACTATTGTACTTCTATTACTCATGGAGATTTGGTATCTGTATGTCTGAAGTAGAAACTCTACAATTACTTCTATTAATTGTACTATTGTACTTCTATTACTAGTGGAGATTTGGTATCTGTATGTCTGAAACCGAGACTATACTATTACTTCTATTAATTGTAAAACTTTTCAATTCTCAATTCGGGGGTGGAGGTAGTGTAGTATCCTCCCAGACATTACTGCCTCCTTGGGCGGGGGGTACTGTAATATCTGTTCCTTTGTCAATATACTATCTTTCCAGGCATTATCTATTCCTCGGGGAGGGGGTACAATGTAGTGTATGTTCCTTCTACAGTATATTATCCTTCCAGGTATTACCTTCTCCTTTTTAGGGGGTAGGGGTGGGGGAGGGTAGTGTAGTATCTGTTATCTTGTAATGAGACTATCCTCCCAGGCATTACCTCCTCCTTCGGGAGGAAGAGTGTATTTTCTATTCGTCTGTTATTATACCAGCCTCATCTTCATAATGATCGGTTAATTAGTTTAGTAGCGAATCCTGTACATATAAATCATATAAATATACAAACATATACACATACATAACTTTATATAAATAGAGATAATGATATAATGAAAATTTCATAAATGCAAATTTTACCTAAACTGATCACCTACTCCGAACCAGGTAGCGATCTTCGGTATTTTCATAAATTTTTTTTTGTGAGTGTGTGATTGAGAAGTGAGTGGAAGAAAGTGTGTGATTTCGGCGATCAGCTAAATATTTCTCCTCTTATCAGATTTTCTAGGCCAGACGAAGTAATTGTAGAAATAAATTGTAGTGAAGTAGGCTTTAATTGTGATATAAGTATGCTACAACAATAACAAAAGTTTGCAAATGAAAAAGAAGTTTGATTTGTCAGGTAAAACGTTATTTGAGTCTGACTTATGAAAACGCATATTTTTGCTAGCCTGGAATAGTGCTATTATCGTGAATGAACATATACTACACGGACACACAAAGGTGGAGGTAATAAAACAAAGGAGGAGTTAATGCCTGGGAGGATGATATCATGACAACAGAACAGATAGAACTCTACCCCCCCCCCCCCCAACAGAGAAAATAATCATAGGAGGATAGTATCATGAGCAACGAACACGAGGGATATACCTGGGAGGTTCGCCCCATAAAAGGAAAAGGTAATGCCTATGAGTATGGTATCATGGCAACAAAACAGATACTACACTACCCTCCCCCCCCCCTAAGAAAAAGAAGATAGTCCCAGAGAAAATGGTTTCATGAAAACAGAACAGATGCTACATTACCCCCTCCTCCAAAAGATGATGTAATACCTGGGAGGATTACCCAATCTCCTTAAAAAAGGAGGAGGTAATTCCTGGGAGGACGGTCTCATGACAACAGAACCGATACTACACTACCCACCCTCATTAAAAAATAATACAATAATAGATTAAATCATTTTTTTTTCATTCATTTAAAAATGCCTAGCCATAAATAGAGTATTTTTATGATTCCTTGGCCGATTGGCTAAGATCAAAGTGTAGTATCTGTTCTCAGCATCCCAGCGACATCAAACGTTTTACTATCGACGAAAATAGTGTGTAATATATGAGAAAATATGTCAGTACAAAATTACAACTGTATATTACTGAATTCATTAGAAGCCGTTTATAAAATAAATATGAAAATCCAGAAGATCTAATGTGTTTGTGGGTATTTGCAGTTTACTATATATACGGTATTTCAAAACCTTATTTTGTTTCATAGAATTAAATAAGTACAGCATCTTTTAATGTTGTTGGATAGAGGGGAAAAAACTTACACATGTATTCATTTAAATAAATTGTGGTAAATAATTTTGGCACCCACTGCATAACATTACCAATTCCTTTACCAGGAAGATAACTAAAAATTATCAGAAAACCTTCCACACATGAAATTGTTTTAAGTGACTCAAGCATTGTGGAAAACATGATCTACTCTCTCCATCAAGTAAGTGATGACTGTTCTGGAGCATAATGTGTGTCACATGACAGAGACCTACCATACCACGGGTGCTAAACAGAGCAACAATCGTGCCAACCTTGCCACATCAACGACAATGTATTATGCTCATCAATCAACGTTTGTTTCCCTAAGGTTTATTTTCTATATACTTTGATAACACAAAATACATGCTCAAATATCAATTAGTTCTGGGATTGAGTCATGTTTGAACAAAAAATTCTGTTTTAATTGTTCTAATTAGCCGTAATTTATAATTAACTAAACAAGTCTCCCATCTCCCCTCTCTCTCTCTCTCTCTCTCTCTCTCTCTCTCTCTGTATTTCTCTCGCCATGTTGATTCTATCACTCTGTTATGTTGATGATGACAATAATTTATACATGAAAAATTAAATTACTCACTTAATTCTATGATTTTTATATAAATATCAGTGCAAACACTGCAACAGCATAATTATTTTTTTCGTAATTTTTTGACGGAAGCCTACACTAGTAAATAATAATAATAATAATAATAATAATAATAATAATAATAATAATAATAATAATAATAATATCAAAGTATAGGGACTTATTAGTTTTAGTTATGCAAGAAGAATGTCTTAAAAGATATGCCACAGTTTATGAATTTTCGAATGAAATCAAAGTGGAATAAATAGTGGTAGTGGTTGTGATGCCATGAGAAAGGAAAAAGAAAAAAACACAAAATGTTTCTAGTCGTGAAGAAGACGTTATATCGTCGAAACTTAGTTAAGTTTAAATAAATAAATATTTATTTAAAAAAACTATATCTGCTTTGTTTTGGCTTCTAAAACTTACAAATTAAAATTACCCAACACTTACATCGAGGAACAGTCTCTAATATATTTCACGCACGCCAGCGCGATCCTCCTGATTAAAACATTAAAAAAAAAAGAAATGACCACTGAAAGACCATACAGACTTTTCTAGTGACAACATGCCACGAGGAATGAAAAAGAAAAAGAAAATGTTTCTAGTCCTGAAGAAGACGTTATATCGTCGAAACTAAGTTGATTTTAAATAAATAAATATTTATTTACAATATATATATATATATATATATATATATATATATGCGTTGTTTTGGCTTCTAAAACTTACAAATTCACACACACACACACATACACACACACATATATATATAAAAGTTCAAATATATTGATAAAATGAACTTAAAACCAATATTTTTTCAAAAGTGCTCAACACAAGGTAGAGCTTTATAAATATACATAGTAAAAAATGTTAAATGGTCTGCATAAATGCAATTACATTTTAGTACTCATTGTACCTCATCGGGGCCGAAGTTAGTAATGAAAATAATTCATCCAAAAGAGTAAAATATTAGAGATTGGATGAATGATTTTCATTACTAATGAGTACCGAAACGTAAAAGCATTTTTGCAGGCCATTTTAAATGTTTATTTAATGTGTACATAAAAGCAAGAAACACTAGTGTCTGTTGGTAAAAATAATTAATATGTATTTATTAAAAAATTATTATTATAAGCCCTCTTCAAAACAAATAGGATTTGGACCTCTTTAAAAGAATTAAATAAGCCGTTAACTTTAGCATATTACATGCTTTTTATGTTTGTCAGCTTCCTTGACAATATAGATCTTAATTCTTTTTCAGTTCTCGTGGTGATTGTTGGTGGCCGTGAGGAAAGATGTCCAGAGTCAATGGTGACTTTGTGACCAGGATCGAATCCTTCGACCAGCAGTAATTATCATCTCCCATACACTGATGACTGCGAAAAGCAAGAGACACTAGTGTCTGTAGCTAAAAAATAATTAATGTTTATTTATTAACAATATATATATATATATATATATATATATATATATATATATATATATATATATATATATATATACATACAGACTAGCAGGACCTGTTGCTCGGCGCTGCCTGGGAATAATATAAAAGAATGAGTTAATAACCGACAGAACGCAAATAGCTCACACCTGGAACAAAAATAGAAATTGCCCGAGTTTTAATTTCGGCGTTTTGTATTACTCTAACCGTAAACTAAGCATAACCTATGGTTTAGTTCGGCCAAAGTCGATTATCTCAAATTCTGTAGAATCACTGTTTTCATTTCTGTCTAAATCCAGTGACCGTATTTATTGAGTTTAATAGGGACAGTAAAACAGAAAATGCCCCCAATCTCATTTGGGTTTTTTTTACACTTTGTTGCCCTCCTCGTTCGTACACAGGATTATTATACCTCTCTCAGGAACATCTTATCTTGCTTTGTGGCAGGTAAGAAAATTAATAATCCAGTTTTATCAGGTTATTTCTCGACAACCTAATCATATAAACAAAAAATAACACCAAAAATAACAAATATGTCTTTACGGGGCTTTTCTCTTAAAAAATGTAAAATTTATTTACGATACGTGAAAAACATTAAAACAGTAATATTTTATGATATGCTACGATCGATCAGGGTTGTAAAAAGAAAAAATACTTATCTATTAAATGTGTAAGAAATCGTTCGTTTATCGAATTGTTATTGTGGTATAAATCATTTATGTACAGTTTCAGCGTCCTATGAAAGGGCACTCAATATTAAATTCATAGCAATTTAGATAAAATAACAAAAAGTGTTCAAATACTCTTCACGAGCGTAGTTCTGTAAGGTTAATTAATTATTTATATTTTAATTTTCTAATTTACACAAAAAATACCTAGTTCTGAAAGATAAGTTTAGCCAATGAAATCACTTCTTTTATTTACTATTTATAATCAGCCAACTAGAATCGAGTTTACAAAATAAAAAACAAGATGGCGATCTCTCGCGCAGACGACGCAGTATATATTGTTTCATGACGCGATATATATTGTTTCATGTGTATGTTTCTTTTGAAAAAGAGCAAAATTGTATCATTTTCGGTGAAAAGATCCACTCGTTTCTTAAAATATGTTGATCAATTGAAGAATTTAAAAGGATCACAAACAATAATCATGAAAAATTACACAGCACTTCGGGCGTCTTCTGCTGCTTAACAAGTGTGTCAATCAACGTATGATCTCCAGGAAAGATCCATTTAGAAGATCAAACATAACTATTTTGATTGAATTTGATAATATTTGATTATTTGGTATCATTCCATCCCTACACTCTATGCTAGTTAAAAAAAGAAAAATCAGATTCTACATTGGAGGGGAGGGGCGATTACACGTAAACAGACTGAAAAACTTGACAGTAAAAATAAATGAAACAAACAAAAAATTATTTTAGACTTAGAATGAGAGATCAGTTTTAAAAAAAATGAACGTGAAATGATCACCCACTTCTGGATCAGATTCCGTTTTTAAGGACATATAAACAGATTTTTAAAATCTTGGTCATTTTCTTAATTTCTTAGAAATCAAGTGTGAGTGTTGCTAAGAATATCCATACTTAAATATTTATTTTTACCGGCAATTTTTTCACGCTGTTTACATGGGTATATGTCGGGGGGGGGGGGGCAGTTTACTGAAAATAAACATTAAATTGGCTATGCCTCCACTCTCCCTTAAAAATACTTGGCTGACATGTCCTTAGAACGCTATCTGGTGCGACTATTTTGTGCTTTAAAATGTGAAAGTAATTCCTCACTCTAAAATATTGTTGTTTCTTTTTGTTGTGTTTTTTGTTTTAATTTTTACCGTAAACCTTTTTTCCAGGCAATTTACATATAATTGCCTAAAAATGTGGAATCTCATTTTTTGGGGGGATGGGGGTTTATGTCTACAGTTTTACCAAAATTTTAAAAAATAACAATAAAACATAAAATAGAACAATGACAATGAATACTAAAAAAAAATGCCCAAAAATAAAGTGATTATTTTATCTTAAATTTATGCAAAACTGATCCTTCACTCTAAATTCTAAAATAATTGGGGGTTTGTTTTTGTTTTATTTTTTAACGCCAAGTTTTTCAGGCTGTTTACATTTATTGCCTGAAAAAAATAAAATCTAACTTTTTTTGAGTGGATTAGCATATGTGTATGGCTATAATTATACTGATTATTTGTCAAAGTAGCATTTGCTGGAGTTTTGGAATAGAGGCCGCATCGTTCGTTTGGTGATTAAAAAAAACTGCCGTTTATTGTCTATTATGTTTCGTTACATTTAGAGCACAGTTATTGAAAATAAAATTGACGTGAGGATAATTCAACAAGCATTTTTTTCTTTTTAATTTGTGGAATTAGTAACTATTGGAATTTATTTGACGTTGATGAAAATGAAAACCTCCAACATTAAGCCTGTCTGGAGTTGTGCTCGAGAATTGTTGCGATCCTAAATTCGGTTTAGACTTATGCTACAGAGGTGATCGTTGAAGTCCTAACTATGCCTAATGGCTACCAAATAATTCTGATTAAAAAATAAGCTTGAACTTTACTTAGACATCATCATCATCATCATCATCATCATCATCATCATCATCATCATCATCATCATTTTAATGTCCGTTTTACATACTGGCATGTGTTAGACGGCTTTTTGAAATTGACTTCCAAACAAATTAATCTGGGGCCAGGTCTTTCTGTAGTTGGAAATGTGTAATCTTCCCTTCATTCATCCAGAGATATATAAGCAATGTCTAGAAGGCGCTTACACTATCCAAAGGAGTGATAATATCTTTGCCACAATTTTTTGTGACCAAACGATGGAGCAAACTGAGACTCTAAATCAAAAGGTGATATGAGAGGTTTCAGCACTAGCAAGGGTGCAGTCAACAGGTGGATATGGTCCCATCATGCTAGAGGATCCAGCATCCGTGAATGTGTAGCCATGGTTGGCAAGGAAACTCCACCAGATCTCCTACCAACTCATATGAAACGTGACAAAGATAATGTTGAGAAGATTATTGACACAGTGAATAGTATGGGAAACCCATTTGACTATGAAAAAGATGAGTTGATCCACCAGGAGTTGTTGCATCTCAATTTGTTCAAACTGATCTTCAGTCCGCAAATGCGAGAGGTGAATCCGAATTAAAAGTTTTGTGGAGAACGTCTACAAACAGAAAAAAGTGAACTGTTTCGCTAACATGAAAATGCATCTCAAGACATTCATCAGTGTGTCTAAGATATGCAGACATAATGTAGATGGAAAGGACATGACATTTGTTGAAAGTTAACAGAAACCTCCTAGCAATATTGGTTGTGATCGGCAAATATAGAAAAATAAACTTACAAGAGCAACAGTCCTATACAGGACCGGCGGGACAGTTATAAAAGTAGGGGCCTCTCCTAAAAAGTCGGGGGGGGGGGGGGGCTGGTTAAACACATGCATATATAACTTCATTATTGATGACCGTAAAGTGGGAGGGGGGGGCCAAGTCAAAAAGTGGGGGGGGCTTCAGACAACACAGTGGAAAATGACTTGCCTGGTGACAAAAATACAATAATAAACTGATGTAATTCATTTTATTGTTAGGATATAAGTGTATCTACAGGACAAATAGAAAAAAATGCTAAAATAATGTGTCTGTTTACTTTGATAAGAAACTATACTATATGTACCTAAAAAAAAACGTCATAAAATGTGCTATTTCTACCACACTTTCTCAAACCTGAAGCAGATTCTGGCTATCAATTGTAATATAGCTTAGACCATATGATACAGAATTTACCTCGGAATAAAATGAACTAATTTATATGTCTCTATGCCAATTGGTATTTGTACTAGTAAGGTTTAAGTAAGCTGTCATATTTTCTTTAAAAATCGATGGCCATCTTTAAAGATGGCCGCCGGTCTAACAACTGAACCACATTTAGACTTGTGAAAAATAGTATGACATTTTTGGGTGTATAGGCTTCCATTTGCCACCTTTATATTTCAGTGCTCTGACCAAGCCGACAAAATTAAAAATCTTGAGGGCTTTTGGGGTTTGGGTCCACAGTCTAATTCGAAAGCGCGTAATATATATTATGTTGTGAAATGTGTATTGAATTTTATTAATGAAACGATTTATTTATTAGAGAAAGTTTGTAAGGAATGTCTGTAAATGACTAACTTCGGGCAATGCACGATGCGGTCGGGATGAAATGTGTTTCATGCCTATGTAAGCTGATCGCTGATTGGCTGTTTTACAAATTCTAAAGTGAAAGTCGATTGCATTTCCTTGTGAAATAATCGCAAAGTGGTGTTTGAGGAGTCTAAAAGTTAATAATTCATAGAGAGAAATTAGCATGCTACCCTCTCTTTGGAGCAGGCAGTTAGGAGAGTTAGTAGTAGGAGATAAATAATAGGAATTAATGTTATATGTTAAAAATATGTGTAAGTTGCTGGAAACACGGTCGAGGTAAGGGTGTATAGGTAGTGTTGATTTTCGATGTATTTGATGCATTAGTTTTCTTGCTTACTCCAACTGATTTAGAAGGGGAAAAAACAATTCTATTATATATATATATATATATATATATATATATATATATATATATATATATATATATATATATGTTATAACTGTTCCATATTTGTTTTTAAAAAACATCTCTATTCATACAATTGTTTTTGGCTATTTTCAAAACACATTTTTTCTTGATAATAAATTAAAGATGTTTTCAAAAGGCCTTTTCAGTGAATTTTTACTGCACATCAGATTACCACTCCAAAGAACATACAGAAACTGAAGAAGCTCTTTGACAATATCTTGAATTTATTATCAAAAATAAATGTATGCTTTGAAAATGGGCAGAAACAATTGTATGAATAAAGATATTTTCTTAACAAATTCGGAACATTTATTATATTATTATATTTTTAGCTTCATTAATATATAAACTATTGAGCTATTAACCTGACTTTTGTGAGAATATAAAGGAATTTAAAATGTATATACACACACGCATATATATATATATATATATATATATATATATATATATATATATATATATGTATGAAACCAATTATTATATGTAGTATATCATTTTACAAGAGAAAATCCCTTTTCATATTAATAATTTCTTGCATTGAATCGTGTATAATAAATAGCATCTGTCCTGCATTATTTGGTCACAATGGAAATCCACATGACAAGTGGCTGGGTGAAAAGTTGAATGTTCCGAATGAACTTTCCGGAGATTAATTTCATATTCTAAGTGGAAATAAATGAATTTAAAAGATTTACGCATTAATAAAAGTCAAACTTGAATTCTCATGTTTGATTCCATAAGAATTTATGTAATTATTCTCGCCTACAATTTAATGATATACGGAATTGCTAGCAAGTTGACTTAATAACACAATGTTAGGCTTGAGAGGAAATGTATGGAAAAGTTAACATGAACAAATATTCGTGAGATGCGTCTGTTCAGTTTGCATAGTTAGCAATGAAGATGCTATTTTAAGCTTAAGTGTGACAGACCCACACCAACGGACGGACAGAGGCTCTTTTTACGATGCTTGGTCACATTTAAAAATGCTACTTCAAGACCAAAGAAAATTCCATTTCAAACTTAAGTATGACAGACCAAAGAAAATGATATTTAAAATTTAAAAGTGACAGGGCAAGAAAGACCAAGTAATTTGCTTTTTCAAACTTCAGCGTGATATACAAAAGAAAATGATATTCTAAACGTAAGCATGACAGACTAAAGCAAATAATATTTTAAACATAAAGAAACGAAAATAATATTTCATGCTTAAGCATGATAGACCTACGGAAAGACCAACAGAGTCTATTATTAAAATATGTGGATGCATCAAAAACTGCTATTTCCAACTTACATGTGACAGACCAACGAAAATGATATTTTAAACTTACTTATGACAGACCAACAAAAATTATATTTTAAACTTACATGTGATAGATCAACAGAAATGTTATTTCAAATTTACATGTGACAGACCAACGAAAATGATATTTCAAACTTACATGTGACAGACCAACGGAAACGTTATTTCAAATTTACATGTGGCAGACCAACGAAAATGATATTTCAAACTTACATGTGACAGACCAACGAAAATGATATTACAAACTTACATGTGACAGACCAACGAAAATGATATTTCAAACTTACATGTGACAGACCAACAAAAATGCTAGTTCAAACATACACATATGACAGACAAAGAAAAATACTATTTCAAACTTACATGTGACAGACAAACAGAATGTTCATTTCAAACTTAAGCATGAATGACTAACAGATGCCTCTAAAACTGCTATTTTAAACTTAAGGTGATAAAGCAACGAATGCCATTTCAAATTTAGGTGTGACAGACCAACTTAGCTTATTATCAAGATATGTGGACGTATCTTAAACTGTGCAGATGAAAGACTAACGAAAATACTATTTCGAACTTAGCTGTCACAAACGAACCCTCTTATAGAAAATCAGATGCGTCTATTCATTCACGTTTAGTGGTGAAAATAATATTGCAAAATGAAGCGTGACAGACTGACGGACGAACAGATCTTCTTATAGATATGCATAAATGTATCTAAAAATTTCACCTCAAGAAAATGAGATAAAATGAAATCTAATAGAATATATTATTTTAGAAATAATATCATTTTAATTCTCTCTAATTAAATTTGAGTTCTTCGGTAAAAGTACAGAATAGTTAACACTCGAGAACTCGTCCACCAAAAAAGAAAAAAACACATAATTTATATAAAACGCATTAGAATGAAATTTTCTACCAAACCTGACTACTTTTAACGTGTCGAAACGATTTGTAAGATTTTTTACCGTTAAAAAAAATGGATTTTATTTTTTTTTTGGGGGGGGGGGGAGAGTTTTTTAGTGTTAACTATTCTGTACTTTTACTATTTAAAAATATTACAAATCGTTTCCATACGTTAAAACTAGGCGGGTTGGTGCAAAATTTCATTCGAATGCATTTTATATAAATTATGTTTTTGTCTTTTTGTTGTATGAGTTCTTGAGTGATACCTATTCTGTACTTTTACCAGTTCTTCTAATAATGATCTGGTTTGTCTGTTTTACGGCATATCAGCCTCTTTGGGGTTATTTAAGATTCATTAAATGAAAAGGAATAAAATATAAAATAAATTATTATTTGGGAAATCATTATTTAATTCTTCCTAATATATTTTGATATTTGCTAACGTAGCTTCTATTATCTGTTATTAGTGTACACCCCGCGTTAAAAATGATGGAAAAGAAAGTATGCTTCACCAGTGTGCGCACTCGCTTTTTATCTAGATATATTAATGAAATATTCATATGAAATCATATATTCACATCAGTAATTTAATTTTTCATGTATAAATTATTATTATCATTTCTGATGACCTAAAGATAAAAAAACACCCACTGTTGACTTTTTATTATAAAGTGAAGGATTTCTTTCCGAATTCATTTCAGGCAATGGGCTAATTCTGAGGTTGTTGTCTGACTTGCTATTTGCTTTCTCGCTTCCCCTCACCACTTGAAATGGTTTCGTCCAAGGGCCAGAAAAACGCTTGTGCGATGGGATAGAAGTACATATATTTATTAATATGTTAATAAATACTCATTGGTTTTTATTATAGCATGGAGAATTATCATCATCATAATAATAATAATAATAATAATTATTATTATTATTAGTAGTAGTAGTAGTAGTAGTAGTAGTAGTTTGGTTTGACCGCTTTACGGCATATCAACAAATTTTAGGAGTCATTTAATGTTGAAATACAATACCTTGACTTATGTTCATACTCCAGGATTCTGCCACTTACCATGGCCTTGGGCCAGTCTTTCAGCTGTCAAAAGCGGCATGCCAGTCTCAACCCTAATCTGGTTAGCCCATCTTTTTTATCTTTCTTGAATTAAATCTTCATGTTATGATTTCTTTACATAGCTGGAGTCTGGTAGCCGGGCAACATGTCCAAACCATGTTAATCTCTTTTTTTTCGAATAACGTCATTGATGGATCTGTTAATATTAAGCTTCTTTCATATATCTGCATTTCTTCATCTATCTCGCAAAGTTACTCCAAGGATAGTTCTTAAACATTTTATTTTCAAAGACATTGAGTTTCCACTCATGCTCTGCTAGTATAGTCCATGTTTCACTTGCATATACAGCAATAGGAACTATGAATGCATTGTAATGTCTTAACTTCCTGCGCTCTATATTTTCTTTTAGGTGTCCAAATGCAGAGTTGCTATTCCTATTCTCTGTTAATGTCAGATGAAGCTCTTTTTTCTTTTTTTTTTTAAAACTTTTATTCACCCCAAACAAAGCATATTGCCATTAAGACGTAACGGGCTACTGCGATTGGAGGCCAGATTTATAGGGGGGGAGGGCATCCTAAGCGAAGAGTTGTGCATCAAGATATTTGTTCACATTACATTTCAATTTCTGCATGATACAGTCGGGGAAACAGGAAGCAGGAAGAGAATTCCAAAGGCAAGCGATTTGAAGAAAGAAACTATTGGAGTAGAAAGTTTTCTGCCATCTGGGGACCTCTATAGTAAAGGGGTGGGATTTTGCTGTTAGCCGGGTTGGTCGGGGGATTTACGTTGAGGGATTACAAGTGCAGTAAGTTCATCGGAGCACATTCTGTACAAGTACTTGTAAAACGAGCACAGGGATGCAAAATTGTGGCGATGGAACAGGGACTGGATCTTGATAGACAGTGTGGGACCTATTAGGTTAGAGACTATCTTTTGTACCTTGTCCAAAAGAGAGAGGGAGAGAAAGAGAGAGAGATATAGAGAGAGAGAGAGAGAGAGAGAGAGAGAGAGAGAGAGAGAAGAGACTAGTGATTGTTGCACCAGCCCAGGTGCAGTACAAGTGATCCTTGAACCACTGAGCTAGGAAAAACAAAATTTGGGTGTTTTTTTTTCAACCGTTTTGTTGTCAACGAGTAATGATCAATTATTAGTTTTAAATATATAACATTATTTGCAAGCTCTTATTATTTTATGAATATTTTTAAGTCATGTTTTATGAAAGACATGTGTGGCAAATTATTTAACACATACAGAGTGACCCGAAAAAAATACCACCCAATGAAATCGTTAATAAAATTAAAAATCCTTTCTGAATTTCAATCATATTTAGTACAAATAAACTTTAGTCCGTGCCTGACTTGTCCACCAAGTTTCAGTCATGAATGTCCAACAATCTTTGCTTTATTGCCTTTCAATTATATGCCCAAAATGTACACCTCTATGTTGCAAGCACACCTGAATACATCCGTGCAAACTTGTCAATAACTCTGACACACTCCTCTCTTGGTATTCCCCTGATTTTTGCTGTGATGACCCTCTTTAGTTGGGGAATAGTCTGAAGATTGTTTTGGTAGGCATTATTTTTTAGATAACTCCACAATTGTATCAACCAACACAATACAAAAAAAAGTTTCTTAAATTTTCTCAATTCTAAAGATGAAAATGGGGGAACGGATTTTAAATAAACCTAAAAATTAATAAAGATATTTTTAATTCTTTTTAAAGGATAGTGAACTTTATTAACGATTCCATAGGTGGCATTCTTTTTCGTGACTTTGTACTTATAATCTCTCATTATATTAAAGAAAACACACACACACACACATACATACATACATACATACATACATACTCATTGCCATCATTTTCCAAATATTTCAAATATTTCATACCCTATCACAACAAATCCATCCTCCCCCCTCACCCATTCCCCCTCTCAACTATTTCTTTCGTACCTTCACTCTTCCATACCCCCCTTCTTAAATCCCCTCATTTTCTCAAAACGCTCTCTAAGACCATAACTTTCGCCCATCCACCAAAATCACAGCCCCCCTCCTTCTCTACCCACCCTCCTTTTCTCTGCATACACCCCCACACACAAACATTCCAACTTACTTTTTCCCCTTCAGTCTTGACCGCAGCCATCTGTTCAAACACCTCCTTCCTCCCTCTCCTCCACTCCCTCTCTGCCATCCTCATTATTCCTGCTCATCCCCCCACCTCTTTCTCTTACTACCAGTCACAGTAGTCCTTGCTCACCCCCATCTTTCCACTTCTTCCCCACTCATTTTCATCAACATTCATTTTTCACTCCTCACCAAGTACGGACGTCCACCCAGTAGTGGCCATTATTTTCTTCCTTTTTCCCAATATGTCAACCCTACATGTGTTTGTACTTGCATGACATTTTTCTCTATATTATCATCCTGATGAAGTCTTATAAATAAAGACGAAACGTTGATGTACACATAAAAAACATCCATTTTTTGGTTTTCATTTTTCATTTTCCCATCACGTCGGATTATCTTCATCCTTCTCTTCCCATATATATATATATATATATATATATATATATATATATATATATATATATATATATATATATAGTCTTTGTTATTGCCCAGGTTAGCCATGCTGATGACGGCTGATATCCAGAAACACGTGTCCATGGATTCCTTTTATATGTACGTAAAAATTAATTAATTAATAAATATATATATATATATATATATATATATATATATATATATATATTGTGTTATTTAGGCAGCATTTTCTCATTTATGTAAACATTGTTAAAAGTAACAGAATTCGTCTGTTTAATTATACCTGTTTTATTTTTTCAATTTTTCTCATGATCGTTTTTGTATTGAAATCAATAAAATTGAAAAAATAAAAAAGGTATATTTAAACAAACGCATTTCGTTTATTTGAAAAATGTTTGCATAAATAAGCAACACAGAGGCTACCGCATTTTATCCCCGTAGGGAATCGTCAGGCTAAAATGCATAGAGTTTGTGTTGCCGGTTGTTTTTATATATACACATAGTTTTTAGTCTAGCTAGTTAACCAATCAGATTCTTTGTTATTCGCTCCCACAGGTTAATGCATCCATTAGCCAATCGTTGGGCTTCTCACAAACATAACTTACTACCTAGCTCTACTCACGTATTGAGCATTGTTGAAGTAAATACTGAAAATTGATACATAAAAGATTATATCTCCTTATAAAAGTTTATGTGGATACATGAAATAATATATATATATATATATATATATATATATATTAACTAACTTTAAATATATTGATAAAGTGAACTTAAAACCAATATGTTTCAAAAGTGCTTAATATAAAGTAGTAGAGCGTTATAAATAAAATTTATATAAACATTAGAAAAGCCTATGCAAATTGTTGTGATGGGATAACCTGACTTCCCCATTCACGAAACAGATGGACTCGTCGAACTATAAGTACGACTACAGCGAGACATTCGAGTTAAGACACATGCAGTCTTAACATTCTGCCTTATGTATTCTCTAGTCGGTCTGTCCTATTACATATTCTGTATTATGTTAACATATCTTGTATGTACAAGATATATATACATCCGGAAATAAACCTATTATTCTAAAGACTTTCCACTTGGGTTACTTATCATTATATCTTCAACAAGATTAACCTGCGTTTCTGTGCTAGCGCACGTCTACATAGTTAAAAACAACTAAATGTTAAATTGTTCGAAAAGAAATTAGATAAAATAGAAATCTGGGCCATCAAAATTCACCTTATCTGGGGTGGGAGAGAGAAACTTTTTAAGCGTTTCATTTATTATTATCAACAACAGGCAGAAATCAAGTTGTCCCTTTCCTTTATACGCATACAAATTGGAGAATCATAGTTGTAAATCACATACATGCATAAACAAGAATCCATTTACACACACATCTGTCATAATACACCCAAATCATTCTTACCTCTTCTATCCTAATACAGACAAGCACACCCTTTTATTAATGTACACACACTTTCGTCGGCTAGACATACTTGAAACTACATACACATACATATCGCCGTATATTAAATATTTACATACACAACTTACAATTCGTAATAGCATATCCACATACACATACTCACTACGCTGGCAATTATAGTTCTGAAATATTATATTAAATTAATCAGGAAAGTACATTTATAATTACAATCAGATTTCAAAAAGAATAGACGAAATTTAACTTTCATATCTCAAATTGCACAGTTGTTTCAATCATTCATTTACTTAATTTGAATTTTCTATTTACTTTATTTAACTGGGGTTAGGGTTAGATAAATTCATATTCAAACCAGTGAATTAGAAAATTCAACCGGTATTTACAAAACCTATTAATTTTATACTTATTATATAAAAAACTAATATTACAAGTAACCATAACATTATAAAATTAACATCAAAACGAAACAAGCCACACCATGTGATAAAACAGCATTGAAATTCTGAAGATTATGAATTCATCCTTACCAGCATATTAAAATATTGAAGGTAAAGCAGATATTATTAAATATACTATTTATTCATAGCAATTTACTATTGGTTTTGTATTTATTAGTTTAATTATCAACATTAATTTTGTTAAATTAACTTAGTATCTTCTACAACAACATAACCATTCACTATCGTTTATATATTTAAATTACTTATTAAAAAGTTTACTTAATACCTAATTTAATTACAATTATTAAATAATTTAAACTAATATTAGTTGTATACTTAGCCAGGAAGGTATTCATTGTTATGTTATACAAGAAAGTAAGTTTATCAAGATTACATTATGGAATCTTATGGTAAACTCACTAGGTTGTTTCTATATTTATCCAAGATGAACTGTTTTAAGTGTCTACAGCTAATACATATTTCATCTCTTTGATTCAGTAGTTTATCTTTATCAGTGAACGTAATAATAGCTATTTTTTCATTAAGACAAAGAAAACAAATGGGTTTGTGTAGTGTAGGAGTTAAAGCTTTCTTCAAGATGCTACATTCAGTACAGGTACCTTATTTGTTTCGTTTAGAGACCATATGTATTTGAATAATGAGGTGTTATCTTAATTAACTAAGTTAGTGAAATATAATTTATGGTTTCTGTATCTAGCTTTAAAATCAGTATATATCAGTGGTATAAGACCACCTATGTAAAAAAAATTCAGGCTTGGATTATCTTCTACGAAAACGGTTTCTAAATAAAAAACACTCTTAGTTAAACATTTTTTCTTGTAGCAGACATTCATTTTTATCTCTACAATTACATTCATTATTATTATCTTGTGTGTTGTCAATTCTATTATTATTACGGTTCTGTCTATTATGGCTCTTAATTATTTTTCCTAAGTTATCTGTACAGCTATAGCTAAGTTTAACAGTATTTTTATTAAATATTTTATGTAGAGAGTTATTTGCAAAAAATTCCAACAGAAAAGATTAAGAAACATATGTCCAATTTTGGATTTAACTAGCAGAATCTTCCGATTTCTATTTTTCCTTCTAATGTTCCTATTATTTTTGCCATTGTATTCAATCTTAGTGTTAACATAATGACTTTTCTAAAGCGTTGTTGTATTATAACTATTGTTATTAAAAAGTTCTTCAGTAGAGGAATTACTGCTAATTCTATGGCTAATCAATATAAATTAATAATAGAAGAGGTGTGATTTGAATTGGGATTAACATATATTGGGTTATAATTATCTTTTATATATGGTTTATCTGTGTCTTGAGTAAGGTTAAATGTAACAGCTAGGAAGTTAGTAATCTTAATTCCTGCTGTGATCTCAACTTTAAGACCTAAGTTTTTCATAGTTTTGTAGATAAACTTTTTAATTCTTTCAGCTTTGGAATTAGTAGCATTTCTAACTATAGTTAGGCGGTCATCCCTGTATAGTTCTATATCTTTAACATTAATCATACTAGATTTACAGATTATACAAAATAAAGGGTCCTTCTAAATCAGACATCTCAGCAGAATCCAGTGAGCTCATCACCACATCAAATGAATCTGAAGAATCTTTTTTCACTGATTGACCATTATTACAAATCTGTAATGTTTTATGGCATGTATAAATAACATCTATTTCTTCACTGATAACTTCCGTAAGTAATTTTGAGAAATTCAAGGCCTGGTGAAATAACTCGTTTGTAATTGATGGGTAGTTATCCATTATATCGAATTGAATGAAAGTACAATGTTTTTCTCCTCAATTTAATTAAAGCATATAATTTTACTGGTGGTGTTAATCCATTGGTTTAGATGTAGCTTTTCTTTAATGATCCTATTCGATTTTTTTCAGGATTATTTTATTGATTTTCATGATTTTACGGATTATTATGACGGATGTCTGTGTAAATAGAATCTGTTTATGTATGTATGTGATTGACAACTACGATTCTCCAATGTGTGAGCATATAAGAGAAAGGGGCGACTTGCCAGTCGTTGATAATAATAAATGACACACTTAAACCGTTTTCCTCTCCGACCCCAGATACTGTGACTTTGTGGAGAGATAAATTTTGATGGCCCACATTTCTATTTTATCTAATTTCTTTTCGAACAATTTAACATTTAGTTGTTTTTCAGCCCCGTGGTTGTGTGCTAGCACAGAAACGCTGGTTAATTTGCATATGCTGTTCTACTGTTCCTATATATATATATATATATATATATTTCACTTAGAAAAAAGATTATTCAGTGAAGACCGGGATTAGTCCAATAAAAACAAGCTCGATGATACTCGATTACAGGGTACAGAGCATTTATATGTGATTTTTTGAAAGCTTACCAAAGGAGCCCAATCAACACCACAAAAGATTTTTTCATTCAAAAATTATTTATTTATCATTTTTCAAATTAAACAGTTTTTACCTACACGTGTTTCACTACCAAGCAGGTACTTGCTTGGCAGATTATCAGGGAAAATTAAGTACCTTGAATAAGAATTACAACAACCGGCAATACACAATGTGGTGTTGCTTTCATTGAGGTCACTTAATAAGTGAAGAAAAAATATAAAATGATATAAAATAAAATAGAAAATAAAAAGTGACCTCAATGAAAGCAACACCAGATTGTGTATTGCCGGTTGTTGTAATTCTTATTCAAGGTACTTAATTTTACCGAGCAAGTACCTGTTTGGTAGTGAAACACGTGTAGGTAAAAAAAACTCTTTAATTTGAAAAATGATAAATAAATAATTTTTGAATGAAAAAATCTTTTGTGGTGTTGATTCAACTCCTGAACGGAATGCTTTGGTAAGCTTTAAAAAATCACATACACACACACACATATATATATATATATATATATATATATATATATATATATAGTCATTTGGATATTTTATTTTATAAATCGGGTTGGTTTTTTAAAAAAAGAAAAATCTATTTTAATTTTTTTATGTTTATTTAAAATTCATTCCTTCATTTTCATCTTTAGAATTGAGAAAACTCAGGAAAACTTTTTTTTGTATTGTGTTGGTTGATACAATTGTATCAACCATGCGAAATAGATTAGACAATGAGATGGAGGCAGACTAAAGAATCCGGCGAAAAAAAGGTGTGCCAGAAAGAGACTGAACAGAAGGAAGTGAGGAGAGGGAACGGGAGAGGGGATGAGATCGTGGCAGACTTTAAATGGTTATCCAAATCGAGGAGACGATAAACAACAAAGCCGACTGGGAAGTAAAAATGCGACTGGGTGAGGCCGCTGCTCTTTCTCGCATGTCCAATGTTAGAGACTTGCATTTGCAGTCGGATGTGACTAAAACCAGGAATAATTATGGAATCCAGACAGGAATCGCATTTAGAAACGACCAAAAATGAGTTAAACATAGTTGATGCTTTTGGAAACATTTATAACACCTTTTTGAAACAACACCATTGTTAAGTTTTTTATTTGAGAAAAAAAGTAAGCAAGGAATACATTTATTTACGTAGTTTTTGACTATAATTCTTAGATGTTGGTCTTTATATTAAGCATATATTTTAGATGCTATCAAACCACAAACATCATTATATATATATATATATATATATATATATATATATATATATATATATATATATATATACTAGTAAAATATCCATCACATGACGTGTATAAGAAATACATATATCATTACTTTTTAAATTTTAATGTTTTTTCTTTCTTTGAGGTGTATGGTACGGTTTAGGTGCCCCCCCCCCCCCAATGGTAAAGTTCATGAAAAAATAAATATGCTCACCTTACTCACTGTTGCCAAGACTACATATTCCATAATTCCTAACAAGTTTAATACTTTAGGATTTTACCAAGCACATACATATTATTGACGCTCACAACGTATTACTTAATATAACTCAAAATTTGATGTAGAGCAATTAAATTAAATGTTTTGTCTCTAACTTATTTTAAATGTTTTTTGGTGGCAGGAGTAAGGTTTACAAAAATATAATGTTTTTATGTTACTCACCTAGTTGCCTAGAATATATATTCCAAAATTCATAATGATTTAAGTATAACAAAAAGTTTATATATATATATATGCACCGCCTAAATGTTAATATTTACAGAAAAAAATATGCCCATGTCACCTAGAATATATATTCTAAAATGCATAATGATCCGTTTAGGAAATAACTCTCTCTCTCTCTCTCTCTCTCTCTCTCTATATATATATATATATATATATATATATATATATATATATATATATATACATAAATTTATTATTATTATTATTATTATTATTATTATTATTATTATTATTATTATTATTATTATTATTATTATTTGTCCATTCCACTAGTTTGGGAGCAACTCCCATCGCCCCTTCCCTGCTTCATCTGCACCCGAAAATAACCTGTTGAAAAATTCAACACATTTCCAATATTATTTTCACTTCCCACTGCTGGATAAAAAATGAGTTTTCCACTCCTTGAATGCATCAAAAAGGGGTGCGCTACATTCTGTAAATCTCTCTCTCTCTCTTTCTCTCTCTCTCTCTCTCTCTCTCTCTCTCTCTCTATATATATATATATATATATATATATATATATATATATATATATATATATATAACGTTATATATAGAAAAAAGAGACTAGTTGGCATTGCCAGCTTTCTATCACTCCACAAAATTTGCTAAATAAATATTTGAAACCAAAATTTTAAATGATAAAAGAAAATCTTTCACATTTATTCATATAAATAGATAAACATTAACATTTATTTCTATAAATAAATATTAACATTTTTTATTCAAATTTACTTATTTTTATAAGGCCCCTAAAGAAATGAAAAGAAAGAAGAAATCAATTCCCATAAGCTATGGTGTGTGGGAAGGCTCTTTTTAAAACTTAAAATTTAGAAATGGCTGGAAATGCACATTTAAACACAAATGGCAAACGTTTCAGCATGCGATCAAACTAATCATTGAATGTAAAAACAATTTTTTAAAATGTGGCGTCGGGAGTGAGAGACGAGGAGAGAGAGGAGATAGAGAAAGCAGTCAATCGCCCTCTCCCTTGCTTTATGAACTTTTATTGCTTATGTCTCGTCAGTAGATGTTTATTTCTCGTGCGATGTTAGTTTAATTTTAATTACCTCCATTTTAAGAAAGGTTTTAAAAATGTATCTTCTTTTATTAAATCAGTTTAATTGATTAATGTTTATATCGACAAAACTTTTGCATATATATATATATATATATATATATATATATATATATATATATATATATATATATATATATTTTTATTTTATTCCATTAGTTGCGACAAAACAGGTTTTGTTTCATTGGTGCGAATAGCTACCAACTCATCGGGCCGGCGAAAGGAATTCAAATGGCATAAAATTTTAAGTTCACTTTAACGGGAGATTGAAAATTGAAATTACATTGGAGGGGGAGGGGGATAGAGTTGGGGCTTTGTCTATAACGGCGACATGGGACATGAGAGGGGAGAGGGGGGAGGACCCCAACAAGTCGTGTTTCAAATTATTACGTGGGAGGTTTTGCACGTGTCAGTGCTGTGACGATCTCAATCTCGGCCGGGTGGGAGGAGGGAGATGGGGCGACGGCCAGAGTGAGTTAAATTTAAAATGAGAATAAAATTATGATTACAACCGTCATTCTTACTTTATTTTAATTCTAATAAGTAATTATCATGTGGATAAAAATGTTTGATAATTTTAATTTAGGGTATTAATTGCTACTTTTGCATTTTATTTATTTTATTTTAATGTTTTGTTTATTATTTGTAGTGAATTTTGTTGTGATTATATATTTTTTTTAAAATTGTGATTATATTATACCGAGATCAATACTAGTGGAATCATTTTATAAGAGAAGTATTCTGGTGTTACCAGTCTTATCATTAACAAAACCGATTATGACAATGGTAACGCCTGCCAATCATACCTACGATAGTCGCAGTGATAACAGCCTTATGTAAAAGCCTTAATAAAATATATATATATATATATATATATATGGAAATTAAATGTCTGGAATAAGGATTTCAACTGCCGACAATACACAATGTGGCGTTGCAATAGTTGAGGTTACTTAAGAAGAGAAGAGGAAAAAAAAAAAAAGTTAAAATTAAAAAACAAGAAAGAACAACGATAAAAAAGAAAGTCCTAGAAAATGTCTTAGAAAAGTAGCTCGTGCATTATTTCTGCCACCAAGCCAACAAGCAAATAATCGGTCCCAAATGCATTAAAAAAAAACCCAAAAAAAACCGGAACAATGTGCGATAATACACTTTCACGTCGGGCGGCACAATGATGAAGAACCCCCCCCCAAAAAAAAAAAACTAAACCATTCAAAATACCGCTCACAAGTTACCATTCCAATCCAATGATAGTATGGGAATTCTAAATCTAATTCATCACAAGGAAAAGCAACATAAATGTTCGTCCGGAATGCCAGCGGGCAGACGAGCCTTATTTCAAGGGCTGACTTGTTCCCCTTGCTCAACGTCTCGCCCGATGTGATGTGGGCTTTAGACCAGTTTTTATTAACTTGTTAGAACAACCAAATATAAAGAGTTAGTAGAATTCAGAGTATCTTAGGACGCTTCAAGTGAAGAGAAGTAGAATTTAGTCTACGTGATAACTTGAGTAGACATGTTTATTATGCTATTGCTATGCGAGTGTGTGTGTGTGGTAGTGTATAAGTTCACTAGCCTAGTAGGCAGTGTGTGTGTGGCAGTGTGTAAGTTCAGTAGCCTAGTAGGCAGTGTGTGTATGAATGCTTGCATTAGTAATCAGTAAGAGAGTATGTGCATGAACTTGTATGTTAGTGGGTTCAGTAAACAGTGTGTATATACGTGTTCAGTTGTTTGAGATAGATTTCTGTTGCATTAACTAAGAACCGAGGCTAGGTTTTAGGGACGTACTCACGTGCGTCAAGTCTAGAAAGAAAGTAAGAGAGAGAGAGAGAGAGAGAGAAAGAGAGAGAGAGAGAAAGTTGTGTGTGATTTTATATGGATAGGTGATAATTTCGACGCTTTTGATTGGCTGAAAATAACTGCTAATTGAGATCTTGTCCAGTTGAGAGTCATTACTTTTAAACAACATTCGCTGGCTTCTGCTACTTTCATACGACATACATACAACTTTCACGACAAACAAAAATTTGTTTCGTTACTCAGATAGAGCAAATACTGTTCCGAATTAATAAAAAAAAATGTGTTTCCAATCGATCTTTAAGTTTTTATATTTAATCCCATTCTATTTTTTTCGTTAGTCAATTTAGAGGAAGAGGGAGCAGAATTTACTCTCTAATCACAAGTCCTTTTACTATCACTCAAACCACTGTGTAACAAATTTAGTAAGACACATTTTGTCAATATTCACCGGCCGAATAACCCGGTTTCGTGTGATTAAAGCTATTTCTAATTTAGATTTACTTTTAAAACGGAATGTGAGTTAATAAAATGTTATATAAATATTCTCTCTCTGCCCCTCACACATACACACACTAATTATCGTAAATAATTTCGTTTCCTTCCATTTTCTCTTTAAACTATACATGTTCGTTTCAGCATTCTAAAATTGGCAATGATCATATGGTTCAACTGTTGACCGAAAGATAAGTGGTTCGAATCCAACAATGGCCGATTATTACTTTTTTCCTTTTAATAAATTGTTTATTTGTCTGTTTTACGACTTATTTCTTCTTTAAATAAAACAAATGTTTCAAAATCCTATTTAGAAAATAAATTTAATTACTAAAACAATCAGATAAAATAGGAACTTTAGTTCAATGTTTGTGTATTGAAACGATAATTTAACATTATCCACCACTAATAAAAATTACTACTATTCATTATTATTAATCGAATAAAATGAACGCTGAAACGGACATTATCCTATATATAAAGTAAAGTCAGAATTTCCCCTATTTCTTTCTACCGATATAGCTTCGTAAACAGAAGCTGCATATAAAGTTCAAGTCATAATTTCCCTATTCTTTTTACCCATATAGCTGTGTAAACAATGTCTACATATAGAATTAAAGTCAGAATTTCCCTATTTTTTCTTAATGATATAGCTCCATAAACAATGTCTACATATAGAATTAAAGTCAGAACATCCCTATTCTTTTTACCGTTACAGATCCGTAAAAAAACTACAAATAGAATTAAAGTAAGAATTTCCCTTTTTTTACCGATATAGCTTCGTAAACAAAAGCTACATATGGAATTACAGTCAGAATTTTCCTATTTTTACCGATATAGCTTTGTAAACAAAAGCTACATATAGAATCAAAGTCATAATTCCCCTATTCTTTTTACCGTTACAGATCTGTAAACAAGCTACATATAGAATTACAGTAAGAATTTCCCCTTTTTACCGATATAGATCCGTAAACAAAAGCTATATATAGAATTAAAGTTATAATTCCCCTATTCTTTTTACCGTTACAGATCTGTAAAAAAGCTACATATAGAATTACAGTAAGAATTTCCCTTTTAACCGATATAGCTCCGTAAACAAAAGCTACATATAGAGTTAAAGTCATAATTTCCCTATTCTTTTTACTGATATAACTCTGTAAACAATGTCTACATATAGAATTAAAGTCAGAATTTCCCTTTTTACCGATATAGCTCCGTAAACAAAAGCTACATATAGAGTTAAAGTCATAATTTCCCTATTCTTTTTACTGATATAACTCTGTAAACAATGTCTACATATAGAATTAAAGTCAAGATTTCACTGTTTTTTCTTAAAGATATAGCTTTGTAAACAAAAACTACATATATAATTAAAGTCAGAATTTCCCTATTTTATATCGTTACACATCCGTAAAAAAGCTACATATAGAATTGAAGACAGAATTTCCCTATTTTTTCTTAACGATATAGCTTTGTAAACAAAAACTACATATAGAATTAAAGTCATAATTTCCCAATTCTTTTTACCGTTACAGATCCGTAAAAAAGGTACATATAGAATTAAAGTAAGAATTTCTTTTTTACCGATATAGCTCTGTAAACAAAAGCTACATATAGAATTCAGCTATGCCATATAAATCTTTACTTACTCTTCTAATGAAGTGTTGATCTTTTTACAATTAATACCCATCAAAATAACTTGTTTATAAATACTATTATTTCTAGAAAATAGTACCTTCCTTTCAGTGTCTGCATATAGACACTATTATTTACAATTTGCTCACCTCGATGGAACGAGAACAATCTACCCTCATAGATTAAATAAATGTTTCAGTTTGAAATTCCATATAGATGCCTCAGTTCGATAAGACTCATCTGAATGAAGGTCAGAGGTTACATCAGCCTAAACGTTATGAGAATAGCATCCAAGATGAGAACAATAGGACAAATAATACAAATTATCAATCCTCATCTCAAGATGCAAAAAATTAGACAAATGATACAAATTATCAATCTTCATCCAAGATGAGAACAATACGACAAATGATACAAATTATCAATCCTTATCTCAAGATGAGAACAAAAAGAGAAATAATACAAATTATCAATCCTCATCTCAAGATGAGAAGAATAAGACAAATGATACAAATTATCAATCTTCATCTCAAGATGAGAACAATAGGACAAACAATACAAATTATCAATCCTCATCTCAAGATGAGAACAATAGGACAAATGATACAAATTATCAATCCTCATCTCAAGATGAGAACAATAGGACAAATAATACAAATTATCAATCCTCATCTCAAGATGAGAAGAATGAGACAAATGATACAAATTATCAATCCTCATCTCAAGATGAGAACAATAGGACAAACAATACAAATTATCAATCCTCATCTCAAGATGAGAAGAATGAGACAAATGATACAAATTATCAATCCTCATCTCAAGATGAGAACAATAGGACAAACAATACAAATTATCAATCCTCATCTCAAGATGAGAACAATAGGACAAACAATACAAATTATCAATCCTCATCTCAAGATGAGAAGAATAAGACTAATGATACAAATTATCAATCCTCATCTCAAGATGAGAACAATAGGACAAACAATACAAATTATCAATCCTCATCTCAAGATGAGAAGAATGAGACAAATGATACAAATTATCAATCCTCATCTCAAGATGAGAACAATAGGACAAATAATACAAATTATCAATCCTCATCTCAAGATGAGAACAATAGGAAAAATGATACAAATTATCAATCCTCATCTCAAGATGAGAACAATAGGACAAATGATACAAATTATCAATCCTCATCTCAAGATGAGAAGGATAAGACAAATGATACAAATTATCAATCTTCATCAAAGATGAGAACAACAGGGCAAATAATACAAATTATCAATCCTCATCTCAAGATGAGAAGAATGAGACAAATGATACAAATTATCAATCCTCATCTCAAGATGAGAACAATAGGACAAATAATACAAATTATCAATCCTCATCTCAAGATGAGAAGAATGAGACAAATGATACAAATTATCAATCCTCATCTCAAGGTGAGAACAATAGGACAAATAATAAAAATTATCAATCCTCATCTCAAGATGAGAACAATAGGACAAATAATACAAATTATCAATCCTCATCTCAAGATGAGAACAATAGGACAAATGATACAAATTATCAATCCTCATCTCAAGATGAGAAGATTAAGACAAATGATACAAATTATCAATCCTCATTTCAAGGTGAGAACAATAGGACAAATAATACAAATTATCAATCCTCATCTCAAGATTAGAACAATAAGACAAATGATACAAATTATCAATCCTCATCGCAAGATGAGAACAATAGGAAAAACAATACAAATTGTCAATCCTCATCTCAAGATGAGAAGAATAAGACAAATGATACAAATTATCAATCCTCATCTCAAGATGAGAACAATAGGACAAACAATACAAATTGTCAATCATTATCTCAAGATGAGAAGAATAAGACAAATGATACAAATTATCAATCCTTATCTCAAGATGAGAACAATAGGACAAACAATACAAATTGTCAATCCTCATCTCAAGATGAGAAGAATAAGACAAATGATACAAATTATCAATCCTCATCTCAAGATGAGAACAATAGGACAAACAATACAAATTGTCAATCCTCATCTCAAGATGAGAACAATAGGACAAATAATACAAATAATCAATCCTCATCTCAAGATGAGAACAATAGGACAAATAATACAAATTACTAATCCTCATCTCAAGATGAGAACAATAGGACAAATGATACAAATAATCAATCCTCATCTCAAGATGAGAACAATAGGACAAATAATACAAATAATCAATCCTCATCTCAAGATGAGAACAATAGGACAAATAATACAAATTACTAATCCTCATCTCAAGATGAGAACAATAGGACAAATAATACAAATAATCAATCCTCAATTCAAGATGAGAACAATAGGACAAATAATACAAATTACTAATCCTCATCTCAAGATGAGTACAATAGGACAAATGATACAAATTATCAATCCTCATCTCAAGATGAGAACAATAGGACAAATGATACAAATTATCAATCCTCATCTCAAGATGAGAACAATAGGACAAATGATACAAATTATCAATCCTCATCTCAAGATGAGAACAATAGGACAAATAATACAAATAATCAATCCTCATCTCAAGATGAGAACAATAGGACAAATAATACAAATTACTAATCCTCATCTCAAGATGAGAACAATAGGACAAATGATACAAATTATCAATCCTCATCTCAAGATGAGAACAATAGGACAAATGATACAAATTATCAATCCTCATCTCAAGATAAGCATAATAAGACTAATGATACAAATAATCCATCCTCATCTCAAGATGAGAACAATAGGACAAATGATACAAATAATCAATCCTCATCTCAAGATGAGAACAATAGGACAAATAATACAAATAACTAATCCTCATCTCAAGATGAGAACAATAGGACAAATGATACAAATTATCAATCCTCATCTCAAGATGAGAAGGATAAGACAAATGATACAAATTATCAATCTTCATCAAAGATGAGAACAATAGGACAAATAATACAAATTACTAATCCTCATCTCAAGATGAGAACAATAGGACAAATGATACAAATTATCAATCCTCATCTCAAGATGAGAACAATAGGACAAATGATACAAATTATCAATCCTCATCTCAAGATGAGAACAATAGGACAAATGATACAAATTATCAATCCTCATCTCAAGATGAGAACAATAAGACAAATAATACAAATTATCAATCCTCATCTCAAGATGAGAAGAATGAGACAAATGATACAAATTATCAATCCTCATCTCAAGATGAGAACAATAGGACAAATAATACAAATTATCAATCCTCATCTCAAGATGAGAAGAATGAGACAAATGATACAAATTATCAATCCTAATCTCAAGATGAGAACAATAGGACAAATAATACAAATTATCAATCCTCATCTCAAGATGAGAACAATAGGACAAATGATACAAATTATCAATCCTCATCTCAAGATGAGAAGATTAAGACAAATGATACAAATTATCAATCCTCATCTCAAGGTGAGAACAATAGGACAAATAATACAAATTATCAATCCTCATCTCAAGATTAGAACAATAAGACAAATGATACAAATTATCAATCCTCATCTCAAGATGAGAACAATAGGACAAACAATACAAATTGTCAATCCTCATCTCAAGATGAGAAGAATAGGACAAATGATACAAATAATCAATCCTCATCTCAAGATGAGAACAATAGGACAAATGATACAAATTATCAATCCTCATCTCAAGATGAGAACAATAGGACAAATAATACAAATTACTAATCCTCATCTCAAGATGAGAACAATAGGACAAATAATACAAATAATCAATCCTCATCTCAAGATGAGAACAATAGGACAAATAATACAAATTACTAATCCTCATCTCAAGATGAGAACAATAGGACAAATGATACAAATTATCAATCCTCATCTCAAGATGAGAACAATAGGACAAATGATACAAATTATCAATCCTCATCTCAAGATGAGAACAATAGGACAAATGATACAAATTATCAATCCTCATCTCAAGATGAGAACAATAGGACAAATAATACAAATAATCAATCCTCATCTCAAGATGAGAACAATAGGACAAATAATACAAATTACTAATCCTCATCTCAAGATGAGAACAATAGGACAAATGATACAAATTATCAATCCTCATCTCAAGATGAGAACAATAGGACAAATGATACAAATTATCAATCCTCATCTCAAGATGAGAATAATAAGACTAATGATACAAATAATCAATCCTCATCTCAAGATGAGAACAATAGGACAAATGATACAAATAATCAATCCTCATCTCAAGATGAGAACAATAGGACAAATAATACAAATAACTAATCCTCATCTCAAGATGAGAACAATAGGACAAATGATACAAATTATCAATCCTCATCTCAAGATGAGAAGGATAAGACAAATGATACAAATTATCAATCTTCATCAAAGATGAGAACAATAGGACAAATAATACAAATTACTAATCCTCATCTCAAGATGAGAACAATAGGACAAATGATACAAATTATCAATCCTCATCTCAAGATGAGAACAATAGGACAAATGATACAAATTATCAATCCTCATCTCAAGATGAGAATAATAAGACTAATGATACAAATAATCAATCCTCATCTCAAGATGAGAACAATAGGACAAATAATACAAATAATCAATCCTCATCTCAAGATGAGAACAATAGGACAAATAATACAAATTATCAATCCTCATCTCAAGATGAGAACAATAGGACAAATGATACAAATTATCAATCCTCATCTCAAGATGAGAAGGATAAGACAAATGATACAAATTATCAATCTTCATCAAAGATGAGAACAATAGGACAAATAATACAAATTATCAATCCTTATCTCAAGATGAGAACAATAGGACAAATGATACAAATTATCAATCCTTATCTCAAGATGAGAAGAATAAGACAAATGATACAAATTATCAATCCTCATCTCAAGATGAGAACAATAGGACAAATAATACAAATTATCAATCCTCATCTCAAGATGAGAACAATAGGACAAATGATACAAATTATCAATCCTCATCTCAAGATGAGAACAATAGGACAAATGATACAAATTATCAATCCTCATCTCAAGGTGAGAACAATAGGACAAATGATACAAATAATCAATCCTCATCTTAAGATGAGAACAATAGGACAAATGATACAAATTATCAATCCTCATCTCAAGATGAGAACAATAGGACAAATGATACAAATTATCAATCCTCATCTCAAGATGAGAACAATAGGACAAATGATACAAATTATCAATCCTCATCTCAAGATGAGAACAATAAGACAAATGATACAAATTATCAATCCTCATCTCAAGATGAGAACAATAGGACAAATGATACAAATTATCAATCCTCATCTCAAGATGAGAACAATAGGACAAATAATACAAATTATCAATCCTCATCTCAAGATGAGAACAATAGGACAAATAATGCAAATTATCAATCCTCATCTCAAGATGAGAACAATAGGACAAATAATACAAATTATCAATCCTCATCTCAAGATGAGAACAATAGGACAAATAATACAAATTATCAATCCTCATCTCGAATATTCTGAAACAAAATATGACATATTGTTCATATTTTTACGCCTTATGTTAACAGCTTTCAGCATTTATAAAATCCATAATCAAATACTATAAATATCAAATATCAATTGTTCCAATGTGATATTACACCTTCAAGTTACTGGACAGACTTGAAAAGTGACTTATATAAATAATTCTTCCAAAGAACATCTGACATTTTATATTTTATCTTATATTTATTCTTTTTGCACATTCCTTTATCTGTATCTTAAACTTTGTTGTTTTTCTCTTGCTGTTGGTGTCAATATAGACTCTATTAGTAGTTGCCATCATTATCATTATTATTTGTTCTCACTAGGATTTCTCACACAGGTCGTCATCAGAGATTACTCACTGATAATAACCGGTGGTGTTCCCTGGAGTCTAAGTGACAACAAGCCTCCCCAGATTTCCAGCACTCTCCACTTCTTTCGATAACCTTTGCAAATGGCTTTGTGTTATCGCAACAGCCGCTTCCCTTTGATTTCTCGCTGGTAATGATCATTGGTCTTCACTGGGATTTGGGTGGCAATAAACATCTACAAGGTCCCAGTACTCTCCACACTCTTCCAGTGGATGTCTGGTTAGTGCTCCCCCTTCTCGGTCTTTCCATCCTCCTTGACCCTTCACGACTATTTTGTATGGTATCAGCTGATTCTTTTGTGGGGGTGGGGGGGCATAGTTTAAAAGATTTTTTGCAGTTTCAGTTCTCTTGGGTTCATCTTCCGTCTTTCTGTTTGACTTCTGTTGCAGTTTCCATTTTCCATTTTCCATTATTATTATTTGTACTCACTAGGATTTATCACACAGGTCATCGTCAGTGATTGCTCACTGACAACAACCAGCAGTATTTTCTGGAGTCGGGGTGACAACAAAGTTTCCCAGATTTCCAGTATTCTTCACCTTTTCTCGATAACCACCACAAATAACCTTGCTGTATCGCAACAGCCGCTTACCATTGATTTCTCGCTGGTAAGGACTATTGGTCTTCTCTGGGATTTAGATGGCAATAAGCCTCCTCAAGGTCCCAGCATTCTCTGCACTCTTCCAGTGGAGGTGTGGTTTGTGCCGTTTCTCTTCATCCTCCTCGACCCTTTACAAATATTTTTGTCTGGTGTCAGCATAGGCCGGCACCATTTTTTAAATTTTTATTTATTTATTTTCTTTTGGGGGGGGGGGGACAAGGGGAAGGGAAGGAGGAGAGCTAATGGTGTTTCTTGCAATTTCTGTTCATTGATTCATTTTTGTGTGGTGTCAGCTGTTTTCCTGGGTTTTATCTATTTTAGCTTTAATGTAGTTTCTCCTAATCGCATTGTTCTGTGCAGCCATCAGTAAAGATTTCATTTCTCTGTTCAAGTGTCCTTTTCTTAGCCATACTCAGCTATTTTTGTTGGTTTCTTCTCTTGTCAGTCTTATGAAGCGTCCATGTAGTTGGTTATCTTCCCACTTTTCTTTTCTTGTCTTTTTGTTTCTGGTTTCGATGCTATCCAAGTTGCTCGTTGGGATGGTGTCTCTTGCTGCAGTGATTAGCCTTTCTGTGTTCTGGGTTATGTATTTCTTCAGCTCTTTTTTTGAGTCTTCTACACAATCTTCTATACTTATCAGTCCTCTTCCCCCTTCGTTTCTTTTCATGTAGAGTCTGTCCTTATCGTCTTTTGGGTGTAGTGCGTTGTGCATGATCTTAAATTTTCTATTCTTCTGGTCAAAGTGCCTGAGTTCTTCTTTAGTTCAGCCGATGAATTGTCCAGAGTATCTTATTAGTGATACTACCCAGGTGTTTATTCCTTTTTACTAGATTCCTGCTATATAATTTCGTTTCTAGGAGTTTTCTTGTTCTTTGTAAATATTCTTTTCCAATCTTCTCTTTCATTCCTGTAGATTTGATGGTGTCTGCTTCTAGAACTCCCAAATATTTTTGTAGCTATCCTGCTCGCCTAGCACCCTCATTTCTTGGTTGGGGAGTTCCCTGCCCTCTATCGTCTCCAGTTTTCCTATTTTCATTTCTAGTAATGCACACTTTTCCATTCCGAATTCCATTTGAATGTCCCGACTAAATATTCTGGTCGTATTTATCAGCTTTTCCAGTTCCTTTTTGCTTTTTGCAAATAGTTTCAGGTCGTCCATGTACATGAGGTGGTTTATTCTGTGTTCTGTGTCTGTAAACTTGTATCAGGCATCACATTTTCTGAGTATGTAGTTGAGCGGCATCATGGCTATAATAAACAGTAGTGGTAATAGGGAGTCTCCTTGAAAAATACCTCTCTGTATTTTTATCTCAGTCAGGTTTATTATTATTATTATAATTATAATTATAATTATTATAAGCTATATAATAATACGCTAAGTCAATTACATGTTCGTACGTACATTATCACCCTCCACTTCTTTTTTAAAGGATGTAATCGCACAATAGCCAAATATTCAATGCAAAAGAGGTCATCTTTTAAATTGCATCCGGTGACGAACTAAAATACACTTTCTTCGCCTTCGGACTAGGATCAAAGTATAATGGGGGATTTTTAAAGTCGAATGGCCCCTAGAGTAAATATGGTATTCTGGTGAGTGTGACGATTCTGGCTAAGAGTAGGATAGTCAATTTTATTACTTTAGACTAAGGATGACAACTGACTCACATTTTCTCAACACTTTTGATGGCCTCATGCTTAATTTGTTACAACGTATATATTTTTTAATTTATAGCAAATAAATAATTCAAAGTGTAGTATCTGTTTATTCCAAAGATGCTACAATAATATTATGATGTCTGCATTTGTACCAGATGTCAATAGAATTAAAATATGTCACAAATTCCTATAAGAGATTTGGAGATAGTGCCCCCCCCCTCCTTAACCAGATATATTCTGAAACTACATTAACCAGAGTACTTAGATAAGTATGTTCCAGTTTGAACGAAAAAACGAAAAAAAACGAACCGGCAATACCTGATACAGTATTAACCCTGGTCGGGCTATGCCGGCTTCCTCCAAAAGAGGAAGTTTATAGGTAATATCAAATTAACAAGTGGTCCTAACCGCATGTATACCCCGGTCATGGGAAGATGACACACAGTGTCTTGCTTGAACGAAAATGGTACAATAATATTCATGCCAGACATCCATAGAATGGAATTATTTGTTAGCACGGCAGCAATATACAATAGATGAAGACTACAGCTGTGGAATTTCCTCGGGTCACGCTAGTCTGTTATTATTATCTATACTAGCAAACATATGCTCCTCACTCCAGTTGCATATGTTTGTTAGTATATATAATGTAAATGTTGTTTGCTAATGAACAACCAATTGTGACAATTTCTGTTGACGTAGGCTACTCCTTCCTTCAAAAAAGAAGGAAGTAATGCCTGGGAGGATGGTCTCATGACAACAGAACAGATACTACACTATCCCCTTCCCCAAAAAAGACGACATGATGCCTGAGAGGATGGTACTATGACAACAGAACAGATATTACACTATTACTCTCCCCAAAAGGAGGAGGTAATACCTGGGAGATTGGTATCATGATGGACGAAAATATACTACACAAAAAGGAGGAGGTAATGCCTGGGATGATGGTCTCATGACAACAGAAGATATACTACACTACCCTTTTTCTCCTGAATTAAGCATTGAAAGATAGTACATTAATAAAAGTAATAGTATAGTTTCAGCTTCAGACAAACAGACACCAAATCTCCATTAGCAATAGATATTAATATGCTAGTAACTACCTACCTACCTGTGTGTGTCACACTTTAATCATTTGTTAGCTTATTCTCTTTCTTTCTCTTCTTTCACACTGCCAACGATGGCAGCTCATACCAGAGAGATGAGAGAGAAAGAGAGAGCTTCTGGCAGGCTTTGGTTTGTGGCTTGTCCTTTTCTTTGTTTATTACCCGCATACACTAATATGTTCTTTTTGTTAACTTGTATTTATTATCTATCAGCTTTCTTCTTCCATTCAAATTTATTAAGAGATTTTGTTTGTGTTCATTGTCTTATTTTACGGCATATCAACACTTTATGGATTATTCAATGCCAAATGCACTTATTTTGGTTTATCCCATTTATGTCCTATTGTAGGATTTTGTTTTATAGCATTAGAAGTTGAGACTATTTTATGTTCAGTGTCCATACGTTTCGTGCTTTCGGATTTATTAAGGGTTTTCGTTTTATTGTGTGTTGATTCTTGGAAGTTTTTTGTGTTTTTGTATGTCTCCTCCTGGTTTGTATTTGGTTGCTTGTGATTTTCGTTTGTCCATTTCTTCCAATTTGTTTCTTCATATTTTTTTGTGTCTGGATCCGTTCTTTGTTGTTGTGTTTGGTTTCTTTTCTTTTTTTTCAGAATGATTGTGTTTAACTGGAGATTTTTCCTTTGAATCTTTATTTGATTGGATTCGGTTCATTATTTACTTTACTTGAGGGTTCAATAGGTTCTGTGGTTTGTTTCTGTTCATTTGATGCCATATTTTTGGTTTGTGTATTTTGGGTAAAGATAACCAGTTGAGTAGTTGCATGTATTGGTGTCCTTTTCCATCTCTTACTTTTGTTTTCTTTTCAGTTCTTCCAAATTTGATCTAATACTTTCTATAAAGACTAGCAGGATCTCGTGGAAATTCCACGGTGCTCTCTACATCAATCTGTATAATTTACTGTTTATATTAATATTCCTTTTGAAATAATAAATGTCTGTCAGGATCAAATCTATTAAGAAAAAATGACTTTCTTCTTCCATAATAATAATAATTGTCATTGTCAGCTAAATTTGGTTGTTGTTTTGCTTTACGACATATCAACTTTTTTCGAATTATTTATTGCCGAGTACGATCATTTTGGTAAAAGTTTTATGCTTCAAGTTCTATATATCTTTAAATATTTATTCATGATTTTTTGTTTGGGTGTTTTGCTTTTCGGCATATCAACTCTTTTCGGGTTATCTAATGTCAAGTACGGTAATTTTGGTAAAAGTTTTTATGCTTTTATCAGAGTTATTTCCTTAGCGACATCAGATTAATTACCAATCACCATCTTTGTTAATCGGGTGATCTAATTTTTTTAAATGTGTGTGAAAGGTGACAATGTAGTACAAACACAAAGTAGCTTATATTGACAGCTAATCCCTAGGTCCAAGCTGTAGCAGTTTTTATATTTATTTCTCATATCAGTATTTGATGTTGGAGATGTTGAGAATACCACAGGAAATTATATTTGTTTTGCTTTGTTTTTTGTAGCTTTGACTTTTTCTAGCTTCAAGGAAAGAAATATTTCTGGTAAATTTTACAATAAGAATTTATTTTTTTCAGATTTTTGTAGATGTTTTCCATCGCAGTTTGCATATTTCAGTCTTTGGGGCATTCTTCTGTAGATCGATTAGGATCCTTCCCTCTACGTCTTCCTGCTAGGCTCAGTAGCTTAAGAAAGTGTACAGGGTTCAAAGTTATCCCCCTTGGACCTCATCAAAGAGTTGTTTCATTATTTGGGACAGTATATGGGGAAAGTATATCTGGATAGCAAACTATTCAGGTTGTTCAGACGTTTTGTAAGCTTGGTGATACCATTGAAGCAGAGGGGGGGGGGGCTGTTGTGTGTGCGATAACAAGAGTTAGGAGAGGATGAAGTAAGTTCAGGGAACTTCTGAGTCACTAACCAACAAAGCATTATCGCTGTTGACCAAGAGAAGATACTATCAGGCATGTGTATGCAGTGTGATGATGTATGAAAGTGAAACCTGGTCAGCGAGGGTTGAGGATATGTGTTGGATAGAGAGAAATGATATGAGAATGATACGATGGATGTGTAATGTGAGTCTTAAAGATGCTTAGATTTGATGATATCAGAGAAAGATAAAATCTGCACAGTATAAGGATATGTGTGTAGAACAGGAGACTTCGTTGGTTTGGTCACATTGAAAGAATATAAAACTAGTAAAAAGATATAAAACTAGTAAATGTAGAACAGTTGAGATAGCTGGGTCAATTGATGGAGCAAAACCAAGGAAAACATGGTAGGAAGTGATAACGATGGATGCGAGAGAGATAATGGATGAATGAATACCTAACCAGAGATAAGTTTGTTCGGAAACCAATTTCTAAAAGCCGTCAAACACATGCCAGCATGTAAAACAGACATTAAACCAGATCTGATTACGATAATAATGGTCATGTTGATGAAGGAATAGATAAGAGTGCTTGTGTTAGTAGATGTAGAACAGTTGAGGTAGTGGGGTAGTTGACAGAGAAAACATGGGAGAAAGTGATAAGGATGGATGTGAGAGAAAAAAATGGATGAACCTGGTTAGTTTGGAAGTCAATTTTTAAAAGCCGTTCAACACATGCCAGAATGTAAAACAAACATTAAACCGAATATAATGACGATACTGATGGTGATGTTGATGAAGGAACGGATAAGAGTGTTTATGTTAGTAGATGTAGAACAGTTGAGATAGCAGGGTCAGTTGGCAGGGTAAGGCCAAAGAAAACATTGAAGGAAGTGATAAGGATGGGTTTGAGAGAAAAAGAGATAAATAAAGACCTGGCCAGAGATAGGTTAGTTTCAAAGTCAATTTCTAAAAGCTGTCAAACACGTGCCAGCATCTAAAACAGACATTAAACCAGAAAAGATGATGATGATGATGATGATGATGATGATGATGATGATGATGATGATGATGATGATGATGATGATGATGATGATGATGGTTCCAGTACAGGACAGAACATGTACTATAATGGTGCAAAAAAAAATACAGACTATTTAGGACTTCATACATTTGCCGAGAATCGTAAAATATATTTTATAAATGCATCAAGTGTGTTCTTCAGTGATACACTGTCCTCACTGCGTATTTTGGCTCAGATAGCAATCTCGACCTGGCTCTGGATGCGTCAGGCCATCTCCTTGAAAGTGTTTAGCTACACACGACGATATTACAAAAAAATTTAGGTGACAATCTTCGACCGGTCTTATGGAAACACGTCTGTCGGCATAAGCTAATGAGAATAGTTTCACCCCCATCCCGCCGCTCCAGATAGAATTATTTTAAATCATTATTAGTGGAGATTCATTCATTCATTTTTTGTTTCCTTCTCAAAATTGTTATTATGATCAGCAATTATCTTGTATTGCTTTTCCTTTTAATTTCTGTGCTGTTCTTTTACTTCTCAGTTTTGGACTTGTATTTCTCATTCCACATTTGTCCTTTTATCCGTTCTTCTTTCATTCCTCTATCATGTGTAATTCTTAAGTCTTTTGATAAAAGATTCATTAAAATCGTCACTACACACAACATCTCTATTTTTCCTTTCAAATAAATTCTTCCAATATTAATATCATTATAGAATGGCACGTTAAAATGTTATGTTATTTTGAAATGAGTGGTTATCATTTCAAGAGATGTCCAAACTAATGTAGCCCTAATGAGCTTATAATGATGGTCCAAACTTCAGAAGGAACTCCTCTTCAAGCAACATCGAAATAAACACTGAGAGATTTCCAACACCAATGCTTTTTCTCAGTTGTCCAAAATTCGACTCATCGTCTGCTTTAAATCCGTCTTTTTTTTCCAAGTCAGTTCCTCACTACACATGCAAATATATATACAGAATAATCACATTGACATATCGGTTCCCTTTAGATTACTGAAGTTAAGCTACTTTAAACCTGGTTAGTACTAACATGGGTGATCATTTAGGAATACCAGGTGCTGTATGTGCTCTCCGTTTATCTTGGCATTTTTTTCAGTCGTCCCGGATTCCCCCTTGCCACTGGAATCAAGCAGTGCCAACTCAGGAGAGGTGTGCAACCCTTGCTTCACAATTACACACTCAGCCACCCTTACAAAGGGTATCCATTGTTTCTTAAGATTGAATGGAGGCCATGAAAACACATGCGAATAAGTCGTTCACAACTATAAAAATCTGCAATTATTAACAAGAGTCCTTTTTTTCTTCGGAAAACAGTAGTCCTACACACGAAACATCTAATACGCTTTGAGGTTCTGTGTATTCACTACTCAAGTGTTCTATCTCATATTCATTTCCACTATCACTTCTAAATGCAGTCCATGCACACGTGCTAGGGTCTTAATGTTATTTGTGGTGCTAATCTAATTATGGACGAAATATGGACGTTTTCCTCTAAAGATAAGCAGTCTCCTGCAATGTAATGTATTGTAAGCAAAAAAGGTATCTGTAAATCTCCTTTAGTCGTAATAATGTGACAATGACATTCAAACTTTCAGAAGAAACTCCTCTTCAAACAACATCGTAATAAAAACTGACGCATTTCCAACACCAACGTTTTCTTTCACCAGTCCAAAATTCAACCAATCGTCTACTTTTAATCCCCTTTTTAAAAGTCAATTGGTCTTTACACATGCAAATTAGTTGTAAATTAGTTCCAACTATAAAAATCCGCCATCATGAATACCGTTCTTTTTCCTCTGGAAAACAGTTGTCCTACACGCGAAGCATCTAATACACTTTGAAGCTGGTACGTGTTCGTTTTCGTCTCTATTGTTATGTATGCTCAATACCTCTCTCTGCCATCTTTCCTTTTCAAATACCTTCTTTCCTTTGCGAATACCTTCTGTCACCATTATTATAGAACTACCATATACCCTCCGTCAAAAACGACAGAAAAAGATTATGCTTCGCTAGTGTTTGCACTAATATTCATATTTTTATAAAATAACGTCTCAATCGGTGAAGTAAAAAAAATGAAATAAGAAAGAAAGAAACCCCCCAAACTGGAAAGTTTTAAAAATATAAAAAATAAAAGTATCAATCGGTATCGAAAGAATAAGGGAAGAAAAAAAATGAAAAAAAAATGTCCATGGAAAGTCCGACCGAATTATAGTTCTCTCATAAGCAAAAGCAAGGAATCTTGGTTGTTTTAAGTAACCCAGATAGGTGGGGTCATGTTCTCAATAGACTAGACATCGACCGTCTGCAAGCGCGTTCATCTTTTTCGAAATCCCAGAGAAGAAAGAACGAATGAAACAGTTCAAAAGTCACCTCACCCTCTTTCGGCTCTGACGTCACCTCTCCCCGTCTCTATCGTGGAAAGTTACTAGTATGGTAAGCAGAGGAAAAAAAAGTAAAAAGATAGAAAGGACTGAGAAAAATTAATTTCGGTGTGGTGGGGTCGCTGTGGATGGAACACCTTGGTCAAGGGTTTCCAATGCTGTTTTCTCAAGAGAACAATCCAAAATAGTTGTCCACGTAATTAAAAACAACTTAAATAATGGGTTCTGTTTTAAATTTACAGAAGGCAATGAAAAAATGCACCTGCTGAAAACTAGCGAGTACAGCATACAAAACATGGCAAATATGAGAACGATGTTGAGGATAACAGGGGGACCACCACAGGTCTGAAAGTTATATGAGCACAAAAACATGCACTAACATTTGCACTGATTGGTATAGATCAGGAAGGGGAACAGCAAACTATGGTCCACAGGCCAAATCTCACCTGTCAAATGTTTTTTTTTTATCTGGTTCAGGAGTCAAAATAAACAGGAGGCAAAGATAAAAAGCCATTATTAGATTTATTACATACTCCCAAAACAATAATAGATCTATGTTGCAAAAATAAGTTACATAACAAAGCGGTATTTTGAATATATCATATATAAAGTAAAGTCTGTCTCTTTATCGTTTCTTTGTCATCGATAGATTTCTTCCTATAAGAATCAATATGTTATCCTGGTTCGTTAGTTTTTCTTGTGGTTCGTTAGAAAATGTTGCTAGAAACAATAAAATGTAATTCGCTTTAATTTCTTCAGAAAATACTTTGTTGGATTATTTTTACATGGCCGCGATCTTAAATAAAGGGATGTAATTCTGTATCCGTCTATACAGAGTTACTTCCATTTGATTGGAACACAAAAATAATATTTAAAAAAAACGACATAGATTAAAAAAGAAAATAAACTAAATTGCAAGTACATACATTACCGGGCAACGCCGGATTGGTAAAGTTAGTTATAAATAAAGGATTTGTGGGTTTTAAAAACATATCTGAAAAAATGATTTATTACTTTTATAGACTAACTCCGGATTTTTCAACTTTTCTTGATTTTTTATAGCCAAGATTAGAAGTTAAGAACATCTATTAAATAATTTTCATCCATTTTTTATTAAAAAAAAATATTCAGCTTTTTGATGCTGATCGATATCAGCTATGAAATTACTGGAACGCAAAAACAAAAACAAACAATTGTCGAGTGTTAGATTAGAACCCACGGTTGCCTAAAACATTAAAACTGAAGGTAAACACTTATTCACAAGGTCATCAATCTAACGACAATATTTTGTCTTTTTAACATACTTAAATGAGTTCGACATAGTGATTTTTACCTCCTCACATAGATGTAAAATAGTTAGATTGTATAAAACATATAAAGAAACATAAAAATAGAATAAAAGATTCTTGTTAAACCACAAATATATTAGCGAACATTTATCAAATACTTTTATACCATTTTAAATTAAAAATATAGGATAAATGTTTTCTCTTCAAAGTAAACAATATGTTAAATACATATAACGATGTGGTGATTCGGTCGACTAAAAAGAAAACGTTAAAAATGTCGGAACATTTGTTTCAAAGATTAGTTTTACATAGTTTTAATTTTGAATAATGAGTTTCAAAAAGGTTCAAGAACTTCTGCATCAATACGGAAATTGAATCGAAGGTGCTGATTCCAAATCTCTGGTCAATTTGGCTCTTAGATAAACCGTTTAATTGTGATGCCGCGACACCCATACAGACAACTTTGCTTTATTTATATATATAGAGAGAGATATTATAAAAAAGAAAATTATTCCTGCATTTCAGATAAAACTAGCAAGAAGACCCGGCGTTGCTCGGGATTGAATGAGGATCACTACTATGTACGTTTTCACTATGCTCATAACACCATATTACTTTCTTTGTTTTTACTATCTCCCTCCTCCCGTTTCGACTCCTAATATAATCAGAAAAAGCTGAAATCTTGGAAAACCATCTGAATTACTGTCTTATACATATGATTTAAATTTCATTAAAATCGGATATATGTATAAGTTTTAAGGGGTGTCTGTGTCCAAGGGTCACTGAGAGGTTAGGGCGCATAGATATTCAACACATAGAGGTTAAAATAGAGATTCTTGAACACTTCTATTGTCTTCTTCGGAGAATTTTATACTTCACATATATCCTATTTTGATGAAATTTATATCATAATTTCATGTGAAGTTTTAAAAAGAAAGTTCGGCCCCCATAACTTTCTTGGGTTAGGAGGACACTTTGTGATTCAGGACTACTGCCACTGTCTTCCCCAGAAAATGTTATACATATGATTTAAATTTCATAAAAATACGATATCTTTGAAGTTTTTAGGGAGTTATGCCCTCATAGCCCCCTTAGGGGTTCACTTAAAGATACTTCCATTATATTCCCCGGTAAATTTAACATAAGAATACACTTTTAGATTTTATGTAGATTCTCTAACCTTTCTTTTCTACAGGGAACGCACAAACATCGCACACACATGCACGCAGACATTGAGTTTTATATATAGAGAAAATTAAGAAAGGATTTGTGGAATTGTGAATTAAATATCTGTTTTTTTTGTGAGGAGTCTATTGTGAAGCAAGGGTTGTGTAATCATCACCACATCTTTTCTGAACCGACATTGCTTGAATCTAGTGGCAAGGAGAAGTCAAAGACAACTTGAAATAATGCCGGGATAAGCAGAGAGGCCTCTTACATACAGCACCTGGTATTCCAAAATTGTTACCCATTTAGGACTGATCAGGCTAAACGTCGCTTAACTTTGGTGATCTGATGGGAACCGGTTGTGTCAATGTGATTATGCCGTATATTCATTTCACTAGCAGACCAGTATTGCAACAAATTTGCACATTATATTTTCGATTTCATAAAGACTTTTTAGAGTTTTTAATATGTACTCTTGGTCTGCAAAGTTTAACGTATCTCTAATCTGAACCTTCCAAGAAAAAGTTTGGCGACCCCTGATATAGATAAAAAGTAATAATTGGATATAGGACAATTGGCTCTCTTGTCTTCAACGGAACCAGCAGCAGCCGCAAAGGCAAAAACTTTAGTTGTACAGTTGAAAAAATGATTGAAACTGATATTCATGCAACACCCCAATTCTTCTACCCCCGCCACCTCAACAAAAATAAATAATAAATCGATGAAGTTGATTCAACTTTTCACTTTAAATTTTGATTTAAAAGCGGGTCAAAAGCCCTTTTCCTACTTTTCTGGACTTTCAAAAGATTTAATTTAAAAAAAAAAATATTTTCAAATAAAAAAAAATGAGTTTTTTTGGTATTTGGTGCGATTCCAAATTCCATTTAGTATGCAGAACTTGGAATTTGACACAAAGAACATAAAAAAATATTTTTCTTTTCTTTATTTTGTTCTTTTATTAAGCAGATTAGGGAAGATGAAGATAAATTTTCACCATTCTAATCAATGGAGAAAGTCTTGACAATCAATTCTGAAGATTGTAATTTCTTTTGGGCTTTTGCCAAAGCCGATAGAGACAGACAGACAGACAAGCAGATAAAATGAGATAGTGAGAGATGAGAGAGGTTTAGTTGTACTTTCACTAATTTGAAAATTTTCGTTAAATTTCATTCTTTTAAGTCTTTTATTTCACATCTTAATTTTGATTGGCTGAATTTGTCATGTGATCATTGTATTTTTCACACCCATATTTCAGTCAACCGCAGACACTACTATGCATACAACAAAGAAGCATTATGAGCGTAGATAACATACACACACTGGAAGGGACACAAGATTCTGATGATGGTAAATGGCTGACTACAAGTAATTGTGTACTTTTCTAAACTAAAATAAAAGTAAATTCGTATAAATCATCATAGGACGACTTTTTTTGACCGACTTGATTCTGTTGCTGGCATTCGTTTCCCCGATTCTTTCAGATACAGTTGGGACAATGTGAAGGTTGCCAACATCTATAAGTGAAAGTAGTACTATGGAACTGACTGGATTCTATTGTGTTGCCAACTAAGTTCCTGACGTTTTTTTAAAATTTGAATTTAAAAGGTTTAATAAAAAATAACAACTAATTAATCAATAATGTATTCTACTGTGTTGTTTACAACTTCTTCCCAACGTTCAATAAAAGTTTCAATACTCCATTTGTAGAAATAAAAAAAGAAATAATAATAAAAGCAAAAAGGAGGAGTAAAATTTTGTTAATTTTTCTGAACTTGACTGTCCATTTTAATAACCTAAACATAAAGAAAAATTAAATTAACTCGAAAAAAAAATTGATTATAAAATGTTCCAAAATAGAATTCTCGAAAAAAATAGATTTCAAAATTTGATAAAACAATAGATTTCAAAATGTAAAAAAGAAAAACGGGCGGGAACTTAGTTATATTATATATAATGGGTTGGCAACTATGTATTTTTGCCCATGTTACGAATTTCTCTTATTACTGTTCGAAATAAACTGTATAAGTAATTGGTTGTAATGTACTGTACAATACATACACTGAACAATAAAAATAAATCTTTTTTAATCGGCTGTTGTGTTACATGTGTCGCATAGAGGCTTTGTGATCTATACAGTACATATGTAAAAAATTCTATTCAATTTACACACATGATATTCAGGAATAAACTAGCAATCTATATACGCTAAGTAGCCAACCCAGGTCGTCAGTTCTCATCGCTATCAACTTCACTACAACCACCTTCCTCTTTTAAACTAAAATTTATAAGCATTTTAAGAGGTAGAAAGCACATATAAATGATGGTATAGTGTATATAGGTTCTACAGAAAATGAGTTCAAAAATAGATACAATTATCATATAAAATGGAATATAAGAAAGCTCAGGATTCTAATTTCAGTTCTGGCTTATGACAAAGCCGATATACAGAAAGATAGCGTTTTCATACATTTAATCTATAAAGATTATGTTATGATAATTGTATCATTTTCAGTAGCCCCTTCCAAGTATAATTGGAAGTTGAGCATTGTCAGAAAGATTAAAAATAAACATTCACCTAAAAGCTTCAGTGCAATGCTCCGATCCTGTCGTTGAGTGCTAGCGAATGTTTAGGTGTCTATACTAGCTGCTTTTAGTGTAAACATCACTTAATTTCTCCGTTATTATGGCCTTATGGGACTAGGTGAACGCCTACAGATTCAAAATGTATCTGTGAATGGTGTCTGCACCCTATGACCGTCTAAGATTGTTATTTCTCTGCGCTGATGAGAACCATAAGCTCGAAACGACGTTTTTTTTTAATATTAAAAATAATTTCATATTATTATAATATTATATATATATATATATATGTTCTCATCTATTATATAAAGGAAACTTGTAATTCTGTCTTTGTGTGTGTGTGTTCGGCTAAAAGTCAGAAACTTCACAACAAATACTTACAAGTCTTACATGGTCGGATTCAGAGCTACCCTGACTTGGTCATGGTTAAAGAAATACTGTAATATTTATTCGCTTGGGGTCACCAGGGACCAAATAAGTGAATGGAGGGGGTAAACAATAAATTGCTTTTTTTTTTCATTCTTATTGGCAGTTATTTAAAAAAAACAACACTGAAATTAAGTCAATTAGAAATCAGTCACATTTCTTTTACTTTCTTGCTTTTGTGTTTCTATTATATTGAACCAGTTGCGAAAGAGGGCTAAGTAGTGGGTCAGTCGGAAGGAATCGTAGATATGAGGCAGTCGTAGAGAGAGGTGGGGAGAGAGACGTTTAAAAAGAAACGTTATATACATTATTTTTCATCTTTTTTATTATCCATGCCTCCGGACAACCTTAGGTAGCCCTGCTAGTCATTTATATTTTAAAGGATAACTTTTAGTAATAAAACTTATAAAATTTCATATATCATTTGTGGGCCGAGAGAGGGGTAGAAATATTTAGTTCTTTTTTAATTTTAAAGTTTTATTATTTTTTATGCTTTTTACACATTACTTTGATTGGTTGAATTTATCATGTAATTAGTTTGCGTCTCAAATTTACATTTGGATTGACTTTAAAAAAACTTAGCAGTCATACGAACCTTGCTTAGGCAATAAATTTTGCCAACTTAAACGTCAATGAAATTAAATATCTGCAAATATATCATATCCTTCTGCTGGGTTGCAGAGTCGAAGTCGGAGGAAGTTGGAGGTTTCAAAAGGAGTCGGAGTTAGACTCATAAGAATGTTCGGAGTCAGATTTTTTTTATTTGACTCCGAATATTACTGAACATTGGAAGACTTTAAAATAAGAAGTTGGAGTTTCAATATTAAAGAATTTTAGGAGTCAAATTCAGAGTCAGAGTCAGAATCAAAAGTTTTGGAATCCTAGGAGTCAGAATCGGACCTTATACCTTCTAACTCCGCAACCCTGGTTTTAAGATGGTCAGAAATTTCATCATATTCCTATAGACCAAAGTAGTATGAAACATCCCTGAGGTCATTATGCAATGCCTGAACTGAGGAGAGCTCTCAAATTCAATAGTTTTGTACCAGACTGTGGTGCACACACACAATAGAGTGGATACAAGATTACTACGATCAATGGCGGCTCGTGCATAGAATTGTAGGACTGCAGCACCCCCAAATTATTACTGCACAATATTATCGATAAAATTAAAAATAATACATATTCTTGAATGTGATATAAAGTGTAGAATTCAGGGCCGTATCCTGCTAAAAATGTCAACTTTATAAGAAAATCCAGGCAAAAACTGGGAACTTTGTGTTAAATTTAGTTGTTGCTTACATATTTACCATTGTATTTTATTATTAGTTGACGAAAGATCACTAAGTTTAACTGTATTTTGAATCAAGTTTAAACGTATATTGAATAAAGTTTAACCGTATATTGAATAAAGTTTAACCGTATATTGAATAAAGTTTAACCGTATATTGAATAAAGTTTAACCGTATATTGAATAAAGTTTAACTGTATTTTGAATCAAGTTTAACCGTATTTTGAATCAAGTTTCACCGTATATTGAATAAAGTTTAACCGTATATTGAATAAAGTTTAACCGTATATTAAATAAAGTTTAACTGTATTTTGAATCAAGTTTAACCGTATATTGAATAAAGTTTAACTGTATATTGAATAAAGTTTAACTGTATATTGAATAAAGTTTAACCGTATATTGAATAAAGTTTAACCGTATATTGAATAAAGTTTAACCGTATATTGAATAAAGTTTAACCGTATATTGAATAAAGTTTAACCGTATATTGAATAAAGTTTAACTGTATATTGAATAAAGTTTAACCGTATATTGAATAAAGTTTAACTGTATTTTGAATCAAGTTTAACCGTATTTTGAATCAAGTTTAACCGTATATTGAATAAAGTTTAACCGTATATTGAATAAAGTTTAACCGTATATTGAATAAAGTTTAACCGTATATTGAATAAAGTTTAACCGTATATTGAATAAAGTTTAACTGTATTTTGAATCAAGTTTAACCGTATTTTGAATCAAGTTTAACCGTATATTGAATAAAGTTTAACCGTATATTGAATAAAGTTTAACCGTATATTGAATAAAGTTTAACCGTATATTGAATAAAGTTTAACCGTATATTGAATAAAGTTTAACTGTATTTTGAATCAAGTTTAACCGTATTTTGAATCAAGTTTAACCGTATATTGAATAAAGTTTAACCGTATATTGAATAAAGTTTAACCGTATATTGAATAAAGTTTAACCGTATATTGAATAAAGTTTAACCGTATATTGAATAAAGTTTAACTGTATATTGAATAAAGTTTAACCGTATATTGAATAAAGTTTAACTGTATTTTGAATCAAGTTTAACCGTATTTTGAATCAAGTTTAACCGTATATTGAATAAAGTTTAACCGTATATTGAATAAAGTTTAACCGTATATTGAATAAAGTTTAACCGTATATTGAATAAAGTTTAACCGTATATTGAATAAAGTTTAACTGTATTTTGAATCAAGTTTAACCGTATTTTGAATCAAGTTTAACCGTATATTGAATAAAGTTTAACCGTATATTGAATAAAGTTTAACCGTATATTGAATAAAGTTTAACCGTATATTGAATAAAGTTTAACCGTATATTGAATAAAGTTTAACCGTATATTGAATAAAGTTTAACTGTATTTTGAATCAAGTTTAACCGTATTTTGAATCAAGTTTAACCGTATATTGAATAAAGTTTAACCGTATATTGAATAAAGTTTAACCGTATATTGAATAAAGTTTAACCGTATATTGAATAAAGTTTAACCGTATATTGAATAAAGTTTAACTGTATTTTGAATCAAGTTTAACCGTATTTTGAATAAAGTTTAACCGTATATTGAATAAAGTTTAACCGTATATTGAATAAAGTTTAACCGTATATTGAATAAAGGCCTTGCAAAAAGAGAAATCTTTTCGACACTATCCCTTGCGCAAAACCAATTCACTTTAAATAATTTACGTGACTAAAATAGGATTTAACCATAATTTGTTAGTTAAAAACATGTTTGAACTATAAAAAAAATGTTTCAAAAGTTTTTTGGATGAGAATTGATAATTTGTATTATTCGGATTACTATTCTCTAATTGGTTATTATTTTCACAACGTTTCGACCGATGTTATATCCAACTAATACAAAATAAATAATGTATTTTTTAATTAATTTTTTTTTAATGAGTAAAAAGTAAACTCGGTAAATTTGTAGATTGACATCTTCAGCTAAATCAGCCCCTCCCTCCGAAAACTGAGATTCAACTTCCTTATGCGATTATGTGTGAACACTCTAAAAGAACTTTGTGGAAAGAAAAAATTGTTAAGAAGGGGGACGTTGTCCCTCTCTTAGGTTTCAGACACAAAATGAATTAACAAAACCTCTTTATAACAACAACGAAAAGGGTTTATTCACAAAAGTTTACCTATACCGTTTGGTATAGGTAGAAAGAAACTTGGACAGTGTCTGAGAGAGGAAAAAGAAAATTAAGAGTTCTAAGAGCTGTCTGAGGTCTGTCAGCAACTATCTTCAGGTGAAAATAGTATTTGCTGTGAGCGTTCAGTGGACAGGGGCAGGAGAGAGAGTGAAAGAAGTGTTTCCTCATTGCTTGTCGGGGTCTTCTTGGGGACTGCCTGGGATTCCCAAAGAGGCTGAAGAATTTTTTCAGCCTACAGAAGGAATCCATGCGCCCTGCAGGCTGATTGGTCAGTGTGTGACCAACTCACTCAATGGGGACATTTTTCGGAGGAGGAAAGTTGGTCTGTTTATGACCGCTACATCACCCCCTGCTTAGGCGGAAAGCCGATAGAGAAAAAGGTAGTCAATTGCTAAAAGTAGCAGTTATAAAAGATAAAAATGCAAAATATGTCAATTCAGTTTACAGAATTTAAGAAAAAAAATGTCTTTACTTTTCAGTGAAAAAGTTTTCTTTGCTTAAAACAAGTGTTCAATGTTCATGCCTTTTCTGCAAAAAGTGTTTATGTATTTTCTGAGAAAATTTATTTTTTGTGGAAAATGTTTATCTTTTTTATGTGAAAAGCATTAATTGTACAATAGAGTACAAGGACTCAAAAAAGCTCATTCTATATATATATAATTTTACACAGTTTTTTGGGACAATGTACTCACCGACCACTGCGTGTAGTGGTGACGTAATTGTCTTTTGGAGGTGTATGCACTTTTACTGGTGTAAGAGTGGGTTGATGCAATATGTATGTAGGAGGAATATGTGGCTCTGGTGTTTGTGTGTCTAGAAAGGCTCTTTTTATCTTGACAATAGATACAGTTTCTTTTTTATCACCAATGTCTAGTGTGTATAATTTGTCAGTGCGTAAAAGCACGTGATAAGGACCAGTATAAGGTGGAGTAAGTGGGGCTTTCACAGAGTCTTTTCTAAGAAAAACGTGAGGAAATGTCGTTAAGGACCGAAGATTTTGTTGTCTGCTGCCTGGGGTTCATAGGTGGAAGCTTATTAAAATCAGCTCGCAGTCTGTCTGTGTACAGAGTTGTATTTGTTGCCGTTAAATCTATCGGGGTCAGCATCTGACCCGGCAACAATAGAGGTACTCCATAGACAAGTTCGGCTGGCGAGTATCCGAGGTCCTATTTGATCGCTGCGCGACAGCCAAGAAGGACAATAGGTACGTACTCGCTCCATCGCTCTGGGTCAGGATAACCACGCAACGTGGCATTCAATTGACGATGGAAGCGTTCTATCATTCTGTTATAAGCTGGATGATAGCTAGTAGTACGAATACGTTTAGTCCCTAAGATCCTGGAAAAGTTCTTGGAATAGGTGGGATTCAAACTGTCCACCACAGTTGGTGGTAATAGTTGTGGAAAATCTGTAACGCGATATCCAGCCCGATATAAGGGCTCACGCTACAGATTCAGCCGAAATGTCTTTATGGGGAATGGCTTCAGGCCATAGTGTAAAGCGGTCTATACAGGTCAGGAGATAAGTAAATCTCTGACTGACTGGCCATGGTCCAACGAGATCAATGTGAATATTGCTGAACCGAGCGTCTGGAGTGCTGAATGTTCCAAGCGGTGCACGGAAATGCTTGTGCACCTTTGATTTTTGGCAGGAGAGAGAGTGAAAGAAGTGTTTCCTCGTTGCTTGCCACGGTCTCTCTGGGGACCGCTTAGGATTCCTAAAGGGGCTGAAGTAGTTCAGCTGACAGAAGGAATCCATGCGCCCTGCAGGCTGATTGGTCAGTTTGTGACCAGCTCACTCAATGGGGACATATTTTGGAGGGAGAAAATACGTATGTTTATGACCGCTACAAAATAACAATTATTTAAAAATTTAGAGTGGGTGATCAGTTTCGAATATAAATTATAAGTAAAATGATTCCCCATTTTAGGACCATTCTAACTTTTTAGGACAATTAACTAAATTCTTTGACCACTAACCCTAAGTCCGAGTGGAAAAGTTGTAAAACCACACGTAATCACTTAAAAAAGTAGACCCCCCCCCCCGTAAAAAAACACAGAATTTATCTCTCATAGCAAAAAAAAAAATTATATGTGAAACTGATCCCTCACTCTAAATTATAAATTAATAGTATTTTTTCTTGCTATATTTTTTAGGGTGTTCACACGTAATCACCTGGAGAAAGTAGAATCTTACTTTGGGTGAGGGGCGGAGGATGTTTAATCTACAATAATACTGTAAAAATCGAATTTTAAAGCAAACGTCTTAAAAACAAAACAAAGACAAATGACGTTATTGTTTGATTTGAAAACAAAAAAATGTGGAAAAGATCTCTTTTTTTTTACCTCGTCTCATATTCCGACTAGAATTTGTTTAAAAAACTTGACAGCATTTTATGTATAAATTATGTATAATTTATTTTATATGTTTGTTTTCTTTTCACACAATATTAAAACAATGGATAACACTTTTCTGCAGCAGCATCCCCACTAATGTTAGCCATGAGCCGCCATTGACTACGACAGCAATTGCATTAACTGAAACTAAATTTGATAAGCTTTTATACTAAGGAGTAAGATGTATATATAAATGAGAACATGATGTATATAGTGTTTCGGAATTTTTGTGTTATTTGTCTTATTCGGACTACTATTCTCATCTTGTATGGTATTCTCACAACGTTTCGGCCGATGTAAAATTCCATGCAAATTCCCGAGTTCGATATAAAGATTCCCGAGTTCGACAAGATGAACCTAAAGAAGGTCAGAGGTTATATCGGCCGAAATGTTGTGAGAATAATACCCAAGATGAGAACAGTAGTCCGAATAAATCTAATAATACAAATGATATATATAGGTTCTACAAAAACGAAGATCAAACATAGATACAATCTCTACTTATATGAAGTTATGTTTGTGTATATGTTTATATATTTGTGTGTACATGATCCACTCCTAAACTAATAAACCGATCATGATGAATTTTAGAACACAGCTGCTAGGCGTAAGGGTGAGTAATGTGAGCTATATTTAGATTAATTTAGTTTTATACAAAGAGGAAGTGGTAGCTCTTCGTAAAAATTCAGATATCTCCGATGTTTGTGAAATTTTAACAATATGTATTAGACATCCATTAATAAATATTCTCCAAGTTTTAGTTTCTTAAGAGTATTTTAAAGGGGTTTTAGATGGGGCATAATATGGACACAATATCCCATTAGACCATTCAATTATTTCAGATTTGCATTGAATTTTATTCATAGGCATTAGACACCAATTAAACAAGTTTCCCTGAATTTCAATTTCTTCTTATAACCCCTTAAGCTTAAGTCTTAAATGTTAAACATTTTCGAGAATCAAAATCATGTAATGGATTGTGATTAAAAATGTTATTCTCGTAAGGGGACCTAAAAGTTGTGCAAAACTGTTTTGTGAGAGGAATTAAGTTTACCTTCCCTGAGGCGGGTATATTTCTAGTTATTATCATAATCACAAGAAACAATAGGAAACAACATTATCAACATATATTCGAATTGGTCATGTAACATGTGTTTGCAGACGTTAGTTGTGAGTGAGGTCATGTGATCTGCTTATCCAATCCACTCATTTGAACTTTGCATTTATTTTATTTTTATTTTTGCATATCTCTTATTAATCTGCATTGACACAAAAAAAGAGAGGAGAACCTGAAATGCAGTCATAATGGAACGAGCATTGACTATGTGAGAACGTTCTTACTCTATGTAGCATATAATAGTCAGTAAAGTGTAAATAAGTAATCATATATATATAATAAGTGTCTGAATTTAATTCTTTAAACGTAGATTTAATGTAAATAAAGTAAAAATTGCGAATAAATACGTACCCAGCAATTCTAGAGGTCATTTTAAATTTTCTATTTGTAATTAACAAACTGAAAAAATTATTAGGCGGATAGAATATATAATCGTTGAAATCGATTGGGATTTAATTTTTGTACCAAAATGAATCTGACTGAAAGTTTCTGTATTTCACTAGCTAGTTAAAATCAAGTATCGATTTGTAAGATGCATTGCTATTTAGGTCTAACTTGTAAAAAACGACTGGCTTAATTTTATATATTAAACTTTTGTCTATCTCTAATTTGTCATAGATGAAAAATTCCCAACATTTTTTTCATTTGTTTTGAAATGCCAAATACGGCAGATATATTTGCTACTTTTAAAAAAAATCTTTAATTAAATAATCTTTAGAAATTAAAATGTATTTCATTTATTTTTCCTTGGCTCTTAGAAAAGCATCCTGAACATGTTTTTATGTTGTACAACTTTCTTTCAGGCAAAAAAACAAAGAAAAAGAATACTTAAAAAGTGTCAGTCTTCAACTTTTATTTATTTTTTTTAATTTGTAAGTTTTCAACCTTTGTTGGAAATAATCTCTACAAAAAGGAATGATTCAATTTACAAAAGAAAAAAATGACTGAATTATACAAAAAAATGAAAAGAAAGTTTGGATTAAATATAATCCCACAAAACCCACATTGACTTCAGTTTTAAGTTTTCTTAAAATATTTTGGGGGTGTTACTCATCTCCTATTAATAATGAATAATAATTAATAACAAAAAATGGATCAAATAGATTTGACTCATTTTGTCTTAACACCGATTCTTGTACTTTTTACTTCCGGTTTTATTGCTTATGAGAAATTACAGATTTTATAGCCAAAAAATCCAATAGTTAAAAATATTTTTTTATACAATCCAATATTTTTTTGAAATACCTTTTTCAAATTGTGTGACACCATCTCTACCCAACATCTTTTTATTTAAAAGTTTTGTATTTTTAATATTTGTTTGTTTATGCATTTTGCTTAAATAAAAAGTTTTATAAATAAACCTATGTATTTTTAATTCTTTATAAATCTCCAAAGGTTACAAAACAAAACGTTTTATAAATAAAACCCCCATTTTAAAAATTCGCCATATTGTTTTCTTCATAATTCAGCCGCAAGTAAAAAAAGCAGTGTTTAAGCAAAATGTGTCTTTTTAGGTGTTGCTAATTCTAGGATGCCTAAAATCCATTTGATCCCTAAAAATGATCAATAGATTGACTTAAATAAAATGTATTACAGTTTTATTTTATGTAGCTGCCTTTAAGATTCAGACTGCTTTAATGAGGAACTAGAAGCGTTGACACGTCAAATCAAGTGTTTTGTTTATTGATTCGGGACAATTTTAGAATATGGTCTGTCTGTTTTAGACACAGGACCTACCTGGTGATACCAGATCAGGCTGCCCTGTAGCTCCCTGAGACGAAATTCACCTACATTGACGTTTTTTTTTTTTTTTTTTTGTTTGTTTGTAAAACTTAATTATGTTCTACAAAACCAAAACCAAAAACAACAGCCCCTCTCCCTTTCTCCCTCCCCTTTTTTATTTTATTTTTCCTACCCTACTCCCGGTCCTGGATATGACCTTAAACTACATCCGATGGTGAGATCCGGCTTACAGACTTTGGGGAATGTGGAGCCTCCTCTTAATTACCATTGCTCCCAGGTCCACCCTGACCCGGAGTGGTAGTACCTGTTAGGGTCCCAACTATGGGTTAAATAGAAACAGATTTAACAACCAAACCAAACACCATCAATAAATATTTTAACATATAAAGAACTTGAAGCATAAAAACTTTCACCAAAATGACTGCATTCGGCATTAAATAACCTGAAAATGGTTGATATGCCGTAAAACAAGACAACCAAACAACCACACAGGACCTACTGATTGGATTTCAACCAAACTTGGTTTGCAGATAGTCTGTGATCTATAAAGTTTCATAGGTTTATGAACCAAAGAGTCTCATAGTCCATGTAAAGTTGACCTAGCTCAACTTTGAAAAATATGAAAGATATTTAAATATTGCAAGCCTTGAGATCTCATGAGTGAAACGCAAAAAATGTGTAGCTAACCAAAAGCATATTTTTATTAAACTATCATGCTTTACCTATGTATTGAGTACTGTTGATATAAATTCGAAAAAAATATATACACACTATATTATGTGTTAATATTAGTATATATAGCAATGTATAAATATATATTCAAATAACAAATCCTTACATCTGCCAAAATACATTTCATATTTATAATTTAATGCCCTTTTCATATTTCGTTTTATGTAAAGTAAGAATCAACGTTTTCTTTATATTTCTTTGAGAAAAAAAAATAAGGATTAACATTTTCAAAATTATACAATTATGAGTGTTATTTAAAAAGGCGACTTAACATATATTCTAATTACTCAATCGGGAGTGACTCAGATTGACAACCTCGAATGTGCTGTTTCGATCTTGTCTCGGATTGATTTTCTTTTTAATGAAAACAAAGAATATCCTTTTTCCTTTCTTTTGAAATATGATAAAATATCAGAGAAAAATATCTTAGAATTTCATATATTTAATACCTAGAAAACAAAATGAAATGCAAAATTTTTTTGTTATTTAACAAAAAAAAAGAAAAATCTTTCTGATGTACATAAACCAAATATACTTTATTTCTTTGTTTTTGTAATGCCGTATATGAAATCTTGGGAAAAAGGTTAAAATAATCTTACAAAAGAGGTCTGTACGGTAATTTAAGATATGACCAAAATTTTTTAAAATTTGATTGTAACAAAACTGATTTTATTCTCAAAATATACTGTTCCCACTCTTTTCTATATTTTTATCACAATACTTTGCAATATTTCAATCCAGATTCGATTTAACTTTTAAAAGGAAACATTTTTCAAAGTTGAAATTTCTCCTCTAAAGATAAAAAAATGGTATTATAAATAAACTTTCTTTTCTGCTTTCATTTAGAAAATACTTGTTTTTTTAATATTGAAATGTCTTTATCTACTTTGAGATAGAATTTCATACTGAAAAAGTTTATGTGAGATAGGATGAGAATCTGACAGAATGTATAAGAAAATAAGACGGAAAAAGGAATTTAAAAAACAAACAAGATATGAGAGAGAATTACAACAAACATGTCAGATAGGGAGAATTGATATTTCGCCTGTTTGTTAATTTGAGGCATATTCATGATTGCAAAGTTTATTTTTAAAAAGAAACTAAACGTAAAATAAAACATGTAATGTAAATAAAAATACTCCTTTTCGTGTCTCTCTTTAGTGACAAGGTAAAAGAGATCAACAAAGTTACTGATTAAAAAATTAGTCAATATTAGTTCAAATTAGTTAAATATTAATAATAATAGCAATATCAATGTGTAGTATAAAGATGCCTATAAGTGAACCTATATCACATTTCTTATAGAAATGTTTAGAATTATTTTCCAATCAGGATTTGTTATCTGTTTATCTGAAGTCGAATCTATACTATTAGTATCTCTTAATGCTCAATTCAGTTTACTATACTGTTCTAGACTAATGTACTATCTTTCAATGCTCAATTCAGGGGATTTGATAGTGTATATATGTTCTGTTGTCATGATACCATCCTCTCATGCATTACCTCCTACTTTTTTGTTTAACCTTTGAAAGCCCTCATAGCAAAAATGAAAACTCACAACCAGGATCCCGCTGATTGCATCTGTGATCCTTTTGACACCGAACACTCACCGACCTCTTGAGTTATTTCAAAACATGGTCTGGAGTTTTTGACGGATAGCCACTACTAGCATAACCTTTAATGGGTCTGGAGAACGATACTTGACGATATTCAAATATATCTAATTTAAAGAGGTTGTAAATTAATTATTCTATTAATTATTTTAACTTAATTTAACTGGCGCTTTATGGTTAGGTGAGTAAAGTGAAATGTATCGACTCTAGCAGTGTGGCAAAGTCGCTTGCCAGGGGAGTGTAAAAATGGTCCGCACCTTGAGGACACTATGGAAGGGCTCTTTTCGTCCTGGCACGGTACCCAGCTCCCTGAGTGGCAAACATCCCTTTAATAAAAGGGTTTATACCCAGTCGGCTATTTGACGGGAATTACAGTGGTGTTAATAGGTGTCATTTGGCATCATTAATCTTCTCCTGAGAATTAATTATCTGGCTGCAATTGAATGCTGTATAAAGGAGCGACAACACATTTTATATATCAAAAATAAAATTATTTATTTTTACCGAAGAATTAAAACCCGGAAGTCGAGTCGGGCTGGGTCGCTTCGTACGACAGCAAACCCCAAACTGTTTCTTCCTCACTGTGATAAACGAGAAGGAGAGGGAGAGAGAGGGGGGAAGAGGCACAATATACATCACAAAAAGAAATAGACAGAGAGATAAAGTATTTTCAGTACACAGGTCCCATTGCAACAGCTGATTTGACCTTTCGAACCCATCCGATGCACCTGTCACTGGATTGCTTTCACACCCGCGATGAATTCCCAAACAACTTGTCTCTCTGATGCGGCCGACATCTGGGATGCAGTGTTTTCGATATTACGTGTCTCCCTTAGAGGGCAATAGAAAGCCTGTAACAAGGGATTTTAAATGTGGGGAATTGTAGTTCCCCCCAAAAGGGTAACTATTCTTGTTACAGCAGTATGCTTAGCCGGAATAAGTATTTTCAGAAGAAAAAAACAAAGCGAAAATAATTATATTCATGCCAATAACATAGTGAAAGGAAAACGAAAAGAAATATTAGTCCGAATCAAATATTGATATGTCAGATAGATTGCTATTTTGAGTCTGACTTAAAAAAACTTGACAAGATAAATTTATGTCAGATGATGCATATACTTTGATAATGGATGTATATTTTCCATATAGACCTATTACTTATTAGAAATATTTATTTAATACTGGTTCGTCTGTTGGTTGGTTCTGTTTTATGACATATCAACTCTTTGTCGAATTCAGTTGTTTTGGTAAAAAGACTTTATGACTTCAAGTCCTGAATATCTTTTAAAAGTTATCCATGATGTAAATTTATGTGTATAGCACCGGATGCAAATGTTACATATTGATGAGTACCTTAGCTGTATGTATATTAGTTAAAATATGATTGTTCAGGTGGATCTGACCTCATGTGTAGACAGAAGAGTTCACAATAAGGTTACAGGGTTGACCTGCCAGAAATAAGCTGGGTTGGTGAGAATTGAAAACGATAACATTTAAGTAGAAATGACGTCAGACAGACGATTGAGTGAGTGGTCGTTGCAATCTCGACAGCCTGGATTGAAGCATGGATCTGACAAGACATGTTTTTAAGACGGTATTCAAGCATTAAAATAATTTAACATGTGCTTATGAAATAAGTATCTCCTCATTTTATCTCTTCTGCCCCCACTGACTTTGCAGATCACTAGATGATTAAGTTGCAGCCGATTGAATATATCATTCCTCTTCTTTAAGGAGTGTTTAATTAATTAATTACAGAAGTAATTTGATAGGCATGAAATGGTTTTGATTGCAGCTACAAAATTGACCTTAGTCCTTGGAGAATAGCAACACATGTGCCTCCTTACAAAGATTAAAATCATGATATAATGCTACTAAGCCTTATGTCAATAATCCTTATTCTAATTTTGATAAAAATCCATGATATGATTTTGATTCTAATGAAATGTCTAAAAATTATGGGTTAAGCTTAAGGGGTCTTACGAAGAAATTGAAATTGGTGTCTAATGATTATGGATCAAATTAATACAAATCACAAATATCTACATTTTCAAATGAGAGGTTGTGTCCATATCATGCCCCCATAAAATCCTTTTAAAATACTCCAAAATCAATGAAAGTTGGGAAATATTTATTAATTAATGTCTAATAGTTATTGCTAAAATTTCACAAAAATCAGAGGTATCTGAATTTTCAAGAAGGGCTTCCACCCCATCTTTGCTCTCTTTGCATAAACTAAATTAAACTAAATATAGCCCATATTATCCACCCTTACATCTAGCAGCTGTGTTCCAAAATTCATAATGATCGGTTAATTAGTTTGGAAGTGAATCCTATACATACAAATATATAAACATATACACATACGTAACTTATATATATGAGTAAAAAGAATTATTGTAGTGGATACAAGGCTTGGCTGCTGATCGCATTTCCATGTGACCAGTCGTTCGGGTTTCAAATCTCAGCGTTGATATACTTGTTACATATAGCCACACTGATGAGTCGGAGACAACGAAACAGCATATATATATATATATGTATATACATATGCCTCTTATTGATAGGTTGAGCTCTCTGGTAGAGTAAATGACGGTTTCCACTTAGCTAAAACAATAATCTTCTGCAAAGAATAGATTTATCTCGGTTACTGGTAGTATGGTAAAAAAATGCAAACGTAGAAAGTATATATATCAATATGATGCAGGGTCTATGGGATCTGCCCTATGAAAGCCGACTCAAGAAACTTAACCTTTTTTCCCTTGAGCGCTGACGATTACGTGCTGATCTCATTTTGGCCTACAATCTCCTCAATGGTCATTACGATATACCTCAGGACCTATTATTCACTCCTGCACCAGAAAAAGGTTTACGCGGACACCACAAGAAACTATTTCACCGCCGACTTTTATTGAACCGGAAGTTTTCCAAGAGAGGTAATAAATGCGCCAACAAGCAGCAATTTAAGGTGAAGTTGGACAGGTGCTGAACTACTGTATCCTCTCCTGTGTAAATTTCTACCACCTTTTCCCAACATGGCAACTGAAACATCCTTGTTTTATTGTTTGTCAAATTAATTGAATTGAATATATAGCAGTAACAATTCTTCTACAGTGAGTGGCGTGTTTGTTACTCATACCTATACACTCATAATATCGGGGCTTTTTCTCTCCGTGTCTGTCTGTCCGTCAGTCACAATTTTTTTAAGAAATATTTTTTTAGAAACGGAAAATATTGCATTAATACTAAATAATAAATTTCTAACAAATAAAGCGGATGCCGTGACCGGAAATTGAAACCGAAACTTTGATATCTTTAGTCTGCCGTTCTACGAACTGAGCTGAATTAAAATTAAATACTTTCTTTTTTTCCTTATAAACAGAGCTTAAAGTGTTACCTTGATAAAATAATTATAACTTTAGCGTGACGTCATAGATTTATGACTTACGTAATGTTTCAAAACATGAATTCAGACATAAGCGACAATAAAAATAAATAAATAAATGAATGGTTAAACATCATCAATCGCGTTGGAAATTCTTTTAATCGTCAAAAAAAATTTAGTTTGCTTTAAAAAAAAGATATATATATATATATTAAAGTGAAATATTTTGAAAATCAACAATCGTGCAAATTAAATGGAAAATTCATTTATTTATTTTATTTTTTTTTGCAAGCTTTCGTTGTAGAACAACTTTGTCAGGCGAGACTGTCTTATAGCTTTTTTTTCTTCTTTTCTTCCTCCTCATTTTGATGGTATTAACCCCGAGGGGTCGAATCACGATATGAGCAGAAGAGACGTCAAGTTCTTAAAACGTTAGATCGTGATTCGACCCCTCGGGGTTAATACCATCAAAATGAGGAGGAAGAAAAGAAGAAAAAAAAACTATAAGCCAGTCTCGCCTGACAAAGTTGTTCTACAACGAAAGCTTGCAAAAAAAAATAAATAAATAAATGAATTTTTCATTTAACTTGCACGATTGTTGATTTTCAAAATATTTCACTTTAATACATTCTAATCCGTGCTTCAAAGATGTTGGCAATTTCCTTACTTATATATATATATATATATATATATATATATATATATATATATATATACTAGACAAACTCTCTAGGCCCGGATTTAGTCTTTATTTAAATAGAGAGGATAAGCCTATTTAACACAATTTGTTGTTAAGTCATTACATTACACATACATTTTGTTTTGTTACCTTGGTAATATAATTAGAGCACAGGGTGGAGAAGGTGTGGATGGAGTAAGTTCATGGAACTTCTGTCATTACTAACCAACAGAGCGTTACCACTGTTGACCAAGGAAAGAGTCTATCAGGCATGTGTACACAGTGTGATGATGTATGGAAATAAAACCTGGCCACTGAAGGTTGAGGACATGCGCTGCATGGAGAGAAATGGTATGAGAATCATACGATGGATGTGTAATGGGAGTCTTAATTACGGACTTATTTCTGATGACCTCAGAGGAAGATTAAATCTGAATTAAAATTAAATACCTTCTTTTTTTAATCATCTCTTTTATGATTGAAAAAGTTATTATACTATATATTTATTTTTAATTCTGATGAGGAAGTATATCTTCGAATATTAAATTGAAAAACAAAAGAAGAAAAGTTGCACTGTAAGGCTTTCCAACGGCTTATTATTTTTAATTATTCAAATTTCCTATATAAACAATGCTTTTAAAACAAGAACACTATTTGTCATACTTTTTAAATAGTTTATATTACAAAATATTTTAATTATTTTATTGTATTTTAATTCTGTTAAAATCTAAGTGGTCAGAAATGATGAGGGACTGTTTTTTGATAGACACTGCTTGTCAATTTCCCATTTTAAAACCGGAAGCCGTCATCAAGTAGACTGTTTCTCTTTTACCGAAAGTATTTTTTTAGTCGTATCTAATGCAGTGTATGTATCGGAAAAGCGACGTTATTGACTGCGGATTCAAATAAAGTAATATATGAAACAAAACAAAACAAAATAAAGCCGTGAAACCTTCAAAGATCACTTTTGTTGCTTTTCCGTGATAATAAACCTTTAGAAAGTTTCCAACGAAGGTTTCGTTACACAACGCAAGATAGAGAAAAAGAAACAAAACAAGGAAGATGTCACCATTTGTCAATGAAGAAAAAGAGTTGCTGAATTACAACTGCTCAGCTCAACCATCAAATTCTAATCCTTTTTACTTGGCTGCCCTGTCAACTGTTCGGAAATCTATTATATAAAGGAAATTATTCTGTATATGTGTTCAGTTCAAAGTCAAAAACTACACAAGACACACCAACAAAGCTGATATATTCTTTTTCACCATTACCTTGAACAAAATATAGGCACACTTTTTTTAATATTCATTCTTTCAGGGTTAACAGGAACAGAATAAATCAGTGGGTCGACATTTAGAGCAATTTTTTAATGTTATTATGTAGTAATTTGTCAACGATTTTTTCCAGTTGCCAGAGAAAACGAGAGAAGGGTTGATAGAGAGAGAGAGAGAGAGAAAGAGAGGAGGAGAGAGAGGAGAGAGAAGAGAGTGTGAGGGAATAGAGAGAGGGAGAGAGACAAAGAAGAAAGATAGAGAGAGCTCGATAGAAAAGGAGGTAGAGAGAACTATAGATAGATAGAGAGATAGAGAGATAGAGAGAGAGAGAGAAAGAGAGAGAGAGAAGTTTAAAAAGAAAGATATTACACACTTTTTACATCTTCTATTTTGTTGTCCATGCCCCCGGGCAACGCCAGGTAACCATGTTAGTAACACATAAATCGTTGAAAAGCACAAGAGCATTCCATTATGCATGGGGTGATTTCAGTCACTTTAGAGGAATTCCCCTCTGCATCTATTCGCACAGAAGTTTGGCCATGTTTGTCACGCAAAGCTGATGTAGGTTTTCAATCTGGTGTCATTTCAGAGGTTTTTCATTCTCTTTGGTTAGTTGCTTTACCAAGAGTTTAGGCTACTCTACTATTTCATTTATAGCTAAAGGGTGGCAAGATGGATTCATAACTTTCTAGAGGGTATTAGTGAAACTAAAGCAATAAACCTGACAGAACTCGAACACTTAGTCATAAAAGGCTTGGCCATAGTCGCCAATCTTGACCACTGTGGATTGGTCATCCGGTGTTATTTCATAGTTTTACTTCTCCTAGATTAATTTCCCTACCAGAGCTTATATTCCAACTATCATCAATAGACCAGAGGTGATTTCCTAGGTATCTGATAAAGCCAAACTTTTGCAAGGAACTTTGTTTCAAATTCTTCCCTTTGCGATTAGAGCCACCTACTCCAATAATTTCTCCCTATGACTAAAATTACTCTAAATGAGATTCATATATCTGTCCGGGATGTTGCTAAGAAACCTGATGCCAGCAAGGCAACTGGCTCTGACAACATTCCAGTCATTGTGCTTAAGAATATGCTGTCGGAACTCCTATCCTTTCAAAGCTATTCGATTGTTGCTTAAAGGAGAAATATTTTCCATCTCCTGTTCACTATTTAAAAATACTGGTGATCAGTCTTCTGAATCACAGTACAGACCGATTTGTCTTGTGTGTGTCATGAGTAAGTTGTTTGAATCTATGATGAATCAAGAAGATCTCTATCAGCTCACCAAAAGAATTCTACTTAGTGACAAGCAATATGGATTTTGTCTTGCAAGATCAACTGCTGACGTCCTGACTGTAATATCACACAGGATCAGTGACTCTATCGATGAGGGGCTTTGTTTCTAAGTCAATAGCTCTCACCATAGCAAAGGCCGTTGATGATGTCTGGCAAAAAGGACTGCTTCACAAACTTGCTAGCTATGGAATTTATAGCAATGTCTTCGCAACCAGCAATTGCTTTTTACTGATAGGTCTATAAAAGTAGTCGTTGATGGCAGAAGTCTGAAGCAAATAGTATCAATGTTAGCATGTCTCAAGGATTTATTCTGAGCCCAACTCTCTTCCTGATCTTCATTAATCATCTTACGTATCATGTTCTGAGATCATTCGTTGACATCTATGCATATGACACAACTGTCAATGACAGCACTACAATTAAAATCTTGCCAATTCCCTTTCTTCCGATCTAGAGCACGTGGTACAATGGAGAAAAAATCGGCTTTGTTACTTTTAACACCTCTAAAACAAAGCTTCTCTCTGCTTTGATCAGCTCCTAGTACTGACTTTCACTCCATATCTAAAATGGAAGACTTATATCCAATTTGTTGCTAAGGTCTCTGGAGACATGGTTGAATCATTCTAGTACTTCAAAAAGTAGCTGACTCCTGGTGCAATTCTCTACCTACACAGGAGTCAGATACGTCTGAAGAAGGAATACTGCTGCCACATCTGGGGAGGTGCCACTCAGAGCATTCTTTATTATTATGACAGGGTACAAAATCAACTTCGAAATCAAGAGAAGGATGATTTCTTCTGTTCTCTGCAACCCCTTTCTCACAGAAGACACGTTGCTAGTCTTTGTCGACTCTATCGTTATTTCAATAGAAGGTGGTCGACTGCTCCTCGTCGTAAGACATTCACAGCATGAACTCTTTTTATTACTACAACTACAAAGAACTTCTCTTTATTCCTCCATGTGTCTAGCATCAAACGGAATTTCCATAAAAGGTATTTTCTTCCAAGAACTTCCCATCTGTGGAATACATTACTGCGGGACTGCATCCCTGTAGACTACAACATGGTCTTCTTCAAATTCAATGTCAACAAATATTTGTCATAAACCGCCCTATAAATATTAAAATTTTGTAAATTTCATTCATCAGTTTCAATCCTCTTATGATATTCTTCATCATTCAACCGACAATCCATCTAATTAACCTTTATCTTTGAGTTGCTTTTATCCTTGATAAGTGGTGACTTATTAGTAAAAAGAAAGTATACCCTACTATTTCATTTATATTGAAGGACATTGGCAAAAATGATGTAATAGCCCTAGCAGAACTTGAACACGGCATGTTGAGTCCACAGTCCTGTCAGTAATCACAACATCACCGTTATTACAGCAATGGATTAACATCGGAGGATCGGACTTTACAAATATGACCGGAAACATATGGTAAACAGAATTTCGTTTAGTTAGCAACTAAAATGGAATAATAATTGGATAACAAAGAACGATAAAAGTTTTTGCAATATCAGCAAGTTTGAACTCTGCATTTGACCTTTTAAGCACCGAATCGCAGATAGACAACCAACGGAAATTATTGCAGGATTCTATATCGGAATAATTATGAATATTGTTCTTTCTGTGACTCTTTTCAAAGAACTTCCATCTTCAGATTCAAAGAAGCTCTCTTTTTGAGAATTGCTTTTGGAATCGGCATGGTTTAAGTTAAAAGCCAGAATCAAAAGAACAAGAACTACTTACATATATAAATGCAAAAATCTATAGCTGCCATAATTTCACAAAATTGCGTCATTTGGGAATTGAGAGAAAAAGCTACCGACTTACTAACCACCTTCTTCCTAGAAAACCAAAACTCTGCCAATCATCCTGATGTCATTCGCCAGACATTGGCACTGCTTTTGGGTATTTTCTCTACTAAGATCGAAGAATGAACTCACCAATATATTTATATCTTCACTTTCGACAGGCCGGACTTCCACCCTGCTCACCTCCGCAAAGCAACCTTAGATGCATAAGTTACATCCAGCCAATTGATGATGCATCGGAGTCTGATCCAGTGGTTAGTGCCTACACGGATAGTCGCTTAGTGCTGGCAATCAATATTCCTAATAGCCTGAATTTAGTTTACAGTTAGCATCAACTCTCAAGTCAAGAGGGGACTCACATAACTCTCCTTAATCTTTGCAAAAACTAACTTTCTGTTGGCCACTTCAAGATTCCGTTCCTCTCAAAAGAGTCTATAGAAATCGTTTGACTTTAAACTACGACCGATCTATAAATCAACTGTGTTTAGCATATCTATCCACTTTCACTCTATCTTTCTCGTTTGCCCACAGGAGAAGAGCTACATCTAATCATCCAATCAGAAATAAGGAGACATTTTAAAATGGCTGACATTGAACATTTCAATGACTTTGATGAATAATATTATTAGACAAAATAATTGCTATGAACTACGAATTAAGATGCATGAATTAAATGTTATGTCAAAATGGTAGCATAGCTTCCGTTATCTGTTACTAGTGTACATCCTCAGTCAAAAATGACAGAAAAGAAAGTGTGCTTCGCCAGTGTTCGCACTCAATATTTATCTAGATATATTACTAAAATATTCATCTAAAAATCATAGAATTATGTAGTAATTTAATTTTTCATATATAAATTATTATTATTTTACACATTAGGAGTTTTCATACAAGTCATTATCAGTGATTGTTCATTGACAATAACCAGTGGTGTTCCCCTGGAGTCTGAGTGACAAAAAGTCCCCTCAGATTTCTCACACTCTCAACCTCTATTCGATAACCTTATCATTATTTTGGATTATCGCAACAATAAGCCTCCCTAAGGTTCGAGTACTCTCGCACCCTTCCTAGTGGATGTCTGGTTGGTGCTCTTTCTCCTCATTCGTTCCATTCTGTTTAACCTTTCACAACAATTTTGTGTGCTATCATCTGGTTCTGGTTCTGCTGTATTTGTGTGTGCGTTTTGTGTTTTTTATATTATTATTATTATTATTATTATTATTATTATTATTATTTCTGATGGCCTAAAGAAAAAACACCCACCGTTGACTTTTTATTATTGAGTGAAGGATTTCTTTGCAAAATTATTTTAGACGAGTGAGTTAGTCTGAAGTGGTTGTCTGACTTGCTATTTGCTTTTTAGCTTTTGTCTTACCTTAAAATAATTTCGTCCAGAGGCTAGAAAAAGGCATGTATTTTACTTGCTAATTTTTGCGTGACAGGATAGAAGTACATATTATTATTTATATACGAATAAATACACATTGGTCTTTATTATAAAGTAGAGGATTATACTGAAAGTGAGATAACCAACGTTTGTTTCCCTTAGGAAACCTTTTTTCCTATATATTTTAATCCCACAAAATGCATGTTAAAATAGTGCTTAGTTTTGAGATTGAGTTATATTTGAAAAATAAAATCTATTTTAATTGTTTTTATTAGCTGTAATTCGAAATTTACTTATCTCTTACAAAGTTTCTGTCTATTACACTTATACTCCTTCATTTTGATCCCCTTTGTTCGTATTTTATACAGTGTGTCATTATCGCTTCCGTCACCCGTTATCTTTGTTTATTAACAGTCCAAGTCAATAAAGAAAGGAAAGAATAGAAAAATTGGAATAGTCCATTATAAGCAAAAGGGAATATCACCACAAGCAGACACACTATTTAACTCGTAGTTGCAGAGGAGGAGAGAGAGAGATCAGAAAAAGGTTAATTTTGAATTCAGCTTTATTTTTTTATAGTTAGCTGGCATACAAATTACCTGTTTCCTGATTTAAATAAATTTACCCGAAGTCAATGGGTGACAAAATGTGTCACATTATATATATGTATATGTGTGTGTGTGTGTGTGTATTACAGAAAATCAGAACGACATCGGTACTGTCGGTTTCAAATCCAAACACAAGGGACCTATAATTTGTCTCTTTTACTGGACTCTCTTCAGCCTCCGTTTATATCTGCTACCCTGGAAAACCTTTTTCCGGGGAGGTAGACATAAAGGTTTTTCTAGGGTTGGGGGTTGTGCAGACATAAACAGGCTGAAAAGAGTTCGGTAAAGGAGACAAATTATAGATCCCCTTGGTTTGGATTTGAAACCGACGGTACCAATGTTGTTCTTATCTTCTGTAATACATATATAAATAAATATTATGCTCTTTTTTTTTCTTAATAATTGAGCACTCTGCTGGGGATCTCTCCCACTAACCTCATATATATATATATATATATATATATATATATATATATATATATATATATAGGCAGCATCTTCTCTTGTAAGCAAGTATTGTTGTATATAACAGACAACTTATGTCTGGAAATCCTTTGGTAGATCCTTTCAATACTCCGAATCAGAATCTTAGTTTCGGGCTGGAATTGGCTGATGAATCTGCCATAGTTTTGATTTGTGTCCCAAGTACTTTCAGACCCATCTGGGTCCATCTTCGGGGTAATAATAAATCCAATTCTCCACTTAACACAACTATTAAACTATTTTATCGCAACCAGTTCCATCACAATTATAAAATAGATGAACAAGTTCTAAGAAATATTATTAATAAAAACGTACTTCCTACTGACCCAAATAAAAAAGTAAAACTGATCATTTTCTACAATAAAGTAAAAACCACTTACCTTATAATCACAAATAATTCTTCCCCCTCGATTAGAGTTTTGGATAAGACAAACCTTGTTCATGTGTTCAAATATCCTTTGGGAGACTGTGTCTCCGACAACCAAGAAAAAAAACATATACATAGGTTTGACGACCACGACTTTGTCGAGGAGATTGACGATGCATTTGTCTGATATTAGCGCCATAGCCCAACACTTAGCTAACGACCATTCCTGTCCCCGATCGGAATTCAGAAAACTCTTAGTAGAAAATACCAAAATATTAGAATATAGTACTAACAAACAAAAACTCCATATATTAGAAGCCCTATATATAAAAACAAAAAAAAAACCTAATTAACAGAATTAACTTTAATACCAGTAATAATATACTAAAATGTCTATAATTCTAACTATAGTTTCGTACTTATTACATAATTCCCGCCAAAACGATCTATAATACTAACACATGGTCTGTACCTGATTATCCTCATTCCCCTGAAGATGGATCCGGATGGGTCTGAAAGTACTTTGGACACAAATCAAAACTATGGCAGATTCATCGGCCAATTATCCCCCCCCCCCGAAACTAAGATTGTGATTCGAAGTACTGAAAGGATCTACCAAAGGATATCCAGACATAAGTTGTCTGTTATATTCAACAATATATATATATAATTAGAAAATATATAAAATATATATAAAAACAAGCAAAATTATTATTTATGTTTTTTGAAAATAGATTTGTTTATTTTACTTGTCTATTAAAAGAGTTTAAAGCGCTTATATCCGGACATTTCAAAGTAATAAAATATACTTATCTTCAGAGAGAAAATTACTTGTAGGTAACTAAAAAAAATCAGTGAATATATTGTAAAGAAGTTTTAAACGGCTGTTTTGGTTTTCACCACATTATGACAATTTGTACAATCTTCTGCCCAAATCATGAGGAAGCTACGCATGTCATCATTCCTACTAACCTTAGTCTGTTGATAGATATTTTGGGCAATGTTTTCTCATAGTAAATTTGTCTTTGCACAATGACAGTACATTTAGTGAAATAAAGGTACTCCATCATGCATAAGCATAAAAAATCAAGAAACTGATGCTCGCGTATTGAGAAAAATACATTTTTAAAAAATAATAATTTAAACTTCTTTTTAAAAAAGTAAAACATTTTCTTTGATGTTTATGGCTATCCGGTGCAACAACTAACCACACAATATCATTGTAACAACTCCTAGTCAATATATATATATATATATATATATATATATATATATATATATATATATATATATATATATATATATATATATATATATATATATATTATTATTATTATTTATATTATTATTATTATTATTATTATTATTATTATTATTATTATTATTATTATTATTATTATTATTTCATGTATCCATAATCTTTTATGTATCAATTTTCAGTATTTACTTCAACAGTACTCAATACGTGGGTACAGCTAGGAAGTAAGTTATGAAAATATATTTATGGCAATTAAGCTACACAGAGGCTTCCGCGTTTAATCGCCGTAGGAAATCGTCAGGCTAAAATGCATTTTGCCATAAATATATTTTCATACTTTACTGAAATTAACTTCCTGCACTGAAGATTGCGTAAGCATGAAACATCGATGTCTGTAGGTAATAAATAATTAATATTTATTTATAAATATTATTAAAAAGCCCCATTTACTAAGGCCGGGCACTCTGAGAGAGTTTAATAACAAGCAGTACTACAAGCTTCATTGCGAGATCCAACACAGTTTGTTGTTGTAGATCACTATTCGCTGCTCGTTGTAAAATACCCGCCGACATAGTATTTCAAAGTTAAATTCCTCCTTAATTCTAAGCTAATTTGTGGTGGCCAACGAGAAACGCTCTTGACTGCGAATCAGTGGCGATTTGTGATCAGAGTTCACGCCCGCCGACCGTCTGAAATTAACTTCCTGCACTGAAGATAGCGTAAGCATGAAACATCGATGTCTGCAGGTAATAAATAATTCATATTTATTTATAAATATATATATATATACAATGAATTCCATGCAGTTTAGCCTGGCAATTGCCTATGAGGGTGAAACGCAGACGCCTCTGTGTAGCTTAATTGCCATAAATATATTTCATAACTTACTACCTCGCTCTACTTACGTATCGAGTACTGTTGAAGTAAATACCTAAAATCGATACATAGTATATTATATCTCCTTATAATATTATATGTGGATACATGAAATACTTATATATATATATATATATATATATATATATATATAATGTATAGGCTATACCTTTTATGCATCGTATCTCTGTTCCGAATTCCAGAAGAATGAGTTCAGTAGTTTCGGTGTTCTGAAATAGAAACGTTCATAATCTTTCTTTTTAATAGATTAGTTTCCATCATTAAAAAGTTAATACAAATCTATCTTTTTTGTAATAAGCAAATATTTTATATTCGTTTCTATGAGCAGCTTAATGGTGTTTGCTCAGTCAACAGCCATTTCTCTTGAACCATATTCAAGTTAGCTCCATGAATTATACTGGGCAACAGAGAATGAAGTCTTTTATTCAGAAGTACAGAAAAACTTGCACCACGAATGCGTGGAATTCACAATGAGGCTTGTCTTCTTTCTGGCATTGGGATTGATGTCTAGCCTAGCTTTAAATTTTATATGGTCCTATTACAGTTCACAACTGTCATTCGCAGTTAGATATTCAACCAGGGTCCCTTTCTACTGGTTACAGAATTCTTTCTCAGAATAGTTCCTCAATAATATCAAAGTCGATTTTGTACTCTGTTAAGGCAAGAAAGATTGCTCTGAGTGGCACTTCCTCAGATGTGCCAGTATGGCTACATCTTAGGATATATCTTTAATACTCGGTGAGCATAAGGGAATTTTGAACTGGATTCTTTTTAGATTACGACATCAGATTTCTATAATTGGATCGGTGGTTGGGTTCACCTATCTTACCCTTAACTTTGAATTTCGAAATCAGCAAAGATGCTGTACAAGAGATTTTAGAAAGGTTATGAAGTTAGATTAGATATTCATGTACAGTGATGTAGTGCAGTGAAAGCCAAGTGGTTTACCCGTTCAGGTAAAAAAAATAATCCGGTTCTCATTTCATAGACAAATAGATTCACTAGTCATCTCTCTATTTGCTCCTTAAAAATAAAAGCTGCAACTAGTTGTTTTTATAAGTTAATGAACTTATTTATTTTTATAAGAATAAAGCACATAATAATATGACATACCCATTTACATATATTGTTTACCCAGTTATCATACTTGTACCATTTCATTGTGTAATGTAGATAACATTTAGAAGTTATTTTTAGCAACTCATATCTCTGACGTCTTATCTATCTTATTACCGAGTTCTTTTATCTTAATGTGACAAAAACAAGGGCGACGACTCTGTTTGTTTTAGTTTTTGGAAAGGAGATTTTTTGTATGATTTGGATTATTCGGACTACTGTTCTCATCTTGGATGGTATTCTCACGTTTCGGTCGATGTAACCTTTGACCTTCTTCATGTGCATCTTGTCGAACTCGGGAATCTTAAAGTCGGATTCAGAAATAAATACGGAATTTCGAACAGAACCCTTTGTTTAATCCACACGGATAGATTGTCCTCGTTCCGTCAGCCATCACTGTGTAGAATTCTAAATTAATTTGTATCTTATTCTTAGTTAGTATCGCATGTAGTGAGGATTGAACCTTCAACCTTTAGAAAACTGATTATTACTTAACAATTTTATCCATGAGCTGAAATCATCATCATCATCATCATCATCATCATCATCATCATCATCATCATTATCATCATCATGATAATAATAATATTCTGTTTAATGTCTGTTTTACATGCTGGCATGTGTTGGACGTCTTTAAGAAATTGACTTCAAACTGACCTATCTCTGGTCAGGTCATCAGAACTAAGCCTGTCTTTAAGACTCACATTACACATGACTCGTATCATTCTCATATCATTTCTTTCTTGAACCCTCACTGGCTAGGTTTGACTTCCATACATCATAATACTGCGTACACATGCCTGATAAATTCTTCCCTTGGTCGACAGGGGTAATGCTCTGCTGGTTAGTAATGGCAGAAGTTCCCTGAACTTACTCCATCCACTCTGAGTTCTTGCAATCACACTAGCACCTGCTCTACCCTTTGCTCCAATGGTGTCACCAAGGTAACAAAACATCTGGACAACATCAATAGCTACAACATCTAGATATACTTTCTCCACATCTGAGTTCTCATCTATCTCCATTGTCTTACACTTCTTGCACACAAACTGGTTATCCTCTCTCAACCTACCAGTAATTCAACTGCACTTCTTGTGCATCCAATGCTTACAAGTATCACAAAAATTGAATTGCACCCGACTCTGTTTTCACAAACTGAGCAGGTGAACTTTTCTCTTTTAGTGAGCTTTCCAACACTCCAATAATGAAACTTTGTGAGGATAACATCCAAGATGAGAACAGTAGTCCGAATAATCCAAATAATACAAATTATCAATACTCATCTCAAAAATTCTGAAGCAGGGGATTTTCGTTTTCATCAATTTTTTATTTTTTTAAAAATATTAACTATAAAGAAATAAACTAAAAAAAATCCAAAACAATTACGTGATTAAAATCAAATATTTTATTAATTTTGGAGACAAATATTTTTTTTTTAAATATTGCAGACAGACACAAACTATCTGTTTTGTCGTTTTACTAGAATTAAATTTATTTTCTCAATGAACATAAGTCCTACCATTATTGTAGTAAGTTGAAATGTGGGTGTGTAAAACTAATGTTAAAACCGGAATTTTTCATCTAAAGTATAAAGGTTAGGCTGCCGTGTGCAGGAAGTTGAGTCATGTCAGGAAGTGACCTGGCAAAGGGGCGAGATAGATTCTGTCTCTTGGGTGTTCAACATCAAAGTGAATAATCATCTTTTTCGAAGCTCTTCCACCTCCTCTATGGCGAATGGCTGGGGAGTTGTGTTCATATAGGTGCACTTACTGTACAAAGAAACTAAGATGCAGCCCAGAGCAAATAATGAAGTTCTTGGTGTTCTATTTAATTACTTCCATTAATACAGACACAAAGTGAAAAAAAGGAAAAGATCAATATCTCTACAAAAACTGCTACGACCTCTATTACAGAAAAACGACACTGACCATTGAACTGACTACTTACAACGTGTCAACTATACTACAGCTGTTTCAGTCAATGAGAAGACAATGAGCAATTAGTAATTAGTAATGCAAAATTATGTAACACATAGTATCAGGCTTTATTTTATATTTTCACTGGCACGGCTACCCGGCGTTGCCCAGGGTATGGACAACAAAATAGAAGAGTTAAAAAATGTGTAAAACATCTTTCTCTTTCTCTCTCTCTCTCTCTCTTTCCTCCGTCCCTTTTATTTTCCTTCCTCTCTTCCTTTCTCCCTCCTCTCCCACTTCCAAGTCAAAAAGAATTTCCCCTCCTTCAATAGAGGCCAGAACAGATACCACATTTGTATCCTAGTCTGAGGGGCGAAAAGTGTATTTTCGTTCGAGTTTCATACAAAAAATCGATGGAAAAAAATCTCTCTAAATGCCGAACTCCTCCCTGACTAATTTTGCATGGCAATCACCAAACTATTCCATGACAAAAGGCACCTGAAGGGTGGGGAAGACATTAGTTGAAATGCTGTGAACATGACAATAGCTAAGCCTTAGCTTTTGGTTAGGAACAAAGTGTAGTATCTGTTCTGATGTTACACTTCATCTTTTCTGTGCTCGGTCAGGCTATAAGAAATCCTACTAAACTGAAGCAATTTTTGTTCAAAAAACGACTTGGAATTGCAAGTATTGTCTGTTAACAGAAATCTCTTTACACAGTCATCAATCATTTATGGTAAAGAAACTTCTTTTTCAACGTTGAAGAGAAGCCAATAATGAACAGGAAAGCATCATGGGAGAAGACAGACTAAATAATTTAGCATTAATGAGAATTAAACATGAACTTTTGTGTGAGATTCACATCCCTGCTATAAACGAGTGCTCCCTTGCTAAAATTTGAAATTGAAACGAAAAAGTTTGAGATCATACGTTATTTCCTTTTATATCTTTTTATATCCTAAAGTGCACTTATGATGCTCAAAGACGAATAAATGTATCATTTGAATAAATGTTAATTTTTTAATTTCTTTTTCATGTTAAGACTAAAGTTTTCCTTTGAAAGGGTCTCATCCTGAAATAGACGACAAGCCTAATCCATCAGTAAGCTAAAAAATCAAAGTCAATCTTAATTAACTGCATCTAAAATTTGGTTTAGTTTGTACAGATCCTCTGAAACGAATATTTGTTTGATCAAAAATAGTACAGGGTAGTCAGAAAGTCTTGTTACTCTTCCAAAAAGGTAACAGCAATAGAGAAACAAATAATACAGCAATACAAAACACATGTCCTGGATTCAGTTTATTCACTTTGAGAACAGTAAAACACAATAAGAAAACTAGAACAATAAGTAATAGAAAAGAATGCATGTATGTATTAACATTATTATTAGTAGTTGATATCCGCTTGTTGAGCATTATTCGTACAGTACCTGGGTATGTCAATTTCCATCACTGCCTAGCTTCTACCGCTTTATAGCTCGTACAAAGAAAAATATTTTTGAAATTTTGTGGAAAGAATACGCTACTTAGTATTTGCATGAAAGTAAATAACTATGACGAATGTATTTATGTATTGTTTTTATTGGCAAAGACAATAAAGGAATAAGTAATACAGTAATATAAAAAAAGGAACCTGTAATGGATTAAATTTATTCACTTTCATTAACACTGTCACACATCGAGAAGGTCTGTATGAAACCCAAGACTATCAGACGATACCATATACTATTTGAATCTTAAAATAAGTAGACAAACGCATGCTGACATTTTGTAATAAGAGTTTTAGAAGACACTGTATTTTAAATAGCTCTGAATCCCCCCACGTTTTTGCAAAAACAGGACATGTATTTCACAGTACTGGGTCTTAATTGTTGTTTTCTGTGGAATTTTTTAAATGTTTGTTTTTAAATTTTCTTTCTCCTTTTTTTTTGATTCTAATCATTTATTTTCTTGTACAAGCAAAAGTTTATAATGAGTTTTTAAAAGAAAATAACTGTTACATTGTTTGATAGTGTTAGAGTTTATAATGAGTGCTGCTTCAAGAAGTCTTCGTCGAGATTGATTTGAAATGAATTTAATCACTTTTAGCCTGTTCAAAATTAAAAGAATGATCGTGTTGTACTGCGTAGAAGAAAAGCGTGCAAAGGGAGTTGCTAATTTTTATGTCTCTTTTGTGTTCAACAAGCGTCTTCTTCAGTTCCCTACGTATATTTAATGACAATTATTACATCGGACAGCGTATATATCAGCGTTAGATGTGGATTTTTTTCGGAATTCTGTTGCAGCTGGGATACATTCGAATATCACCACAAACATAATTTTAAATAATTACAGACATGAAGACACAGACTTCAGACAAGGTTTCTTACAAGGAATTACTTCAACCACAGCCACTCTAGCCAATGATTCAGTATTACCTAAAAGATATATAGACACTTTAAAACATCTGGCCAATAACAATGACATTATTATATCACCTTCAGATAAAGAGGGGGCATAGTAATTATGGATAAAAAGTCATATTTAATGAAAATATCTACACTATTATTAGACGAAAATACATACACCAAAACAGACTTAAAAACTATAGACAAAAGCATTGAATATTTTAACAAATCCTTCAAACACTTTATGAAAAACGATAAGAAATAGACACCATATCTCGAATACCACTCTATTATTCCCACATTATACGGCCTCCCCCAAACTCATAAACCGGACATCCCCATGCGCCCCATAATATCTGGCATCGGTAGTACCACACACAGAATCGCACGAGCCATAAGCCAACATTCTCACCCCACTAATGGGTACCATCAGCCCCTCCCACATCAAAAACTCAGGTGACTTATTAAATAAGATAAAAAAAACATTCATGCAGAAAACAAAACTATACACAGCTTAGATGTGAAATCATTATACACTATTGTCCCAGTTAGAAAATGTTTAAACTTATGCTATATGCACATAAAAAGACCAACATCAACTTACGATTTGCCCCCAACATTTTAATAGAGATAATCAGACTTATTACTGACATGACTTCTCACACCTGACATTATCCTATATCTCTACAAAGCCACCATCCGCCCATACATGGAGTATTGTTGGCACATCTGGGCTGGTGCATCATCCGCTAGTCTCTCCCTCTTAGACAAGGTCCAAAAAAGAGTGGCCAACTTGATAGGTCCTTCATTATCCACTAAGCTCCAGACACTGTCCCATCGCCGCAATGTTGCTTCCTTGTGCCTGTTTTACAAGTATTTCAATGGATTGTGCTCTGACGAGCTTGCTGCTCTGGTACCCCCACAACGTAAATTCACTAGACCAACCCGACAATCTGCCAAATCCCATCCATACATTGTGGAGGTCCCCAGATGCCGAAGAGCTTCCTACTCCAAAAGTTTCTGCTGCTGGACTCTGGAACTCCCTCCCTGCTCCCTGCTTTCCTGACGTTACTGACATGCAGAAATTTAAAACTAATGTAAACAGACATCTCGCTGCACAGCTCCCAATTTAGGTTGACCCCCCCCCCCCAACCGTAACCCTTTTTTCTCAGTAGCCCCTTACGTTTACAGTGGCGGCCTGCCTTGTTTGGGGTGAACTATGATAAAAGATTTGTTTTTGAAATGACATATTTTCAATTTGACAATTTTTATTAAAAAAAAATTCAGATTCCCTATGAGCAACCCTCTGAGTAGAGTACTTGCCTGCCTTTTCTTAGAATTCCTAGAATCTGGTCTTTTCAAATTTAGATTACCTCCTAACACTAATTATTTGAAATATATTGATGATATTCTAATTTTTCTTACCGAAGACACACAAACTGAAAACCTTAAAAACAAATTAAATACAGTTGAACCAATGAGAATTGGCTGATAAACCTGCCATAATTTTCTTTTAGGTCCAAAGTACTTTCTGGCCCATCTGGGTCCATCATCAGTGGGAATAATGTCAATCAGGTAAAGACCTGCAGTGAGTTTATAGTTAATTTTGGCGAGAAAATTTAAATACGAAACAATATTTATTTAGTATTATAAACATTAAAGTATATTATTACTAGTGTTAAAATTAATCCTGTTAATAACCGTTATTTTTGTTTTGATGCGTAAAGCTTCTAGTATATGGAGTTTTTGAATATTAGTATTGTGTTCTAGGATTTTCAATTTCTTGCATTGTGATAACCTTATAATACTCTTCTCTCTCTCTCTCTCTCTCTCTCTCTCTCTCTCTATATATATATATATATATATATATATATATATATATATATATATATATATATACTAAATTAGGAAAGTTCATTTTATAAAGCATCTTATGTAAGTTAATATAAATATAGAGGCTAACAAGCCTTCAAAAACCATGTATTAGATGCGAGTAATTAAATCAAAAGAAAAATAAAAATATTTCGAAACATTTAATAAAATATTTCGAAATACCTTCCGTTTTTTTTTTTTTTCTTCATCTTGATTTTTTTTTTTTGGCTAATATTTCGCTTGACAAAAACAAGCTTCATCAGAGCCAAGACAAACAAAGGTATAACCTTTTTTTTTTCCATAATTTACTTCCTGGTGTTGGTGAAGTGTCACGTCCGGTGTTGTGGACTATTGTTGAAAATGTCTTGTTTTAAATAGAATAGAACTTGAATGCGCATATAAATAAATACATATACATACACACACTTCTGATCAAAAATTTAAGACCACTTGAAAATCTTTTAAAAGAAACTCTTTTTTAAGGATAGATTTTAAACTCCTCACACTTAAGGTTACAAATACTACAATCTAAAAGGTTATGGAAACAAAAAGCTACATTCCAAACATTTTATTCAGAAATTTACATTTTTATAAAATGAGGCATTTTACACTTGATCAAAATTATAAGACCAGAGTTATAAATTGTTAGATCTATGGTAATTCCAATGTTTTTAGTTCAGTTAGAGATTAGCAATCACTGCGTAAAGGTGTCACCATGTCTAAAGCAAGCTAACTTACCGAAGTTGAGCGTGCTCGAATTCTAGATTTCCATAAGCAAGGTTTGTCACAGCGGGCGATCGCAGCTAAGGTAAATCGCAGTAAAACTGTGATTTACAACTTTCTAAAGAACAGTGAAAATTATGGAAAAGCAAAATCCACTGGTAGGCCTCCAAAAATTTCTACTGCATTGATAGGAGAATGCGACGGGTTGTTGTAAAAGACAGTGGACATTCTTCTAGTCAAATTAAGGCAGTAACAGATGCTGATTGCAGTCCGGTAACCATCAGACGACACTTACGACAAAAAGGCATGGTAAACAAAAAGCGTACACAAATTCCTCGGCTGCTTCCAAATCACAAGGTGGACCGCTTAAGGTTTGGTCGTGAATACCAAACATGGGGCGTTGAGAAGTGGAAGAAAGTCCTGTTTTCTGATGAGAAAAAATTCAATCTAGATGGTCCTGATGGCTTCCAACGATATTGGCATAACAAAAACATGCCTCCTGAAATTTTCTCCACACGTCATAGTGGTTGAGGTTCCCTAATAGTATGGGGTACCTTTTCTTACAGAGGGATGATGGAGCTCCATGAAGTGCAGGGTCATCAGACAGCGGCTGGTCATGTTAGCATGCTACAAAAAGTTGATGACGAAGGGCCAGCGTTTGTGTGGGGATGGATTGTTATTCCAACAGGATAATGCTTGCAATCCACGCTGCACGACGGACCTTGACCTTTCTACAAGAAACTGGGGTCCATCTCTTGGGACATCCTGCATGCTCACAGGACTTGAACCCAATTGAAAATGGTTGAGGATTGATGACAAGAGATGTTTATCGAAATGGCAAAGAAAATTAAGAAAAAAATGAATATCGTGAAGCCATCTTCAAAAGCTGGAGCAACATCCCCCACATTTTAATAAAAACGCTTATTTCTAGCATGCCATAAAGAACTTATGAAGTCATCAAAACCAGTGGAGGTAGAATTCATTATTAAATTTGGTTGTTGAATGTTTTCATACACTTCATACAATTTCGTAGAGTTTTTGTCTCTGGTCTTATAATTTTGATCAAGTGTAAAATCCATCATTTTATAAAAATGTAAATTTCTGTATAAAATGTTTGGAATGTAACTTTTTGTTTCCATAACCTTTTAGATTGTAGTATTGGTAACCTTAAGTGGAAGGAATTTAAAATCTATCCTTAAAAAAGGTTTCTTTTAAAAGATTTTCAAGTGGTGTTAAACTTTTTGCTCAGGAGTGGATATATAAACGTATATATAAATACATATATATATATATAAATATATATATATACATATATATAAACGTATATATAAATACATATAAATGTATATACAGGGTGGGCAAAAATAAGGGTCCTATTTTTAAAAATTCATAACTTTTTTATTTATTGATTTTTTTAAATTTTTTTTTTTTAGAATAAGTAAAGGACCCCATCCGAAGCAAGCATGAGCCGTATTAGCCCTAAGGAACGTACCCTCATTTAGAAAACATTATTTTTGCTTAAAAAACTCAAAACAGTGTAAAAAACAATACTTTAGTTTTTGTAAGTTTTAAGTGTTTTTCGGCTAAAATTTGTTTTGTTTATTTCAAAAAATCTCGGACGGGTCAGTCTACACACACATAAAGTTTGGTGAGTTTAACTTTTATTTTGTGGAAGTTATTCAAATTCAAGTTATTCAAATTTAAAGATAGGACCCTTATTTTGGCCCACCCTGTATATGCATATATATATACATACATATATATATATATATATATATATATATATATATATATATATATATATATATATATATATACATACATACATACATACATATATATTCATATTTACACATATATATATATACATATATATATACGTATATATACATATATTTATATATATATATATACATATATATATACATATATATACATGCATGTATATACATACATATATATACATATATATGTGTGTGTGTGTGTGTGCATATTGTTGTGAAAGTATATGTTTTAGCATATGCTTTCAATACTTTATGTTTACCAACCTCTTCCAATTTAAGCTCGATGAATGTCAACTAGTAACAACAGAGTATATATAAGTAAGTAAAGTTCTATTTATGTTTCTAGTATATATATATATATATATATATATATATATATATATATATATATATATATATATATATATATATATCACCGACTGTCAGCTCGACGGTTGCCTTTCGATCCCGGCTTGAGGCACTAACTGGTCTAGCCGCACTGATGAACTGTGAAACAGCGAAACAGTCTGTATGTGGATGACTATATAAAGCTCCCCCCCCCCCGAGTAGAGCTTATGTTTGTAAGGGTACCGCCAACTGCCATTAGCGTAAAAAAGGCAATGCTCATTAGGTAAACACTAATTCGAGCTCCGGCATTTGCAATGTTTACATTGAGATACAACTTACATTTAGTCAGTGTCGCATGATGGCGTAGGGGTTAACATCGCCGACTGTCAGCTCGACGGCTGCGTTTCGATCCCGGCTTGAGGCACTAATGAGCTGTGAAACAGCGAAACAGTCTGTATGTGGATGACTATATATATATATATATATATATGTGTATAACACATTTCCTCAAATGAAACACTCTTTCAAATCGAAAGACATTTCTTTAAAAGGATTTACATATCTGATGATACTGGACCACCGCTTGAAACGCGTTATATAAAATTATTAAATGATAAAATAACAAAATAATAAATAATTGTTGAAAAAAGCTGTTTACAAATGTTGGTAGCCTTACTCATTTACATATATACTTTTTTCTCGTTGGAACTGCACTACCCTCTTTTCTCTCTCTCTATATATATATACCAGAAGCATACTCATCTCAGGACGGGTAAAATTTATTCCCCAAACAAAACAATTTAGCATCACTTTTATGTCCTCTTACAAAGATTAAAATTAAGATATAATGATACTAAGTCTTATGTCTAGAAACCTTTATTTATTCCACAGAGATAGATTGTTTTTGTTCTATCAGCCATGAACGGGTAGAAGTGTTAATTGATTCTTGTTATTCTTAGTTATTATTGCTTGTAGTAAGGATTGAACCTTCAACATCTAGAAGACTGTCACTTAGAACTGAATAATCAAATAAATGCAAATTATCAGTCCTCACTGAAAAAATCCCGAAACATAAATCTTATTTAAATGCCAACACTAAAACACGATCAAGAATCAGTTAAAAAATCATTCTTTTATTAGTTTTAATTCATCAAACAAAACTTAATTAAACAATTTACGACCCAATAAAAAAAAGGCCAATAAACTGAAGACAGCTTTGAATTCAGGTATGCTACAACCTGTGCAAAACAATTAAGAACATCGTGTGGGTTTTGTAAATTTTGCTCACTGGGATTTTTCATCAATTTTTTTGTTTCAATATTTTTATTTTTTATTTTGTCTCAGTTAATGATACTGTTCTGTTTTGGTCATCTTTTTGTTTCTTTACCAACTTTTTTGCAAATGGAAATTCGAGATACATTTCAAAAACTAACTTCTCTCCTAAAAGTTTTTAATACTTGTGATTGGTTTTTACTCAACCTTGCATTTTAGAACATCATCATTGAATACTAGTGTACACACTCCATAAAAAACTATGCTTCGCCAGTGTTCGCACTAATATTTATATAAAATCATAGAATTATGTCAGAAATGTAAATTTTCATATGATAACTTATTATAATTTCTGATGACCTAAAAATTAACACCAACCTTTGACTTTTTATTTAGAGTAGGGGATTTCTTTCCAAACTCATTTCAGACAACCTCTGTTGTCTGACTTGCTATTTGCTTTTTCGCTTCCCCCTCAACACTTTAAATAGGTTCGTCCGCCACGGTTTTTACTCGCTGACATTTTCCTGGCATGGTGGAAGTATATATATTTATGTATATTTAAATATACAAATAATTATACAGTGGTCTTTATTATAGAGTGGGGGGTAAGTTTTATTTTTACAGTTGAAGGATATATCATCATCATCATCATCATCATCATCATCATCATCATCGGTTAAACGTTCGTTTTACATGCTGGCATGTGTTGGGCAGCTTTTAGAAATTAACTTCCAAACTAACCTATCTCTGATCAGGTCTTTATTTATCCCGCTTTCTCTCAAATTCATCCTTATCGCTATTCATTTTTATCGCTTCCTCCCATGTTTACCTTGGCCTTACCCTGCTACCTCAACTGTTCTACATCTACTAACCCAAGAACACTCATTCATTGTTTCAGCATGGCCAAACTAACAAAGTCTCTATTCTGCACACATCTCCCTATACTGTCCAGATTATATCTTCCTCTGAACTAATCAGATCTAAGCTTGTCTTTAAGACTCACATTACACATCCAGCATATCATTCTCATATTATCTCTTTCTCCATGCAACGCATGTCCTCAATCCTCACTGGGCAGGTTTCACTTCTATACATCAACACACTACGTACACATGTCTGATAGGCATTTCGCTTGGTCAACAGTAGTAATGCTCTGCTGGTTATTAAAGCAAGAAGTTTACTGAACTTACTCCATCTAATCCTAACTCTTGCCATCACACTAGCACTAGCTCCACCCTGTGCTCCAATGGTATCATCAAGGGAAGAAAACTTTTGAATAAACTGAATAGCCTTGCCATCCAAATATACTTTTTCCACATCTAAGTTCTCATTCATCTCCATTGTCTTACACTTTTTACACACAAACTGACTATCCTCTCTCAATCTACCTGTTTTTCCACTGCATTTCTTGTGTACCTAATGATTAGAAGTACCACAAAAGATTGGGTTCCTCCAAACTCTCTAGACAAGCTTTACACAAACTGAGCAGGGGAACGTTACTCTTTGTGGAGGCTTTCTAACACTACAACCACTAATCATCACTTTGATATTGGTAACATTTGATATTGATATTGGTAACATTTGATATTGATATTGGTAACATTTGATATTGATATTGGTAACATTTGATATTGATATTGGTAACATTTGATATTGATATTGGTAACATTTGATATTGATATTGGTAACATTTGATATTGATATTGGTAACATTTGATATTGATATTGGTAACATTTGATATTGATATTGGTAACATTTGATATTGATATTGGTAACATTTGATATTGATATTGGTAACATTTGATATTGATATTGGTAACATTTGATATTGATATTGGTAACATTTGATATTGATATTGGTAACATTTGATATTGATATTGGTAACATTTGATATTGATATTGGTAACATTTGATATTGATATTGGTAACATTTGATATTGATATTGGTAACATTTGATATTGATATTGGTAACATTTGATATTGATATTGGTAACATTTGATATTGATATTGGTAACATTTGATATTGATATTGGTAACATTTGATATTGATATTGGTAACATTTGATATTGATATTGGTAACATTTGATATTGATATTGGTAACATTTGATATTGATATTGGTAACATTTGATATTGATATTGGTAACATTTGATATTGATATTGGTAACATTTGATATTGATATTGGTAACATTTGATATTGATATTGGTAACATTTGATATTGATATTGGTAACATTTGATATTGATATTGGTAACATTTGATATTGATATTGGTAACATTTGATATTGATATTGGTAACATTTGATATTGATATTGGTAACATTTGATATTGATATTGGTAACATTTGATATTGATATTGGTAACATTCTTTAATTTAACAACTAGATCTTCCATTGCTTCATCAGAAACTCCATAGACAACTTCATACCAAAATCAGACCAGCCGAGTCAAGGCCATTTTTGAGGATGGCTTGTTCTCTGTCTCTCTGAAGTATGGTCCTGTGCAGTCCACCTTCCCAGGCTTTACCTTCTCGTTTTTTGAGAATTGGTTAATTTATTGCTAATCGCCAGAGAATGCCGACGGGGCTGACCAAGCTATTTCTGTTCGGCTAGGGTGCTTTTCCTCAAGGGTTCTGGCTTTTCAAATCCCACTTTCCCTGACCTTGTGTCTAATCTTCCCGCTGTAGGAAGACAGATAAGTAAAAACTCAGTACACTTTAACATTAAATATTGAATAAACACATCTTCACAGTAACAGTCAATTTATTTATTTATTGGTTCAGGATGCCTCTTTGGGGATCTCATATTTTTATCAATAATAACCTCATTTCAATTTTTATTTTAAAAAACCCAAAATTTTTATACTAATGTGTCACAACTCATCAAGTCTAAATCGAATAGAGGATAAGGGTTAATGAGATTGATATATTATCAGTTGAATGATGAATAATATTATGAGAGGACTGAAAATGATGAATAGAATGAACAAAATTTGATAATTTATGAGATCGGTTTTTGACAAGTATTTTTTAATATTGGATTTGAAGACAACCATTTGTAGCCATCAAGGAAGCAATCTCGACATTCATGACTGACACTTGGTGGACAAGTCGAGCATAGACTGAAGTTTATCTGTACCAAATATGGTTAAATTGAAGAAAGGGTTATAAATTTTATTAAAGATATATATATATATATATATATATATATATATATATATATATATATATATATATATATATATATATATATATATATATGGGAAGAGAAGGATGAAGGTAATCCGACGTGATGGGAAAATGAAAAAGGAAAACCAAAAAATGTATGTTTTTTATGTGTACATCAACGTTTCGTCTTTATTTATAAGACTTCATCAGGATGATAAAATAGAGAAAAAATGTCATGCAAGTACAGATACATGTAGGGTAGAAATATTGGGAGGAAAAATAAAATGAAATAATGGCCCCTACTGGGTGGACGTCCGTACTTGTTGGAGAAATAGAAATGAATGTTGAAGAAAATGAGTGGGGAAAAAATGGAAGGATGAAGTGAGCAAGGACTACTGTGGCTGGTGGTAAAAGAAAGAGGTGGGGGATGAGCAGGGGTAAAGTGGATGGCAGAGAGGGAGTGGAGGAAGAAGGGGGAGGGAGGTGTTTGACCAGATGGCTGCGGTCAAGATTGAAGGGGAAAAGTAAGTTGGAATGTTTATGTATGGGGGGTGTATGCAGGGAAAGGAGGATGGGTAGAGAGGAAGGGGGGGCTGTGATTTTGGTGGATGGGCGAAAGTTATGGTCTTAGAGAGCGTTTTGAGAAAATGAGGGAATTTAAGAAGGGGTATGGGAGAAAATAGTTGAGAGGGGGAGAGGGAGGATTTGTTGTGATAGGGTGTGAAATATTTGGAAAATGATAGCAATGAGTGAGGGATTGGGGAAGTGGAGGAGGACGGTGATTGAAAGGGTGGGTATGGAATATTTGAAATATTTGGAGCATGAGAAAGTTTATTTGGACTGCAATATTAAAAAAAAAAAAGGCATAATCTCAACCACCACCACTCTCCCTAATGACCCCGTCTTACCCAAGAGATACATAGACACTCTTAAACACCTAGCTAACAACAACAACATAATCATATCACCATCAGACAAAGGAGGGGGCATAGTAATCATGGACAAAAACTCATATATCAAAAAAATATCTACTCTATTATCTGACGAAAACACATACACTAAAACTGACCAAAAAACTATAGATAAAAACATAGAACATTTTAACAAATCTTTCAAACACCTCATCAAGAACAACAAAAAATGGGCATCAAACATTGAGTATCACCCTATCATTCCCACATTATACGGGCTCCCCAAAACCCACAAACCTAACATCCCCATGCGTCCCATTGTATCAAGCATAGGTAGCACCACACACAAAATCGCACGGGCCATAGCTAACATCCTCACTCCACTAATGGGTACCATCAGTCCTTCCCACATCAAAAATTCAGGCGACCTTCTTAGCAGAATAAAAAACATCAACGTAGAAAATAAAAATATACATAGCCTAGATGTAACTTCGCTCTACACTAACGTACCTGTTAAAAAATGCCTAAACTTACTTCACACACATATAAAGAAAATAAAAACCGACCTACCTTTTCCCCCCAACACTCTTATAGAAATAATTAGACTCATCACTGACATAACATATTTCCAATTTAACGAAGTATTCTACAAACAAAAATTTGGACTCCCTATGGGCAACCCCCTTAGCGGTGTATTGGCCTGCCTCTTTTTAGAATTCTTAGAATCCGGTCCTTTCAAGTATAGACTACCCCCTAACATCGAATACTTTAGATACATAGATGATATTTTAATTTTCTTCCCCACAGACATACAAATCAATCATGTTAAAGATAAACTCAACACAGTAGAACCCTCCATAAAATTCACCCATGAGACTGAAATAAACGGCTCTATTCCCTTCCTTGATACTCTTATAATTAAGTCCAACAACAAACTAGAATTTAAGGTACACCGCAAAAACACTCACAAAAATGACTACATACATTTCTACTCCCACCACCATAGCAAGATCAAAACAGGTATAATTATAGGCTTCTTCCTACGCGCCCTTAGAATATGTAGCCCCCCACACATAGATGAAGAAATAAAGTACATTTTTAATTCCCTAAAAACATTGCAATACCCCACACATTTTATATTAAATGCCAAGAAAAAAGCCTTCCAAATATTCTCCAGAAACACCACACTAAAAAATCAAACTCCTAACACCTCTCTCATAGACAGACCCCTTCTCCTACCCACGCACTCCAATAACACATCCATATGCAACACGCTTAACAAACTAGGCATTCCAACTGTACAAACCACATCTCAATCCATAAAACAAACTTTAAACACATCCAGACATTTCCAAAAAACACCCACATCCCATGCCGGCTTATATACTGTCCCTTGCAATGATTGCCATCAATTTTATGTGGGAGAAACACAACGTGAATTAAAGAAACGATTAAATGAACACAAAAGGGACATAAAAAACAACAACCCTCTTAGTGCACTTTTCTCCCATGCACTAGAACATGGTCATGCATTCAAATTTGAACAAGCCAAAATCACTAAATACATCCACAACAAATCTCGGCGAAGATTATTGGAAACTGCCCTCATCACCGCCTCCACCACCATCAAGCAACGAAATGGTTTCTTTAACCTATCACCCTTAATAAGCAAGATCATTCTCACAGAACAAAGACTCTTGCCTGATCATAGTTAACTTTTATTTTCATCTCCAATCTTTATGACACTCTTCCATTTACTCACTCCCTTCCTTTTTCTCCTTGAATCTTCATTTTCTCCTTACTTTTTCCGTTTTTTTTTTGTTTTTTTTTTAATACTGCAGTCCAAATAAACTTTCTCATGCTCCAAATATTTCAAATATTCCATACCCACCCTTTCAATCACCGCCCTCCTCCACCTCTCCAATCCCTCACTCATTGCTATCATTTTCCAAATATTTCAAATATTTCATACCCTATCACAACAAATCCTCCCCCTCCCCCTCTCAACTATTTTCTCCCATACCCCTTCTTAAATTCCCTCATTTTCTCAAAACGCTCTCTAAGACCATAACTTTCGCCCATCCACCAAAATCACAGCCCCCCCTTCCTCTCTACCCATCCTCCTTTCCCTGCATACACCCCCCATACATAAACATTCCAACTTACTTTTCCCCTTCAATCTTGACCGCAGCCATCTGGTCAAACACCTCCCTCCCCCTTCTTCCTCCACTCCCTCTCTGCCATCCACTTTACCCCTGCTCATCCCCCACCTCTTTCTTTTACCACCAGCCACAGTAGTCCTTGCTCACTTCATCCTTCCATTTTTCCCCACTCATTTTCTTCAACATTCATTTCTATTTCTCCAACAAGTACGGACGTCCACCCAGTAGGGGCCATTATTTCATTTTATTTTTCCTCCCAATATGTCTACCCTACATGTATCTGTACTTGCATGACATTTTTTCTCTATTTTATCATCAGATGAAGTCTTATAAATAAAGACGAAACGTTGATGTACACATAAAAAACATACATTTTTTGGTTTTCCTTTTTCATTTTCCCATATATATATATATATATATATATATATTTAGGCAAACATTATTAAATAACACGGAGTGGTTTTGTTTGATGCGACTTTTTTTTTTTTTTTCAATTTTCCGAATTGTCCATCTAATGTTTCGGTCAAATTGATGTAAATATGATCCATGGGTTTCTTGTTCCATTCTTTTTTCTTTTTTGCAAGTACTTTCGATTTGAATCGTCAAATCATCTTCATGCGGTATTAGTTTTAGTGTCTTTACTGTTGTGCTTATTTTTGAATTATAACGGCAAGTAGTTTATATTTGAAAACGCGTCTGTAAAGTTGAAATGTACATGAGAGCGTGATGGCGTTCTACACATATGAGAGATTTAAAGTTTGACTGTTTAAACCGTTAAGAAATTGATGACGTTAAATAAAGTGCATATAATTCAAACGCATAACTACCTAATGGCTAAGAATTTGGTAATGTTAATTATTATGCTAGACACTTTAAAATGTTGCGACTAGTTTCATAATTGACATTATTAATTGTGGGTTGTTTAGTTTTTATGCAGAGGGCTTCGAGTATTTTTAATTTTTTGATATTGGTATCATGGTGTATTATTTTTGTATTGTTAACAAGGATGTTTCTATATTGGGAAGGGGCGCAATTATGTTTTTTTAGGTGTTGGCATATAGAGCTAGTGTCGGAGAGATGTAGGGTGAGTTTTCGGGATAGTGTTGTGGAAGTGAAACCTATGTAAGAATTAGTTTTTTTTATTGTTGTCGGAGATACATTCTCCCATAGGGCATTGGAACTGATATATATCGGAAGAACCAATGTAATATATCAGTTCCAATGCCCTACTTTCCACTAGACACTGTCCTCGAGTATCTAAGGTCTCTTTGTACAGGGGTTTGTCAGGACAATCTGGCATGAGGATATTTCACCCTACAAGTAAACCCTGACTAAATATTCAAAATGACATAGTATTCGAAGCACAAATAAGATCCCCTCGGTATGGCTAAACCCACATACACACACACATATATGCCTACCAGAATACTTTATTGAGGAAAGTTTTGCTTGAGTAAAATAACAGTATGTGTAACCTTAATTGTACACAATTTATCGTTTACTATAGGTATTTGTTTCATCAGTAAATGATCTTAAAAGACTGATAATGCAATAAAACTGAAAACTGGGTTACTTTCGAGCTGAAGCGCTCACCTAGTGTATATTAAAATTATTCAAAGTAATTGAGATTTGGGGAATCTTATTAAATTGTTATCTAATAGCTATGTTTCAATTTTCATGCGAATTGTAAATATTTAAATATTCAAATGGGCCTGTTTGCTCAATTTGCCCACTGACAACCTTTTAAAATACTCAGATTGAATTGAAATTTGGTGAATATTTATTGGTCTCTAATTACCACGATTCAAATTTAATGCAATTTAGAAATATCTGAATTTTCAAGGATGTTTGTCACTTTTATGACCCCTTATAACCATCAAAATATATGAAAACTCCATAGGAGGGAGAGGGTGCTCTGTCACTTTTATAACTTGTCATAAATACATGAAAACCCAGGCTAAAACATCTCCAACTGATTACAAATATGTCATTGGTTTTGTTGGCAGAACAAACACTGAAAACTGATGAGTGGACACATACACACATCTTTGATATATACAGGCTGAACCCCCACCCCCAAAATGCCACCCATGGAATCGTTTAAAAAAATTCACAATCCTTTCTGCAATCCAATTGCATTTAGTACAAATAAACTTTGGTCTATGCTGGACTTGTCTACTAAGTTTCAGTCGTTCAATGATAGGCAGGGCTAATTTTTGATGATCGTCTCATCAGTAGGAGGTGTCATACTGACTGCGCCATAACTCCTCAACCAAATTTTTACCTGTGGGGTTATCTCAAAGATAATATCTATCAAAACAATCAATAGACTATTCCTGGATAGCTAAAATCAGTGCAATACTAAGAGAGGAGTGTGTCATAGTTATTGACAATTTTACACTTCATATCTAGGTGTGCTCATAATTGAACAGCAATAAAACAAAGACTGTTGGACATTCATGACTGAAACTTGGTGGACAAGTCAGGCACGGATTTAAGTTTATCTGTATCAAATATGGTTAGATTGCAGAAAGTATTATAAATCAATATCATTTAGATTCAAAGGTTTAACATATAGAGAGACACAGTAAATATACAGTAATTTAATTATTTATTTAAAAGATGATGTCTATAAAAACAATCCCCAGACTATTCCTGAATTGAAGAGGGTCGTCATAGCGCAAATCAAAGCAGTATCAAGAGAGGTATTGACAATTTTACATGTCATATCAAGGTTTGCTTATAATTGAACCGTGAAAAAACAAAGACTGTTGGACATTCACGACTGAAACTTGGTGGACAAGTCAGGCATAGATTGAAGTTTATTGGTACAAAATATGGTTGGATTACAGAAAGGATTGTGGATTTTATTAACGATTTTGTATTTTTGTATGTATGGTGAGGTCATCCTATAAACAAATGGGAACCATTTGGCTTGGTTTTTTTCGAAGGGGGGGAGGGTCACCCATTATATATAAATTGGTTGTTGCAGCATTAAAAGCATGTTACACAAACATCACTTAAGTTGGTGGGGGCATGTTTGTAGGATGAGCAAGAATCGTATCCCAAAGCAGTTTTTTATGAAGAAAAGAGGATACCTCATAAACCGAAACTGAAATACAGAACTCTCTAAAGACCTCTCTCGAAATATGTGGGATCCTGAACTGGGAACAGAGTGCACTAAATATAGCAACATGGAGACGTGGCATCAATTTTGGTATACTTTAATATGAAATAAGACGCATTGAACATGAACAACTGAAGAGAGCCTCAAAAAGTGACCAATGAAATGGCTTCGATTCTCTGTGATTCGGTCGGTGAGGACTGTGGTAAAGTATGCCTGAGCAAAGCAGGTCTTACAAGTAAAGGTCATCTCCAAAAACAATCTATGAATCATCTCCTTCAAGGGATAGCAACCTGCAATCTATGCGGTAAAGAGTGCCAATGTGTTCCAGGTTTGAAACGACATAGAAACTTGAAAAAAAGAGAAAAACCATATTCTTGTGAAGTATGTGCCTCTTCTTTTAGGGAAAATCAAATTTGTCAACGCATGTGCGAATACAAGACCTTGAATGCCTACTGGAGAGAACTTGAATGCCTACTGGAGAGAACTTGAATGTCTACTGAAGAGAACTTGAATGCCTACGGGAGAAAACTTGAATGCCTACTAGACACTGTCCTCGAGTATCTAAGGTCTCTTTGTACAGGGGTTTGTCAGGACAATCTGGCATGAGGATATTTCACCTTACAAGTAAACCCTGACTAAATATTCAAAATGACATAGTATTCGAAGCACAAATAAGATCCCCTCGGTATGGCTACCCCACACTGGCGTATACAAGGAATGATGTACTTTCTCCAAGTGATGTTGCCTATAGTACCAGCACTAAGATGAATACTCCACCAGACTAGATGAATTCTTGCCCTGGAATTCTGGAAGACCAAGAGACCACAATAAAGGTATACTATAACATAGGAACTGGTCAATTAGTGAGAGGAAAATTAATGTTCCTAACGTCTTTACTAACTCAACGTTTGAGAGGTAAAGTAGAACTTTAATGGAATATTCGAATATAGAGATCAAATGTTAGCCCCAAGAAGGGTCCCTTTGATTTCTGAGAACTTACTTACTGAAGTAAAATGAAAACAAGAAAACAATTGTGCTTAAAGCGACGGTTAGAATCTTAAAAGGATCTCTCGGTTGGAGTTTCTGAAATAGCGGGTGAATGTCTGGCATCTGGTAGAATGCTCTATCCCCAGCTTCTTTCCAAGAACTGCAGGCTTGTGGAACTCTTTTCCTGCTGATTGTTTTCCTTCTACCTATAGTATTAGTCTTTTCAAGACTAAGGCCAATAGGCATCTCCTGTCTTTGCGATAATCATAGTTCGTTCTTGTTAGCTCCTTACATCAAGTGGCTTCATGCCTTGTCTGGAGCGATTTCCATAAAAAAAAGATAAGAAAATTGAGAAAAAAAAGAGCATGGCTTGGATCGATTACCAAAATGCATATGATAGTGTGCCTCACATATGACTACAACGGTGCCTTGAATTATATCCATCCAGTAATCAAGAAAACTATGGCTGTTCATATAAAGATGTGGCAAACAGCCATGTCATTAAGCCACACAAATGGAACAATAACAATCCCTAAAGTCAAGATCCGAAGAGGAATCTTCCAAAGAGATAGCTTATCTCCTCTACTCTTTTGCCTGGTGATAGATCTGCTAAGTAAGCTACTGAATAAATGTCGGAATGCCTACAATCTGAGCCAGGGCCGTCAACAAGACCCAAACAAAAAAGTCAATCAGCTGCTATTAATGGATGACTTCAAGCTGCATACCAGCTCAGTTGCTGACTTAAGTCATTTCTTGCAGGTTGTACATACTTTCTCCAAAGATATTGGAATGAAGTTTAGCCTGGACAAATATGCCAAGTGCTCCTTCAAAGCTGGGAAGAAGATCAAAACTGAAAACATAAAGCTTGACATACAAGACGAGCAGGAACAATACAAATACCTTGACATAGAAAAAAAGATTCAATTCAGCATGCTAAAGTGAGAGAAAAAATTGGCAGAGAATATGTACGCCGTGTTAGAAAAATTTGCAAAACACAGCTTACAAACAAAAACAAAGTAACTGCCATCAACCAACTTGCCATGCCAGTGATAACATACAGCTTTGCCATTATAGACTGGCTACAAAATGACATTAACAGGCAAGACATAAAAACGAGAAACTGTTGACTGTACAGAGTAATGTAAATAAACCATTGTATACCAAGGCTGTATCTGCCCAGAGGAGCAAGAGGTATAGGTTTATCAGAAATTGACCATCAACATCGAGCCACATTTGTGAGCACCGGCCAACATCTAATGAGCTCTCAGAACCCAAACCTTATGATAGTACATCAACATCAAGAAACAAGAGCTAGTAGAACAACCTCCATCAAAAAACTGGCCAAACATTTTGAACAAGACTGTCTTACAAATGAGACAGAAGTACCAAACAATGTCAGAAATATACCAAGACCTTTCATTGAAGAAAACTGGAAGAATTGGCCAAATAACAACGTGCTACATATTTTCTGGATGAACTATCCCAGGAATATATAGATAAGGAAGGCTAGACTTGCTCAAAAAGAATCGCTCCACTATGATCATGAGAAGATGATAATGGCTGTCCAAGATCAAGGCTTGATGACCAATGCTTTTAAGAAGATGAGTGGTCTGAGCAACGATGGCAAGTGCAGTTTCTTCCACGCAGAAGTAGAGAGTGTAAGCCACCTGACATCCAGTTGTAAGGTTCTGCTGCAGGACGGCTACTATACAATGCAACACAATTGAGTGTGCAAATATCTCTACTGGAAAATCTGTAAAAAATTGAATATCCAGTGTAGCAGCAAGTCCTGGGAGCATATACTAGAAAGAACTGTTGGAAATATGTCATACACCTTCCATTATGACTATACAATCCCTACAGCTACATACCGGAGCTGTTAAACATGACAGTGATATATGACAAGAGGGAGAGAGTAGTAATCCTAGTTGAAGTCAGTGTCCCTAATGATACTGGCTTAAACAGAGCTGAGAGGGAGAAGATAACTAAATACCAAGGTCTTATGTATGACATAAAAAGAAACTGGAATCTTAGGAAGATCTCCATTATTTTAGTAATCGTAGGAGCAACCGGCCTCATTAAAAAGAATTTCAAAAACTACCTGGCGAATATACCCGGTGAATCAAGTGCAAGAGAGATACAAACAATTGCGCTTAAAGGGACGGTTAGAATCCTTAAAAGATTTCTTAGTTAGAATCTCTGAAATAGCAGGTGAATGTTTGGCATCCGGTAGGATACCCAGAAAAAAACAAAAAACAAAAAGATAAAATCCAATCAACAACTTGTATAGGACAGTATGTCCGTAATTACTGTTCCAGAGAGTATAAGAGTCTGGCCAGCTTGAAAAGCTTTATTCGATATGCTAACATGTGAATTAAATGAACCAGCAATGGTAATGCTCGATTGGGAAAGGTATGAAACCAGTTTCACTTCTCAACAATGTGTAAACTAGCAACTTGTGTTCAACTAATTGTAGATGATGAATCGTTTATTATAAGTATTGTATTTCATCAGTAAATAATCTTAAAAGGGTGATGATGCGACGAAACAGAAAACCAAAAAATCACTGGCTGTTCTTCATCTTCATCTAGTTGACAATGAGATCTACTGTCAAGCATGAATAGTTGAACGAAGCGTCTGCAGCTTTGCAATGCGCTAAATGTCTACCCAAATAATCAACGGAACAATGAGTTGGAATTGTGTAAGGTTGTTTAAGCTCCCAAAAGGGACTTCCATCGTGAAAGGGAAAACGAAGAAAAGAAAGAAAAAAAACAAATAAAGAAAATAAAGGAGTTCGGGTCTTGCTCAGCAGGGAACAAAAAGGAGGAAACTGGTTGCTTCTGTCTGTTAGCAGCATTGTGTTGGGTGCAGTCACATAAAATTAGAACAGAAGAAAAGCTGACAAAGTGTTTTCGGGAAAACAATCAGAAAGTTGTTAAGCCGCTGCACAATTATGCACATGCAGTTGAAGAGTCGCATTAGTTTGTAGGTATCATTGACAGATAAGTAACACTCAAGGCCTGTTTTATATGTTGTCATTCACTCTCTCTCTATATATATATATATATATATATATTTATATATATAAATTATATATATATATAATTATTTACATAATAAATATTTAAAATCATTATCCACAGACATATATGTTTCATCTTTATAGAATCACCAGTGTGGAGATAACTGTTCTGCTGGTCGCACGATTCGAACCTTGATTACGATTCTCAAATTAATTAAAATCTGAACCTTTTAGTCGCCACGACCGTCACAACAACTATGCGGAATAGTCATCACATACAGACTGTTTCACTGCATCACAGCTCTTCAGTGTGGCAAGACTAGCATCCGCCCCAAGCCAGGATCGAACCTACAACCATCTACCTGATAGTCGGCAATTCTAACCACTTGACTATGAGACAGTGTTACATTTGTTTATTTACAAAGAGCATATGTTCCAACAACGTACGTTGAACACTCTAGACAGCTTTCTATATGTTCTTCTTTCGCCTAAATAGAACTTAAATTCCCTTTCTTGACGTGGTAATGTCTCGTGGCCGTTTGGTTATGATGCTTGCTTGCAGAGTTTAGGGTGATTCTGTAACCGGGTTCGATTATATATATATATATATATATATATATATATATATATATATATATATATATATATATATAATGTGTTTGTTTCACGACTGATATTCTTGGGTCCTTTCTTTTATGAATTTTCAAGCAGTAAAAGTCAGCTTATACAAGTTATAAGTCTGCAATATGCAGATTAATGAGTATTCCTTGGGTTTACCCCCCTAGAACGCCATATATTAGTGTTAGAATAGTACTGCTGTTACTAGTAATACAGAAAAAGAGGAATGCTTCTGTATTGTTAACAGTAAGAGCTGTTTCTGTGGATGACCTATATAAATTGTTTTTTTTTGCCTTGTATTATATTATTAATGTTGAATACATATATATACTAGAAGAATACTCGTACCAAGGCGGGTAAAATTAATTCTCCAGACAGAACAGTTTTGCACCACGAAAATTAAAATCAATATATAATTTTACTAAACCTTTTGTATAGAATCATTATTCCAATTTAGATCAAAACCCATTACATGATTTTGATTCTACAAAATAAATAAAATTAAATGCTTATGGGGTCTTAAGAAAAAACTGAAATTCAGGAAATCTTGCTTAATTGGTGTCTAATGACTATGGATAAAATTTAATGCAAATCTGAAATATTTGAATTTTCAAATAGGAGGTTGTGCCCCTAAAATCCGTTTAAAATACTTCAAAGAAACTGAAATTTGGGAAATATTTATTAATTGATGTCTAACATCTATTAATAAAATTTCACTAAAATTGGAGGTATCTGAATTTTCACAAAAAGCTTCAATCCCCTCTTTGCCCCTATGATATGTTTTTTGGGTTTTTTTGGGGGTTTTTTCAGTTTCAAAAATGTAATCATCTAAATTGGATGCTTGACAATACCACAAGGTTGAAATAAATTATTGCATCGATGATTATGTTATTTCGTGTTACTACATTATATATATATATATATATATATATATATATATATATATATATATATATAGATTTAGATTTTTCACTTATAAAATAGATCATTCAGTGAAGACCGGGGTTGTTCCAATAAAAAACAAGCTCGATGATACTCGATTACAGAGTACAGAGCATTTATATGTGATTTTATGAAGGCTTACCAAAGCATTCCTTTCAGGACACCAATGATCACCATTAAAGATATTTTTTCTTACAAATACTATTTATTCAAATTAAATGTTCAAATTAAATGAATAAATTTAATTTGAATAAATAGTATTTGTAAGAAAAAATATCTTTAATGGTGATCATTGGTGTCCTGAAAGGAATGCTTTGGTAAGCCTTCATAAAATCACACATATATATATATATATATATATATATATATATATATATATATATGGAAAAGGAAAAACCGAAAATTGTTTATATATTCATAAACGTTTCGTCTTTATTTAAAGACTATCTCAAGATGGGTGAATTGAAAAAAAACATAGAAATCAATATGTAAAAATACATGATACGTCACAGAGCATAATTTATTTGCATAACATGAAAAGAATGATTTTGTTCTTTTTTTTTAACGAAACATAGACGTTAAAATTAATTCGAAAAATAAAGAGCAAACTCATTCTTTT
>OY744524.1:60786223-60791223 GCA_963556195.1 Sepiola atlantica
CAATTATGAACCAAGTGTTTCATTTTGCTAAACTGATTCCGCTGACATTTTTTTTATTTTGTTCAAATTACAAATTTAATCAACACATTTTTTTGTCAGTTGGCAAAAGTTCGAAAGTTAATTTGATACCTCATTATACACAACGACCCTCTAAAAAATGCTACCCATGTAAAATTCACAACCCTTTCTTAAATCCAACCATATTCGGTACAAATAAACTTCAGTCTATGCCTGACTGGTCCACCAAGTTTCAATCATGAATGTCCAACATTCTTTGTCTTATCACTGTTCAATTATAAGTATACTTTTATACGACATGAAAAATTTTCAATAATTCTATCATGCTCCTCTAGTAGAACTTTCCTGATTTAGTCGGTAATGACCCTCTTAAGTTTAAGAATAGTCCAGGAATTATTTTGGTAGATATTATCTTTGAGATAACTCTACAGCTAAAATCAGGACAGTGCCAAGAGAGGAGCGTGTTGGAATTAGTGACAATTTTTCCTATCTTATGCAAGTGTGCTTATCATTGAATTGCAATAAAACAAAGACTGTTGGACATTCATAAGTGAAGGTTGGTGAACAAGTCAGACATAGACTTGAGTTTATTTGGGTACTGGTCCAGATTAGGACCCAAGCTAAAATCAAGTTGGCGTCGGTAATTTCCGGATGTTTATGTAGACGGCTGGAAAATCCCTAAGCATTTATTCAATCAGAATGCGAGAAAATAAGCAGACAACAAATTAACATTTTAATTGATTGAATCATGAAATTCACTAATTGGAAATCAAAATTGATCAAAGTGATAAGGAATTTTAACGAACCCTACTCCTAACACCATTTTTACAGTTGTTCATTGAAAAAATATTTTCATGCAGAAAGTTTTTTTTAAAACCCTAACCCTAACACTAACCCTAACACCGTTTTAACACTTGTTCAGTGATATTTTTCTTTGAAAAAAAAAATTTACGTGTAAAAAATAAACATTTTTTTCAGTTGTACATCGAGCTTTGTTTTGGATATTTTGGACGCAGGCAACCGACTTTTCATTTGGCATTTTCTGGACGTCTACGTAAACATCCGGAAACTACCGATGTCAAGTTAATTTCAACTTGGGTTCTAATCTGGACCAGTACCTTTATTTGTATTAAATATGATTAGATTGCAGAAAGCATTGTAATTTTCTGAAGGAAGATGACAATATATGCATGCAGGACGCCGGATAGCAACAAGATATGATTTTAAATTGATTCAAATATTAATGATTAAATGACTTCACAGAACCACGTGATTGCATAGGGTTATTTTGATGACACCCCTATAACTAGGTAACATTATTATTAACTAGATGAAGCACCAAGCTATACTGGGTAATAGATTATAATTATAATAACAAAATTACTTCCTTTGAAACAGCTTTACTAAATATTAATCATCTATTACTAATGGAGATTTCGTATCTGTATGTCTGAAGCCGAACTATACTATTACTTCTACTAATTGTACTATTGTATTATCTTTTAATGCCCAATTCAGTTTACTATACAATTCCAAACTAATGTAATATTCTCAATGCTCAATTCGAGGTGGAGTTAGTGCAGTGTCTGTTCTATTGTGATGCCATCCTCCCAGGCATTACCTCCTCTTTTGAAATTGAATGAGAAACACGCGTTTTTAAAATGGTCTAACAAAACGTAAATAATTAAGCTATGCGCTTAAAAGATAAGAAACTCTTCTCCTCTCTCTCCTCCACCACTTTTGACCTTTCAGCTGAGAGACGATCACGGGCTGAATAAATCCTTATTCTTCCAAGAATGTGTTGTTGAATTAATTGAAATTATATTAAGAAAGCATTTTAAATGGATTTTGGTTGTAGCTTACGAAATCGCTTTAGTCCTTGGAGGAAGATAACACACACGCATGCATTAAAAGAAGTAAATGATTACATAAGTCATTTTGATGACGTCCTTATGACGATGTAAAAATATGAGAATTAGAAGAAACATCCTCTTTGATCGGTAAGACACCGACGAGTGTAGACGGGCAAACACAGCTCTCTCTCTCTCTCTCTCTCTCTCTCTCTCTTTCTCTCTCTCTCTCTCTCTCTCTCTCTCTCTCCTCCTCTTCTCTCCTCCTCCTCCTCCTCTCTCCCTCCTCATCCTCCTCCTCTCTCTCTATCTCCTCCTCCTCCTTCTCTCTCTCTCTCTTTCTCGTGTAGATAAATGTCAAGATAAAGCATTTTAATCGGCAAAGCTATAAAATCAGATGAGGTTACATTGTGTAAAAATAACAGTACCTAAACCTTCAACAGATTATCTCGTTAGAATTCAACAAAAACCTCTTGGACATGGATACTACAGGCATTGAGAATTGACCTTCCTATCCTTTGGTGTAATGGTCAAGTGTTACACATAACACTCTTGTATGCATCAGAGACCTGGACGACATACCGTCGACATCTTAAAGCACTCAAAAAACTACATGAAAGACTTTTACGAAAACTTTAAAAAATTAACTGGCAAGATCGTCTAAACAACATCAGTATCCTGGAAGGGTCTGGTTGCTCTAGTATAGAGGCTTTAATTGTTAAAAATCGTTTCAGATGGGCTGGTCACGTTGCAAGGATGAGCGACTAATCCTATCCTAAGAAAATATTTTATTTTGAACTAAATGTGGGAGCTAGCTGGGTTGGAAGACAGGAGAAGCAGTACAAGGATTATTTGAAGGATGATATGAAGAGGTGTGGAATTGATCACACAACATGGGAAGCGAGTGCACTCAGGAGAACGGAGTGGAGGAATAAAATAAAGAGTGGTGTGGAACAGTTTGAAAGTCAACGGTGTGATCATGCTGAAGAGATGAGAGCAGCAAGAATAGTGCGCCGTGAAAATCAACCATGCACACAATTGCCAAACGATAATGTATGCCCGATTTGTGATAGGATGTGTGGATCTCGAATTGGACTGTTTTCTCAAATGAGAACCCACGAATGAAGTCTCTGGAAACCAGTATACTCGATTCGAGTGACGGCTATGATGATGATGACACATAAGATACACAACCATGTACCATGGGGCTGATTTTATGGCCAATAACATAAATGTCAAAGGAATTACATCTAATATACAGACATATGACCACTTCTGGGCCTTTTGGCTAGGAGCAGAGTGTTTTTTGTCCTCGGCCAGTGAAGAAGAAATCCTTCTAGACTGAGAAAATTTTAATTTTTGTTCCAATCCAAAATGCCACTTTTTTGAGGAGCTGTATTTTCCCCACATTAAAAACCGACCTTGTGCCCAACTGCCCGTGTTGGGGGGGCAGGTAAATAAGGATATAGGACATTAGCAAGATCTCTTTCTTTTATAGGGAATCAAATAATTTATATAGGAACAACTGACATGAATTTAAGTACAGGTCAGATACAATGATCATGATATGACATTTATAAAAATAAAATGAACAAAACTTCAAACATTATGCAAATATATTTGAGAAAAATATAAGAAAAAGAAACAGAATATATATTTTTAAAACATCACTTACCAGAGACACACGAAAATATTGCATTATTTATGTGGACTCATTTTAAGAAAAAATTTTTTTACTCTTATTCACTCCAAACAAGGGGCATTGCCATTGGGACGAAAGGGGCTACTATTAGGACCATGCCTACAGGAACACTCTATCTAGAGAATTGAGCAGTGAGATGTTTGTTCACATTACATTTAAATTTCTGCAAGTTAGTACAGTCAGAGAAGCAATAAACAGGGATGCAATTTATTAAATATGATTTTTTTTAATGCAAATCTGTCATAAAGGATTAGGTAAAACAAAATAAATTGTTTTTGACTAATTTTCCGACTGTATTTCCATTAAAATAATTTATGTCGCCAATAGTAAGTTTTATCCTTAGGTAATATAAAAGTTATCGATCTCTGTTCTAATGCAGACTATCATAAAGTCAGGCAAACGAAGCCATGAAATCAGATTGAGTCAACCTGTGGGAAAATAACAATAAACTTAACTTCCATATAAGAGTTATAATACAATTATTCGAACAACAACCAGTAAGAATGACAAAAGTAAAAATGTTCGCTTCCTGTTCCTTGCGTTAATTTGTTTCCGGTTAACTCCAATCAAATGAATAAGAGAGTATGAGTTTTACCCTATACAGCTCGAGGTTATACTAAATCGGAGTATATGAGGTTTGTAAATGCATATTTGGTCGTTTCTGAGTTTTACCCGAACACACACAAAGACAGACAGACAGTGCAGGTTTTGCCACACTGAAATGGAGAGTGTGAGCCACCTGATATCGAGTTGCAAAATCATGTTGGCAGATGGCTCCTATACAGCACGACATAATGGAGTGTGTAGGTACCTCCACTGGACCATCTGTAAGAAACTGAATATCAGGTGTAGCAGCAGGCACTGAGAACATCTACCTGAGAGAACTGTTGGGAATGAGACATACACCATCCATTATGACCATGAAATCCCCACAGCTACCTATCTGGAAAACGCAGCTGTCAAACCTGACATTGTCATATGGATCAAGAGAGAGAGAGTGGCAACTTTGGTTGAGGTCAGTGTCCCTAATGATGGGGGCCTACACAGAGCTGAAAGGGAGAAAATAACAAAATATCAAGGTCTAATGTATGATATGAAAAGAAACTGGAACCTCAAAGAGATCTCCATCATTCCAGTTATCATAGGAGCCACTGGATTCATGAAGAAGAACTTGAAAAAGTATTTAGCAAGTATACCTGGTGAACCAAGTGCAAAAGAAATCCAAACAACTGCACTCAAGGGAACAGTCAGAATCCTGAAAAGAGCTCTCGGTTGGAGTCTGTAAATAGCGGGTGATCGTATGGCATTTGGAAGAATGCTCCGTCCCCAGCAAATAAATGAAAAGAAAAATTTAAAAAAAAAAACAGACAGACAGACAGACTAAAATACGATTTCCCTTTATATACATATAGTAGTAGAATACCCGTCCC
>OY744524.1:60796223-60818723 GCA_963556195.1 Sepiola atlantica
AAGAAAAGGGGAACGAGAAACGTGATTGTCGAGTGAGATTCTGCGGTGAGCCGAATTGTTTTCGTTCATTGGAGCTCGAAGTTACACAGAGGGTTTTTGTGCTTCTACAGGAATTGAACCGAACTGAGTTTTTTGTTTGTTTGTTTAACGGTTGAAGTCTAGTCATAGACTTCTGAATTCCCAGTTATATGAAGTATAAAAACAGTGAATTAATGGAGACCACTAGACCAAAACGTCAAATGAGCTGGAACAAAGGAAGCAGGAAATAGATCAGACAATTCTGAAGGACATGTCCCATAATAGTTTTTACAGAAAAGACTAAGACTAGCAACATCACGTCTGTGAGAGAGAGTGCGTAGAGAATAATGAAGGGTGGGGCCAATCAAATTACAGATACGATCTGCACCTTACCGTCATTGAAATGTTTGGTTCCTTTTCTGCTTTCCGGAAGTTCGTGTTGCTGATGATGGAATTTCCAGTTTTTTCACTTCTATGAAAACTGTGGAATTGGAATGTTGCTGACGATGAAAATACAAATCCATTTTTTTTCATTATCATTCTTCCAAATACCAAACAATCACCTGCTATTTAAAAGCTCCAACAGAATTATGGATGTTTCCTTAAGTGTAAGTATTTTGATTTCCTGGAATACTTTCCAAATAATTAAAAAAAAATTTCTTCATAAGGCTCTTGGCTCCTATTATAAATTGAAATGGTGATGATCTGTTTTAGGTTCCAGTTTCTCTTCATATCATGCAACCAACCATAGACTGGCATGGCTTATAGAACCCTTCCGCAGAGTCTGATGGTCAAACTCCTCAGCCTAACATTCACAGGCAACATTAATTGGAATGAATACATACTGCCAAGTCTGCTGCAAAGAAGGTGGACTCCCTCTACCCGGCTAGAAAACTTCTCACACTTGCCAATATCCTATATTTCTATAAAACTACCATTCGCTCATGCGTGGAGTATTCTTGCTAAATCTGGTGCACCAACCACTAGTTTCTCCCTCTTGGACAAGGTACAAAAGATAGTCTCTAACCTAATAGGTCCCACACTGTCTATCAAGATCCAGCCCCTGTCCCATCGCCGCAGTGTTGCATCCCTGTGCTTGTTTTACAAGTACTTCCACAAAATGTGTTCCGATGAACCTAGTGGACTTGCACCCTCTCCACGTAAATACCGCGACAAACCCGACTAACATCAAAATTCTACCCATTCACTGTAGAGATCCTAGATGCCAGAAAACTTTCTACTCTAATAACATTTTTCCTTCTACTGCTTGCCTTTGGAATTTCCTCTCTTTTCCTTGTTTCTCTTACTGTACCAACATGCAGAAATTCAAATGTAATGTGAATAAACATCTTGCTGCAAAGCTTCTCCACTTAGGATACCCCCTATAAATCTGGGCCCCTAATCACAGTAGCCCCTTACATCTCAGTGGCAATATGCCTTGTTTGAGGTGAATAAAGTAAATATATATATATGAGGCCTTGGTACTTTTCAGCTTTTCCCTTTCCTCTCTGTCCAGGCAACTTTCATTAGGAACGCTCACCTCAACTCAAATTGACACTCTTTCAGCTTTGTTTTGTATAACAATGTCAGGTTCTACTGTTGCATTTGGGATTACATAGTCATAACGTATAGTATACATATTTACCGGCCCATTGGTTAGTGTGTTTGCTAATGGTCCAGGAGACTGGAGGTCAATCCTCGGTCAAGTCATACCAAAGACTTAAAAAATGGTACTTGATGCCCCCTTGCTAAACACTTATCATTATAAGGTGAGGATCAAGGGCAACTCCGGGAAAAAAGGAGTGGCACTCTTCCCTACACCTTGGTGTAGTAGTTTACGAAAAGGGAGCCTCTGGATCGCCCTCGACTATGGTCGACCACTTTACTTTGTTTTATACATATTTTCCACAGTTTCCTCTGGTAAATGTTCTCAGGACTTGTTAGATGTCAAGTTTTTTTACAAATGGTTCAATGGATATATTTGCATGCACCATTTGCCAATGCAATTCTTTTTCTCTTTTCGTGTGTGTATTAGAATTTTAAAACTAATTATCAAACAAATACTAATTACCATACATAACGCGTGTAAGAAAAGTGTCAGACAGCATGAAGCAAGATGAATGTTATCTTGTGGGAAAATAACAGTTAACCAAACTTTTACAGTTTATGCTAATTGGATAATAAGATTACAAACATTGGATCAAAAACAAAAACAAGATTAAAATAATACGATATAATTCGAGTATTTAATATTCTATTTTATTATAGTTGCAAGTTTGCCTGAAAACAGTTTAGAAAGCTGCTATCAATCCTAACAAACAAACACCTGCCAACAGCCATGAGAAGTCGTGTATACTCCTCATGTGTCAGAAGTGTGCTAATGTATGGCTCCGAAAAACTTGGGCTGTCTCTACCGGCACACTAAAGAAACTGTGCCGTAATGATTATGCAATGGTCAGATGAATCTGTTTGGTGAGGCCTGAACAAAGCATACCTGGTGAATCTCTGCTCGCACAAGTCAACTTGAAAAACTTCATAGACATCATGCAGAAGAGCAGACTGTGTTGGTTGGGGCACATTGAACGCAGCAATGGCTGAATTGCTAAAGCCCGACAGTTGAATGGGCCAGCAGAGAAGACCATCACTGGCAGATCAAAATTGTCTCAGGAGGAAGTGGTCAAACGTGATAGGAAAGCCATGGGTATGGATTCCGTCAGGCCTCACCAAAGACAGGAATGGAGAGGAAAACTTCGATCGAGTACTAGACTATTAGGCCCACCCTCATCAGAGGATTAATTGTGGCCTGATTCAACAAATAAACCGGTTGTTGTTGATGATGATGATGATGATGTTGTCATCGCCGCCATTTTGAATATATTGTCTTATCGTGGATGACACAAGATCAAAATATAAACAAAAAAGACAATGATGAAGAAATGTTAATAATAAAGGAACGGTTGCTTTCACATATAACTTGAATAAGCTCCCTTAGGGTGTAAGCACTCTGAAGAGAAAGATGAAAAAGTTTCTAAGTTATAATGCAACATTCTTTCTCTTGGAAATGGAACACTATTTTAAACTTATTGTCTTAAAAACAATAAATCGGATACATTTCTTTCAAATTTTTACGGTTGTCATGTGTTTGTCAAGTTTGGTTGCTTTTGGTGTTTGAAGTTGATAGACAACTTTGTAGGAAGTTCTAGATTAGTTTTTTTGTTACTGTTCATGCATTTAATTGATCAATTTGTGCATAGGCGCTTGAATCACACATGTGCACTTCATTTGAATTGCCATCCACTTGGTGCAAACATCTCAAAATAGCTTGCTATATAATTTTTAAAATAAACGAATACCGACACGTATATCATTCTTCTTCTTCTTTTTTTGAGTTAATTCTGAGCTATGGCGGGGTCCGCAATAATAGATTTTTGTTTCTACTTGGCACGATCACAGGCTTAGTCCGGGTAAAAGCCTGTTTTAAAGAGATCCTTGTGCAGGGTATCTGCTCATCTCATCATTAACCTTCCTTTCAGTCGCTTCCCGGGAACTTCTAATGTAAAAGCAACTTTTGCGATGATGTTGTCGTCGGCCCTCAGCACATGTTCAAATAATCTGAGCAACCATTCTCTCATCTTTCCCTGATTCCGTGTGATGCCATAGCGCTTTGGGATGTCGTCATTACAGATATGGTCAAGCAGTGTAATTCCGAAGATCCAACGGAGCATTTTGGTTTTCATAATCTTCGCTCCACTTTCCTCAGCGCTGTACCAAAAGACAGGTCTCAGAAGAGTCTGGTAGATCTTTGACGTTAAACGATCACTGATTTTGCGATCAAAGAGAATACCAGTGATAGTGCGCCATTTAGGCCATGTCGCCTTGATGCATGCAGAGACTTCGCCGAGGATGTTGGTATCATCGCTGAGCGTCAAGGCACTTGAAGGCGTGCGTTCATGGAAAATCCTGTCTGTCGATTTGGATGGTGCTGTATTCGTCTTTATCGTTGAATAAAATAAACATTTGGGTTTATTTTATCTATTAATCACTCATTCTAAAATTCTAAAAAATGGAATTAGATCAAACTGAACGGTAAATTAACATTTTCCAAGTGTCATATTGTTTATCCCTCCAGTTTCCAACTAATTTTAATCATCATCCAGAGAAATTGCAAAACATGCATGTAGTCCGGTCACAAATGAGGTTTGGTTTGATCCGGTTGTTTTTTATATGGCATATCAACATTTTTCGAGTTATTTAATGCTGAATACGATCATTTTGTTAAAAAATTTATTCTTCAAGTTCTATATATCTTCAAATATTTATTCATGATGTTTCGTTTGGTTGTTTTGTTTAACGGCATATCATGGATTAAATAGTATTACTTACTGAGGTGATATAATTATCTCTCACTTGAGCAGCGGAGGATGTGAGAGGATGTGATTCGGGAATTTAAATATACTTTTCAAGGAGATTTTCACCCCTTTTTTCCTGCTTCAAATCATATAAACCGGGCTCAATGGGTGACCCAACGGGCCATTTTTCTTTTTTTTTCATCATAAACACTTGAGGGTGCGAATATCCACATTGAAATTTTCAATCTTTATACATCTGCTAGTATTGTTTGATAAAAATCGACTTTGCAATCTAGTGGGGAATGCCCGCTTCTCTTCCTCACAGAAAAGACGTTGCTGGTCTTTCTCTATTCTATCGTTACTTTCATGAGCTCCAATCTCTGGTTCGTAATACACCCCCAGCAAAAACTCGTTTAGCTACAACCACTGTAAATAATTTTTTATCTAAAACATGGAACTTCCATGAGCAAAGCTTTTTTACAAGAACTACTCGTCTGTGGAACACAATACCACACAGCTGCTTCCCAGCTGACGACAAGAATCGTTTTCAAATCCAATGTTAACAAATTTTTGTTGAGCTGTCTTCTTAAATCATTAAATTCTACCCAGAACCCTTATTCAGTAACCCTTATCCTCGAGTGGCCTTTGGGCCTTAATAAGTGATCTCATTAGTACAAAAAAGCTGTCTAATGTGGTTGAAATTCTTGTGTACATTACAAATCTGCTGGCTTATACCACTGTGATCTGATAAAAGACATGTAAGTCTACAGGATATGATTGCAATAGTATAATTAATATAAGACGTTTTGAATTTGTTATTCATAGAAACACAATTTACAAATGTGCAAGTGAATTGTAAACTGAATTAATCTTATATTGTGGATTTGTAAGAGTGAATTTCTTATAATGATAATAAAGAAACATGTTCAATAGCTACACAAATGCAATCATATTTCAATCACAGATCTCCTCTGGTCATGATTGCATTTGTGTAGTCATTCAACATATTTTTTATTATAATGCTCTTCACTCCTATGTATTTATTATTATGCTTTACTAAGTATTGAGCACTATAGAAATAAATGATGCAATAATATTATTTTGTATATACACATATAGTTATCCACGGACACGTGTTTCGTCATCTCTATAACTCATTAGTGTGGTTAGACATAGCGAGATTCGAAACCAGGACTTCAGTAGTTGGCATCTGGTACTCTATCGACTGAGAAAATGAAACTGCTACTAAAAGCAAGGGAAATTATATTGTATTTAAATTAAACTATTTACGATACTGATAACCGAAATTACTCGATTCGTTTTATAGAGGAATATATATACATATATATATATATATATATATATATATATATATATATATATATATGGGGTGTTTAGGACAAATTTGATAATTTATTGATATTCTTTCATTTCAGAACCATTTGAAGTATTTAGTAGTGGTAAAGTGCAACGGATAACTGTTTCTGTGTATTATTTGTGATTGTGAGGGCTGGAAACTATGGACAACTGGAAAGCCTCGGAATATTGCAAGAGAGTGATCAGCATGATAAGGATTTGCGCTGGATTAAAGAATTCGTAAATCTTAGCTGTAGCTCAGTGCTCTTTGAATACCTTGAAGGTCGTGAGATGTGAGCTGGAGAATTGCAATGGAGATGTAGAAGCAGTGGCTAGTAGGAAATATCATAGAAAAGCGTTCTGAATGTCTGTACAACGAAATTCATCGAGGAACTAAAAAAACGAAATGTTCAGCAAAATCCAGGTGGAGAAATGCAAACCATAGCAAGGGAAATCTGCGTTGGAGTGGAGATAATGAAGAAAGTGCTGAACAAGGATCTTCGCTACTCCTCATACAACGATCAATTATTCAACATGGAGGTACAAGAGAAACATTTTATGGAAGCCAAGAAACTCCTCAACAAGATGAAACACCCGGTCGATCCAGGGATGCTCTGGTTCTTCACAGGATCAGTTGCACAATGTGCAGAACAACAGATGACTAGCCTACAGTCCGAACGAAGTCCTGATGTCATAAAGAACAAGTTCACGCAAACTGTGATGGTCTTAGAATGTGTTTCCAGCAAAGACCACATCATGCTGCCTCACATCTTCAAAAATGGATTCAGACTCAATTCAGCTGGCTATATTGAGTCGCTGTCCACTGTTGTCAAGAACTGGATGGAAATGGGTGACAGCAGGACTCAATTCCGGGTCACACCTCCAAGAAAACCCAGAAATGGCTATCTGAAAACTTCTACAATTTCACCATCTGCCCCCCCACCCTAATATGTCTGATTGCAACCCCATCATGTGTGGGCTGCAGTTGAGAACGACCCACCGTACCGTCTGCAACACCAAGGACGAGCTGATTGCCAGAATCAAACAAGTGTTCAGGCGTTTCTCGGAGGATACCATAAAGGCTGCGTGCTCCAGGTTCAGGTCCTGCCTGGAGACCATGGTAGAGGTTCAAGGCGGCTTCTTTGAGTGATCTGTATTCGACAAAATATCCTTTAAGACAGTGGTTCCCAACCTTATTTTGCTTGTGGATCCTCTGAGAGATATTCTACTATTTGTCGACCCCATATACCCATATATAAATTTTTTAATCAAATACTTGTTTCTAAGTCAGTAAAAACTAGCAATAAATCAATTTCGTTATATTGTAGCATAAAATACAAATTTTGACATTTTCAATAAGCACACATACATCTCCTAGTAAATAAAACAAATAGAAACTTTTTTTTTCGTGGGCCTCCTTAATGGTTCTGTAGACCCCCGGGGCTCCTTGTATACCTGGGTTGGCAATCCATGCTCTCAGAGATAAACTTTGAATTTTGAGAATTGCGAATTGTCCAAGATATATCGTTTGTCTTTCTTTTCTAAACAGTATCAAATTTGTCTCAAACACCCTGATTGTTTTCTTCGCATATGACATGATTTTCTGTTGCCATTAATCCATTGGTTGAAATTTTGATTACCCCAACAGATTTCGAGGCACTATTTCCTGGTCGCTGCAGGTCAAATATGATTATATTTTCTTGATGCCATTTCTAGAGTAGAAATGATGTCATCCTTTAAGAAGGAAATCTATGACTGAAAGAGAAACTCGCTTTTGCCCCAGGCTACTCCTCAATTTCACTTCACTTTTGTTTTCTTCATCTTTTTATTTTTCTTTCTTTTACCAATCACGCAGTTCCAATCTTAAGAATCCTACAAAATGCTTTACCTTCATTTCATTTTTTTTTTCTTGTTCAGTTTCGAGGCATTTTTATCAAAAGAAAAATAATATTTTTTTCAGATTAAAACCTTGTTTGGTTACTTGTTTTTCCCCCAGGTGATTTCAAACAAACCTTACCTTGAAATGTATATCTCTATTTATATAAAGTTAGGTATGTTTATATGCTTATATATTTGTATGTACACGATTCACTTCTAAACTAATTACAGATCATTATGAATTTTGGAAAACAGCTGCTATGCTTAAGGGGGCCAAATGTGGGCTATAATTAGTTTCATTTAGTTTCATGCAAATGGATAATCAATTAATAAATATTCTACAAATTTCAGTTTTTTTGGAGTGTTTTAAAGGGTTTTAGGGGGAGGCATAATATGAGTATAACCTCCAATTTGAAAATTAAAATATTTCAGATTTGCATTAAATTTGATCCATAGTCATTAGACAATATTAAGCAAGATTCACTGAATTTCAATTTCTTCTTAAGACCTCTTAAGCTTAAACCTTAGACATTTTCTAAATCAAAATCATGTAATGCCTTTTGATCAAAATTAGAATAAGGATTCTTGACATAAGGTTTAGTATCATTATATCTTGATTTTAATCTTTGTAAGAAGACATAAAAGTGGTGCAAAACTGTTCAGGAAATTAATTTTACCCGTCCTGAGACGAGTATTCTTCTTGTATGTATATAAAAATATTATAGATATATGCATGAAAAGTATAAAATAAAAGTTATCCACATGCTACACCTCACACACATGTAATACAAAAACTTTCATACCAACAGATTCAAAATAAAAAAGAAATTCACACAAAATCAATTTCCACCTTGCTTTCATCATTTTCCTGTTCGTAATATATTAATACAAGGGTTGAAGTCAAGAAATCGAATTTTTTTTTCATGATTTCTTTCCTTACTTTCCTCCTACTATCTCTACTACCAAACAAAGAAGGGGAGGAGAGATGATAAAAAGTGTTCCTGGTTTTTTAAAAAAATCATCTATAATTTGAAGAGAGCTTTTTTCTTTTTGTATTATTTATTTATTTATTTTAACAATATTACCTACCATTATTATTTTTATTTTTCAACTTATAACATTACATCATTCAAGACTATATGACAGAATTGCACAACATTTGGCATGGATCATCTTTGAATTGCCAAGAGGGTCATGGAAGGGATCAACTACTACTACTACTACTACTACTACTACTACTAATAATAATAATAATAATAATAATAATAATAACAATACTACTACTACTGTTAAGTCTAAAATAAACAATAGGGTCCAAAACTACTTGACAGAATTGCACGAAATTCACATGAAGCATCATTGAGTTACCAGGTGTGTGATGATGGGTGAACAACCACTACTTATAATAATGCCACTAATAATACCACTGCTAAAACTACAAAACAACAAACCAGTATAGGGTTCAAAAATAACCGAAAAACTTACACAAAATTTTGAAAGGAGCATCCTACAATTGCTAGGTGTGTCACCCAAGGGAATCGACTACTACTAGTATTACTACTGCTAATACAACTACTACTAAGACTAAAACAAAAAACAAACACTTATAGGATTTAAAAAGTTTGACAGAATTGCACCAAATTTGGTATGGAGCATCCTTGAATTGCCAGGTGTGTCATGAAGGGAAATCAAATACTAATACTATTAATATGACTACTAACACTAAAAACAATAATATTGTCCAAAAGTACTTGACAGAAATGCAGCAAATTTTGCATAGGACATCTATCAGTTGCCAGGTATGTTATGGATGGGGATCACTTACTACTACATACTACTACCACTACTATTACTGATAAGACTAAAAAGAACCTATAAGGTAGATCAAATACTACTTACATTACTAGTACTACTACTAATACTACTACTACTGCTACTACAAAACAACAAACAGAGTTCAAAATTAACCGACAGAATTGCACCAAATTTGAGTTGCCAGGTGTGTAATGGACGGGGATGATTTACTACTACTGTGATAACGTAGTATGAACACGAAATTGCTTTGGCATATTATATATAATATATATATATATATATATATATATATATATATATATATATATATATAGTATAGATTTTGTAGAAATAATGTCCAAGTATCTTAAGTTTAGGTCAAGAATTAGGAAGAAATACTTCATGCCAAATATTGTGTGATTCTGTCAATGGTTTTTAATGATGTAAGGTTATAAGTTGTCTCCCTTGCACGATTCTTCGTTGTAGTCGTAAGTTATCTTAGTTATGTTATCTCCATTTATTATAGAACTATTCAGTGACGTCACACAGAAGATAAGAAAGTTTTCCCCCTCTTTTTAACTATGGCTACCATGGTATTTGTAAACGCGCGACTAATGAAACACGAGGTGACCACCATGTGTGTTCTATTTCCTGACTTCAACCCTTGTCTCATTATATTATGAACAGGAAAACGACGGAAAGTAAGGTGGAAACTGATTTCGTTTTACTTGTATAAAGGAAAAAGCTACACATTTGCAATCGAGATGCGGTGAATTTATTGGTAGGTGATGGCTCAAGCAACTCAGGCTGAATGACGCCACAAGTAAAGTATGTATGCATAACCAACATGTATGCAGAATGTAATATAAATAGCGGGGAAACGCAGAAAATAAACCAACTGCATGTACAGGGTACGTCCCAAAAAAGGGGCCCAACTTTCTTTTTTTAAAACTTTAATTGACCCCCAAACAAGACACATTGCCACTGAGGCATAAGTGAATTAAGAGCCATACTTACAGGGGCATCCTGAGTGGGAAGTTGTGCAGCAAAATGTTTGTTCAAATTACATTCAAATTTCTGCATGTTTGGTACAGTCAGGGAGACAGGAAGCAGGAAGGAAATTACAAAGGCAAATAGTCAGAGGAAAGATGTTATTATAGTAGAAAGCCTTCTGGCATCTGGAGAACTCTAAAGGGAAAGGGTGGAATTTTGCTGAGTGTTGAGTCGGTCAGGGGTAGTTACGGGGTAGTTATGGTGAGGGGGCACCAGTTCAGAAAGTTCTACGGAGCACATTTCATTAAATTACTTGTAAAACAAACACAGGAATGCAACATTTCGGCGATGGAACAGGGACTGAAATTTGGTAGATAGTGTGGGCTCTATTATATTAGAGGCTATTTTTAGACCCTATCTAAGATGAAGAGGTTCTTAATTTTTTGCAAGAATTAAATGAACCTTTAATGATAATTGGTTTAAGTGTTTAAATTTCGCAATCTTTATTCTAAAACATGTCTTTGAGATGACCTTCATTTAGCTCTGTACATTTCTTGAGGCACACCACAAATTTGTCCATGACAAACCGACCGATGTCTTCCTTCAGTTCTCTCCCTTGTGTAGATAGAACATTGTCTGTTTCTAACTATGTTTATAAATAAAGAAAATATGGGGCTTATTTCTCTTGCATTTGAAATATGTCTGTTACAATGGCTGAATGATAAGAAGCTTGTATTCGAGTTATTCTGATCCGGGGTTTAGAATCGTTTGACTAGCAGTACAGTCAAATTATCCACACTGATGATTGTTGGTGAGCATGAAACATATGCCTGTGGATATTAAATATTTATTTATTAAACAATAATTACATATATCTAATACAGGTTGCTCATTTTTTTCATTTTCTGCAAAAATTAAATGAAACTATGGTGAGAACTGGTTTATTGTATTTCAAACATCATATCAAAACATGAGAATATTTTGATTCTTACTTTTTATTCTAGAGCAAGTGTTCGAGATGACCTCCATTTAGTTCTGTGCATTTCTGGAAGTGCAACACAAATTTGTCCATTACGTCTTTACAAATTGACCGATGTGTGGCACTGACCTCCTTCCTGATGGTCATAAATCTCCATGCATAGCTGTCTTTAAGGTAGTCCAAAGAAAAATATCTGGAGAGCTAAGGTCATTAGCCCTAAAACTAATCACATAGTCTCCAAAGTTCTCTTTCAGACAACTCCGGGACAGGTTTGAGGTGTGAAAGCTGTAACCAAAACTTTAAGACACTTGAAATGGTTTCGTTCGAGGGGTTAGAAAAAGGCATGTGTTTTACTACTTTTGCATGACGGGATAGAAGTACATATATTTATTTATATTTATTTTAAAATAATTATAATTATAATATCAAGGGTATAGGAAAAGGCAGTTTCTCAGATACCGAAGAGAGTCCTACTACGACCGATGTTACAAATAGAGCATAATAATTTCTTTAACAAATTCCTTTCCACCACTTTCTGTATATTTTTACCGACACAATTTTCAAATAACAATTTGAATTTCTTTTACTAAATATTGAAAGATTTTTTTTTTTGTAATCTGCAAGAATTTCCCTCTGAAGATGAGCAATTGTTTATTCTGAAATTTCCGGAAATAAAGACTCTAAACTCTTCCACTTAACATCTAAAGTAAATAAATATCTATTCAAACTTGAATAATATGTTATATATTTCTTAACTACACACACACACACACACACACACACATATATATATATATATATATATATATATATATATAGCGGTTGGACAAAATAAGGGGAACAATCTTGGAACCCTCCCATGAAATCCAGCCTTGTGAAATACTCGGCAAACAGTTTTTATTGAAATGTGATTATCGAGATGATTGTTAAGCTCTGCTGTAATTTTGGGTGCCATGGTTTTGTGCTCTTTCTTCACAATCCTTACAAGGGATGTACGATCTCTTTCAGGCAGCTTGGGTTTTCTTCCAGAATTTTGTTCAGAGGAGGATGTTTCCCTTCTTTTTAATAGGCTGTCATCACTTTCGAGACAGTTCCTCTCGATACGGCCACCATCTCAGTCATTTCTGTTGCAGTAGCACCTTCCATACAGGTACCATCAATCTGCCCTCTTTGGAAATCTGATAAGTCTGTCATTTAAATTTTTTCTTACTAATATGCACTATCTGAAATAAAAAAATAAATTTAACCAATTAATTCAGGACAACAATAACCATAAATAAAAAAAATGAAACCAACATGTTGGTAATTTTTTTCAATTTTTATAGGTGTTTTAAAATTGATGCAAAATTCACAAGGTGTTTCAATTATTTTGTTCGACCCCCGTATATAACTATACAAATAAATACACATTAGTCTTTATTATAAGAGTAGAGGATTATGCAATGGTGTAAAACCTGGAAAGAGTCTGCAGCACATTCTTACACTCAGTGTTTTGAACTCTATTGAACTGAGTCTCTCACGATCGACCAGCTCCGTACACTTCTTTGGCTGTATTGAATGGTTTGGATGATTGCCACTGGGTGCAGTGAGATCCCCCACTGTGCCATAGTCGTTCACCCAATTCTGAATGCACCTCCTTAAGGAGGCTTTTTCACATATAAAATGATGCACAAAAATGTTCTGCACTTTCTTGAATGAGCCTGCCTTGTAGTAACGTTTGATGCAGCATATTCTTTTATGTAATTTTACTTAGGGAAGATGATGAGAAGTAACGCTGATATCATGCCTAAAATCAAACTGCAAATTGCACTTGGATGAACAGCCTTTTCCAAAGTACACAGCATCATGAATAGTAAGAAGGTCACGATGAACATTAAGCAGAAAGTGTTCAATGAATACATCATGCCTGTTATGACATATGGTAGCGAAACATGGGCACTTAATAATGCAGCGATAGAAAAGCTAAGAGTGGCACAATGCAAAATGGAATGCATTATGCTCGGTATCAGTTTACATGATAGAAAAAGAAACACCTGGATCAGACAGCAAACTGGAGTAAATAACATCATCACCACCATACGAACGGCAGAACATAGAAGGTCACCTTTTGAAATGTATAGACAACAGGTGGACATCTAAAGTGACAGAATGGACCCCAAGGCAATGGAAAAGACCTAGAGAGAGGCCAAAATCCCGATGGAGAGACGACCTTAATAGCTAACTAGGGCTCTACTTGGCCACGCCTAGCCAGAGATAAAACAAGGTGAAAACAAACCAGGAAGGGCTTCCTCCACCAGGAGTGAAATAAAAAAGATGATGATGATGATGATGATGATGATTCATTTAATGGATCTTCCATTAAGATCTAGTTGTGTTCACAGTTGTTGCTTCTGCCATGTTATGCAAAATGAGGGTTATGGATGAATTAATGAAGGATATACTGTTAGATATTGAACGGGTAGATCTACTAGTATATAATTTAGTTAGTTGAGAATGAAAGGAAATGGAAGAGCCGAGGGATCAGCAGAAGTCAACTCGCTGTATCCGGGTTGAAAATTACTTAGGCTCTGGGAATGTTGTAGAACCATGCCATCCCTCTCGACAATCGCCGACTCCAACGCTGTGTACCGTAGTTTTGATGTTTGTCTTCATCTTCGTTCTCGTTCTGGCTGTATCGTCTATTCCACTGACGATCGCTGAGACCACAAGCACTGGTTTACACGCATAGAAAAATAAAAGAAACAGACTCACAAGAGAAAACACAACTCCGATACATTGTGTATAGATCAGTGGTTCTATGAGAGTGTGTGATACTGTCAGCATAGAAAAGGATCCCCAAACATAGTCTGTTGATAGCTGTCCATCGAGGCATGATTCTCGTTACTCGTCAGCTCATCTCATCACTTGCTCAGCTCGACCTGCCCTGATCTGATCGCACCCTCTCTGAGTCGCAAACTGCCGCAAAACTAACGTAAACTCGTCAACTGCTGTAAACTAACTGTTGTGGGTGACCTACCTACCCTTTAATAATAACTAAATGGTAGCAACCGGCTACCATAAATACCGGTTTTGCCGGGAGAACATTTGGAGGCACATTTAGGCACTAGCACTGCCAACACTGACTTGTGTATAATTTCTTTGTTCAATACAATTCGTTATTATTATCTCTAAACCTGTTATTCTTTTATTTCATTGTTGGTACCCCTAAACGGGTCCACAACAACTAGCGGCGAGTGATTCGTAAAGGACTTCGTTGGAAACACCTTGGACCTTGCAACCTGTGAGTGATAAACCAGTGTCTACAACCTTCGAAAAAAAAAATTCTACCCGTTTGAAAAAAAAGCAAAAAACCCTGTGCTTTACAATTTTCGGGAAGATATTGGAAACATCGAATACATTCAATTTTGGGACGAGTCTGCCTTACAAGAAATAACCAGTTTAAACAATTACTGGACGAAAAAAAAGTGAGACAGATTTTACTATTTGTGTTCTTCGTATTTCAATACGGGATGTTACCTCGTGCAACAAATGAAATTGGAATACCATGTTCTTATAAAGCTGAAAGGTTTGAAAAAAAAACAAAAAAAAACTCCATACTACAAAAACCTTTTTTCGTGTCTGATATAGTCAAACGTATTTTGCGAACAGACTTGTCACTGTAAAATCGTATAGTCGGAAAAAAAAATCTGACAAGTAAAACCAAGTTACTTTCTTGAATAACTAATCAATTTTTTATATAGTCATTACTTGCTATTTTGCATTTCAGCCTACACTGAAAGGCAAACGGACTTATTGGAAAAAAAAGTTCCAGATACGAACAAAAATACAAATGATTTGTTAAATTAATTACCCAATAAGCCGGATTAGTAAAATCGTTTTTTTTTTCTCAAAGAACTTTGAAAGAAGAAAAAAAAAGATTAGCAAGTGCCGGTCGAATTCGAGACCCGAATGACGCAGTGATGAGAAGGGGTAGAGTTTGTTATTAAACAGTAAGCATTTGAAAAGAAAAAAATAGTGAAGGACTATTTGTGACTAATTCTTTTTCAAGAAAGTATTTCTTTAATCATGGAAGATTTCTCGAAACAGATATCGGAGATGATTAAATTTCAATCAGAACAACAGAAGGCAAACGATGAAAAACATTTTGCTCAACAGAAGGCAACCGATGAAAAACTTCAGTCTCTACAGAAGGAATTTCAGTCGCAGCAAATAAGTTTGTTGAAATATTTTGAGGAAAAGAATTTAGCACAAAAGCGAGAAGATAGAAAATCTTTAGACGAACAATTGATTGGGATAAAAAAATTTACAATTAGAGCAACAGACTCAATCAGAGAGAAAATTTTAACAGCTGACACAAGCAATGATAAATACGACGAATTACGACAGCGACGCGTTCAACCAAAATGCAATATGGTCAGCTATAGAAACCTTCAACTATGTGCCTGAAGAGGACCTAAACTTCGAATCATGGTACCGTCGATATCAGGATTTTTTCGACATTGATTGTAGCACATGGTCGGAAAAGAAAAAGGTTCGTTTAGTTCTTCATAGACTAGGTACGGCAGAGCATACACAATTTGTCGATTATATTCTGCCGAAGAAAAAGGGCGAACTATCTTTCAATGAAACCATTAAAATGTTAATGGAACTATATTGCCCCAAAACAAGTTTATTCCACAAAAGGTGGAAATGTATGAACCTAACGCGAAAAGAAAGCCAGGATTACTCAACGTTTGCTTCGATTGTCAATAAACATTGTGACGACTTTAAGTTATCATCCTTGACAGCGGACAATTTCAAAGTATTAATATGGCTCGTCTCGCAAAACGATGCAGAGTTAAGAAGACGTGCAATAAGCAAACTTGAAACCGAGCCAAATTTAACATTGCAACAACTGGCCGAAAGCTGTCAACGACATATTTCCGAGAAAAAGGAAGCTAAAGAAATAGAGGAAGCAGCAAATTCTAATATTAAAAATGTTCGTCGTTTTTACAAAAAAATCATACTCTTCGAAGGAAAAATTCAGGAAGGATTTGCCTCAAAGGTCGGATGAAAAATTGCCAAACCACCCTTGTTGGGGTTGCGGGGACCTACATTGGTACCAGAAGTGTCCTTTTAAACGAAAAAATTGTGACAAATGCCATAAAATGGGACACAAAGCCTCACATTGCAGAAGTAACACTAGAAAAAAAAGTTACATAAAAACAACTAGAATTAATGATGGCAACCTAAACATACGAAAGTATGTTACGGTAAAAATGAACAATCAAGATGATTCAGGGTCTGACCTATCAATTATTAATATTAATACCTGGAAAAAGATCGGCAGACCGACTATGCTACGCACAGATAAAGTGGCTCGATCCGTAACCGGAGAGAAAATAAACTTTGAAGGGGAAGTCATTTCAAAAGTGACACTAAAAAATAAGACATTAAAATTACGCATGTTCGTAATGAAAGATACAGGAAATTTGTTCGGTTCAGATTGGATTCAGCACTTCCAGCTCTGGGATTCGCCGATAAGCGCCTATTGTCAACGAATAGAGAACTTTTCTGCTGAAGCAGAAAAATTGAAGAAGGATTTGAAAGAGTCATTCCCCAAGGTGTTTTCTAATGAATTAGGACGCTGTACTAAAATGAAGGCGAGTTTTGAACTAATTGAAAATAAGAATCCCGTTTTTAAGAGAAAACGAAGTGTACCATTTGCCCCTCTTGAAAAAATTAATGCAGAAATAGACCGGTTGGTGGAGAAAGGTATTTTAACACCAGTTGACTACTCGGAATGGGCGGCCCCAACCGTCTACGTGAAGAAAAAATCTGGAGAGATCAGAGTGTGTGCCGATTTCTCAACCGGTTTGAACGATGCGCTGAAAGATTATCACTATCCTCTGCCGACTCCAGAAGAGGTTTTCACAAAATTAAACGGTGGAAAACTGTTCTCAAAAATTGAGTTGAGTGAAGCCTATCTGCAAATACCTGTAGAGGAAGATAGCTCTAAACTTCTCTGTATTTCGACACACAGGGGACTACTAAAGTTCAATCGTCTCCCTTTTGGAATTAAAGTGGCCTCATCGATTTTTCAGCAGGTAATCGACACGATGTTGAGCGGGCTCGATTTTTCGATCGGCTACCTTGACGATATCTTAATGAAAAGTACGAACGTCGGGGAGCACCGTGAGCACATAAACAAAGTATTCGAAAGGATAAGCGATTTTGGTTTTACACTCAAGGAGTCAAAGTGTGAATTCTTTCTAGAAGAGATCAAATACTTGGGACATGTCATTGATAGAATGGAAGACGTCCCGACCCAGAAAGATCTATAGCCATCAAGAATATGCCCGAACCGAACAACGTTACCCAACATCAAAGCTTCCTGGGTCTCGCAAACTATTACGAAAAATTCATTCCCAGTATGCACAAATTGCGAGTCCCCTTAAATGAGTTACTTAAGAAAGATAGTAAATGGGAATGGTCCACCGACTGTCAATCTGCATTTGACAATCTAAAAACGAAGTTAACTTCAGAATTATTTCTTACTCATTTTAATCCAGAGCTAAAAACTATTGTTGTAAGTGACGCCAGCTTCTACGGCATTGGGGCATGCATTTTGCATAAAATGCCGGATGGCTCGATGAAACCCATCGCGCATGCTTCAAGAACTTTACTTCCTGCAGAGAAAAATTACTCTCAGATTGAAAAAGAAGCGTTGGGTATTGTGTTCGCAATAACCAAATTTCTCAGGTATCTACACAGCCATCATTTTATCCTACAAACAGACCATAAGCCAGTTATCACCATCTTTTGATCAAAAAAAGGCTTGCCAACCTACACAGCAAACCGCCTACAGAGATGGGGTATAATTCTGTTAAATTATGACTTTGAGATGGAATTTTTACCGTCAAAAAGACTAGGACACGCAGATGGTTTATCGCGGCTAATCCCAAAGTACACGGAACCGCTCGCGGATACAGTTATAGCATCTCTTCGGTCTGAATATGACTATAGTAAAGTACTGTGTAACACAATAAAAGAGCTGCCAGTCACACTTGGCGATATACAAAAAGAGGCAAGAGAAGATAATTTTATTATCAAAATTAAAAATAAATTACAAACAGACGATGAGCAAATGGCAGAAGCTTTTTCAGTCTGTTGTGACACATTATTATGCCGGGAGTGAGTAGTAATCCCAGCTACGCTAAAAAAAAAAATCCTGAAGGATTTTCATAAGGGGCATCCCAGAGCGACACGCATGAAGAGCCTAATGAGATCTTATGTGTATTGGAAAAACATGGACAGGGACATAGAGACGAAGGTGAAGGCCTGTGCGGGCTCCACGTCGGCAACGAAAGCACCACCTATTCAGTACTGTCCATGGCCAAAGGCAGAGCAACCATGGTCCCGGATTCACATAGATTTTGCGGGGCCATTGGAAGGCTTCTACTATTTAATTATAGTCGACAGCTACTCAAAATGGCCAGAAATTGTTAGATGTAAAAACCCAACAACGGATGTCACGATATGCACGTTGCATGAACTGTTTGCCCGATTCGGAGTGGTGGACATTGTTGTATCGAACAACGGTACACAATTTACTTCACGACGGTTCAAAGAATTTTGTGAAGACTTTCAAATTAAACATATCACCACTCTGACTTACCATCTGAGGTCAAACGGACAAGCAGAAAAATTTGTTGATACCTTGAAGAGAGCATTGAAAAAATCGACGGGCATGCCGAGAGAAAAGGCACTCCAGCAGTTCCTTCAAGTGTATAGAATTACACCCAACGAGAACACACCAGCCCAGGTACCACCGGCGGAAGTAATGTTTGGAAGAAAAATAAAGTCGGTATTCGACAAACTTTTACCAAAACAGGTGAAATCGACCAACATTACGGCACCAAAGAAGAGTTACGAGGATGGAGAGAAGGTGTTCTTCCAGGAACACCATGGAAACAAAACCGTGTGGGAAGTGGGAAAGGTACAAAAAAGATTGGGGCGGATGGTGTACATTGTAGAGGGTCCTAGAGGCACCTGTAAAAAACACATTAACCAAATGCGTCGTCGCATGTCGGACGACCCAGGGGAAGGCCCATCGGATGAGAGTAAGACCATCATGGAAGATCTATACGACGCATTTGAGCTGCCAACACCAAAAACGCCTCCAGAACAGAGACGTTCATCAAGAAAACGTAAATTAACCGGGAGTTTTGAGGTGAATCCTAGGAAAAAGATGTACCTTGAGATTCCGGGGGAATGAGTTTCGGAAGGGGGGTGTTGTGGGTGATACTGTCAGCATAGAAAAGGATCCCCAAACATAGTCTGTTGATAGCTGTCCATCGAGGCATGATGCTCGTTACTCGTCAGCTCATCTCATCACTTGCTCAGCTCGACCTGCCCTGATCTGATCGCACCCTCTCTGAGTCGCAAACTGCCGCAAAACTAACGTAAACTCGTCAACTGCTGTAAACTAACTGTTGTGGGTGACCTACCTACCCTTTTAATAATAATTAAATGGTAGCAACCGGCTACCATAAATACCGGTTTTGCCAGGAGAACATTTGGAGGCACATTTAGACACTAGCACTGCCAACACTGACTTGTGTATAATTTCTCTGTTCAATACAATTCGTTATTATTATTTCTAAACCTGTTATTCTTTTATTTCATTGTTGGTGCCCCTAAACGGGTCCACAACACTAACATACACTGTCGTGAACTCCAAAATATATTTAGTTCCGACCGGCAATCCTAAGCCGGTCTTTTGTCTTAGTAACTGCCCCTCTGAACAATAGAAACTGACTACTTCCATGCTCGCTTTATCAGCCATCTGACTATTCATCCTATTTCCGATTCCCTTTGTGTGCGTTGGTGAGTCATTTCCTATCATTGTCCAGGTCTCGGCTCTTGGCAGGGGGGTGTCTATAATATCACAATGTATTAAAAGCAGATATGGCTAAAAGACAGTGAGTGATAGCAAGCTGCAGTCTATTTGGAAGCAACCAAGGGCGTCGGATATATAATTACATGGATTGATAAGATATAACAAATTAGTGATTTAGATCTCTCTCTCTGTCTCCCCCCCCCCCACACACACACTGATCAGTGTTTTGGAACTAAGATCACATTGAAATGACTCACCTTCTTCCATCAGAATTGTGTCGAGTTAGTCTTTTTAAAGGCATAAATAATGAACTTTCATTACAGAACAAGCATTTCCTCAGTCTGGAAGGATCACGCAAAAGTGCATGAAAGAAGAACGACTAGCAAACAAGCTATGAACAATCATTGTGAATTTTAATGTTTCTATAATGATTATGGAAATTTTTTTGTTTTTTGTTTTTTTACAAATGAGTCACCGTTTATCAAGGCTCAAAAAACTATTTGAGGATAAGGGTTAATGATTTTGTGTCATGTGGATGATGAGACAAACACTTTGATGATTGTAAATGATGGTTGGGTCTGGGCATAATGTGATTATTTAAGAGGCCGGCTCAACAAGAATTTGTTAACATTAGACTTGAAAACGACCATGCTGTAGTCAGCATGGAAGGAGCACGTGGCATTGCGTTCTTTTAAAGAAACTCTTCCCATGTAAGTTTCGTTTAGTTCCAGGTACACAGAGGAAGAAAGGAAAATTATTTATAGTGGTTGTAGCTAGACGAGTTTTTGCTGCAAATATTTTACAGAGATTAGAGCTCAGTCGAGCAGCTTCTATGAAAATGATGATAGAGTAAGGAAAGACTAGCAACGTCTTCTCCGTGAGAAAGAGGATGTAAGGAATGTGTGTATAACGCAAGGATGAGTATGCAACAATAAGACAAAAAGTGTGCATGGAGATGGTGATTGAGGGGAGGGCGCACCCTGTATAACTTAAAGTCAAAACATCGAAAAAGAATAAAGTGAAAAAGGTTTTTGATTTCTTTTAATAAAAGAAAAAGAAAATCCTTTGACTTAGTGTCAAATGTTTTTAAGAGGTGTCAAGTTTCACTACATTTGGTGGATATTGGACGGTGTTAAATGTCCACTCTGCAACAGGTGTGGACCAGCTTTAAAAGACGGCTAATAAAAGTGACAACAATAACATCTATGCATAAAATAATTCAGATTTTTATTATCGGTTTTTCTGGATGTTTCCTGTTAGGTGTGAGTCAGTGGAAACATAAATTCTAAGCGTTTTTTGCTAGTTACAGCATGTCTGTCTTGTTAGACACAAAAGTCAAGAACTTGAACTCCTATAGGATTCTCTCCCTTTGAACAACTCCGGCAAGTCACAACATGGAAAACTCACTCGTCTTCCTTACAACTAAAATGTTATTCCTTTTTCTGTATAAGTTTTTAAATTTGCAAACAAATAAAGATTAAAATCTAAAATGACTTTACTCCATCCCGCGCAACGTTGCATAGGTACAGCTAATCTATTAATAATCGAGATTTGGTATCTGTCTGTCTAAAGCCGAAACTATATCATTATTTCTATTAATTGTTCTATTGTACTTCTATTACTAATGGAGATTTGGTATCTTTCTGTCTGGAGTAGATACTATATTATTACTTCTATTGATGTACTATTGTACTACCTTCAAATGCTCAATTCAGGAGGGAGAGGAGGGTGTAGTATATCTTCTGTTGTCATGAGAACATCCTCCCAGGTATTGTCTCCTCTTTGGGGGGGGGGCGTGGGGTAGTGTAATATATGTTTGCCTGTCATATTACCATCCTCCTTCTTTGAAAGGGAGTAGTGTAGTATATGACACAATCCTCCCAAGCATTACTTCCTCCTTTGGAGAAGTAGTGTAGTATTTGTTCTGTTGTCATGAAACCATCTTCCCGTGTATTACGTCCTCCTTTAGGAGTAGTGTGGTATAGGTTTCTTCGTCATGATACCTTCCTTCCATGCATTACCTCCTTTTTTTGGAGGGGAGCGGTGTAGTATATGTTCGTTCATGATGATACCATTCTCCAAAGTTAAAATACGTGATTGAAGAGACAATATATTTGCTAGTATTAATAAAAGTCTTGGATTCAGTTCGATTTCAATATATATCTTTTATATTTCAACATTTTCTAACTCCTTATATTTAGCCAGATGTATAAAAATTTGATTCAGCGTTTTTAAATTTTAAAAATTTTCTT
>OY744524.1:60823723-60828723 GCA_963556195.1 Sepiola atlantica
GGATTAACCAACTTCTCTTGCAATAGAGAAAGATACCCCAAATGAATATTTTTATTTCCTTCTAAACCCCCATCTTTCACCTTTCTTAACCACTACCTTCCAATCTACTTTACTATTTTCCTGATATGTAAGCCACCAACTACCTCGTTACAAAGCTTCTACTTCCACCCTACATTCAACCATCTTACCTACCCCCATCCTAACATTCTTTTCTATTTATGCTATATCGTTTCCCTGTTTCCTTTCCTCTATCCTCCACCCACTTTACTAATTCGTTGACTCAAATTCCTAAAAAGTCGCTACATAATTTCAACCACCTAACTATTTGAAAACAAACACCTGACATCTCTCTACCAACCGGATCAACCTCTTTTACCCTAACACTATATCCTACCCTATCACTTTGCATTTTAGATTACTCACTCCTACCATAGAACCAATGTATATATAAATATTGATTCCGTTACTTTAAACTTATATTCTTGTAAAAGTCGGCACATGTCTGACATATATTCTAATTAATTTATATTTTTGCTCATATCGTTATCACAATCTATACCTATATATCCATAAGAGTTTTTTTGATTTCGTGCTTATTTGTCAAATCAACTTAAGTCAAGATAGTTGGAGCGTAATAAGATAAAAACAGACACAAAATCTTAGATTCTAAGATTTTATTTGAAGAAATTTTACTTAAAGAATTTTTATTTGAAGAAATGTAATCAAAAGTCAACATTTAAAATGCATTATAAATACTGATTTTTTTTTTCAACATTTAATTGAAAATTGTTGTGATAATAAATCTGAAAAAGTTCATCTTTGTTCCTGCCCTCCCTTTTACCTTTCTTACAGTTTTACTAACTTCAATTCGAAAAGGAAAATCTGCAAAAGTTGCACTACATTATCTAAACTAGCAAATATATGCTCTCTCCAGTTGCATTTTTTTTCTAGCCTGAGACGATGGTATCATGACGAACGAACATATACTACATTACACTCACCACCAATAGAGGAGGTAATGCTTTGGAGAATGGTAACATGACAATATACACTACTCATGGGAGGATTATCTCATGACAACCGAACAGATACTACAGTAACCGCCCCCAAAGAAAGAGGTAATGTGTGGGAGGATGGTATCATGATCAACGAACATATACTACCCCCCCCCCAATGAAGGAGATAATGGTGGGAGGATGATCTCATTAAAACAGAACAGATACTACACTACTGAATTGAGCATTGTACAATAGTCTGAACGAGTATAGTTTCAGCTTCAGACAGACAGATACCAAATCTCCATTAGTAATAGTTGTATATGAGAACCAAAAATAAAAACGTTGATACTATTAATAAATGGAAAAGTTTAATATTTCTGCCGTCTTGTAATATAAATAGTAAAAACCGTAAATTATTTTAGAAGAAAAATTCCAAATGACAAACTTCAAAACACAAATTATTAAACAAAAACAAGAATTTATTACATAAAAATAATATGACCCGTTGGTACACCCATTGAGCTCGCGTTAGATAGTTTGAACCAGAAAAAAAGGTGACTGGCAACAAAACAAAACCCCTCCGAAGCAGGAAATAATGCCTGGGAAGATGGCCTCCTCGGTCCAAACCGAACCATGCCTAATTCAGACAAAAAGGTCGGACTACTTGTGAAACTAGACCCTAGAATAAGAATGTATTTCCCGGCTGGTATAAAAAAAATTGAAAGAAACAAAAAAACCTTTATTCATGAGCCTCCCACAGAAACAAGATGTGACACGAGGTCCGGTTAATGTAGGGGAAACACAGCTCCCCAAGAGTACAAACAAATCGCATTCCTTGCTAGGAGGCGCCTCAGGCGACAGGAAATAAACCATCAACCTCTTAGACGAGGAGGTAATGCCTTGAAGGATGTCCTCCTAGGATCAAATCAAACCATACCTTATTCTGACAAATAAAGATCTACCAAAAGACAAAACAGTCCTTAGGTTACTAGAGTGATGTCAAGAATTCTCCCGGCTAATATGAAAAATAGGTTGCTTGCAAAGTCAGTTAAATTTTAAAAAAGACAAAATCCGAAATTAGTGTTTCTGTTCGTTTTATCACCCCTCCTCCTCCTCCTCCTCCTCCTCCTCCTCCTCTCTCTCTCTCTCTCTGCAGCTATGCATTAAATAGATAGATAGATAGATAGATAGATATATAGAGAGAGACAGAGAGAGAGAGAGTGAGAGGGTGATCGAAGCAAGAGTGATAGAGACTGTATAAAATAAAGGTGGAGGGTGTCAAAGAACATACAGTGAGAGAGGGTGAGAGTAATACACAGAAACTTAGTAAGAGATGGGTGACTTGTTGAGTAAGTTGTAAATTATTGCAAATTAGAACAATTAAAATGACATTTTTTTAAAAACTGTTGTGATGGGATATCTGACTCCCCTCCATGCTGATAAATGTTCTAGTCTGTAGTATATATATAGACTACGAACAATAGTATGTATGGTGGACTGTATTCAAGGTATTCGAGTGTATTATGTTAATCCTATTGGATTACCGGTAGTGCCATTGTTTTGTACAAGATATATGTTGTAATAAACCATCCTCTTTTAAAGACCTTACACTCTGATTATTTTTGTTATTATAACTTCAAACCAAGTTATATTACAAACATAACTCGATCCTCAAACCAAGAAATATTTTAACGTGTATTTTCTGTGATTAAAATATATAGAGAAACAAACGTTGATTAACTCAGCTCCTGTATAATAACAGATGTAGACGTACAAATAAATATTTACTTTGTTATTTAAGTCTTGATTAAATAAAAAAAAACTGAATAAATAAAAATTAAATTAATAATATAAATAAATACACTTAGGTATACACTCTAACGTTTTTTTGAAAATAATGTTTCATATTTGTAACAAAAATAAATGAGGATAAATGTTTGTCCTTAATATTTCGCATTTTTAAGAAATTAGATCAAATGTTAAAAAAAATCACATATTTATGAACATTGTCACGTCATGCATGCAAGACTTAATTAAAAACGAGATGACATACACTGACGTCACACCACATACATTTATAAAAATACATAAGATAATAACTAAGAATAACGTAATAATTAACACATCTACCCGGTCATGGCTGACGGAACGAGAACAATCTACCCCAATGGGTTAAATAAAGGATTCAGTTCGAAATTCCGTATAGGTGCCAAAGTTCGACATAAAGATTCCCAAATTCGAATAGATGCACCTGAAGTATGTCTGCAATTACATCGGTCGATATGTTGCGAAAATAACAACCAAGATGAGAATTGTAATTAAAATAATACAAACTAAATAAGACTCGTCATTTTTTCTTAGTCTTTTTTATTTGCATGAAGAAAAATAATCCGTATCCCCCTATTTCAAACAGCGCGCCACATACATTTGTTAAAAAAACAACATTTCTGAATTTAGTTTTCATGTTAGAAAGATCGCTAGTGATTTTGTGGGTATGCATAGAAGGAATGGATATGGTGATAGGAATGCTGAAGGAGAAAGAATTTTGGAATTTGGTCTTGCCATGGACATGTTGGTTGCAAACACTCTTTTTAGGAAAAAGGAAAGCCATCCTGTTACATATGTATCAGGTACAGTAAAGACTCAGATAGATTATCTGCTGGTTGGGAAGAAGGACATAGGGCTCTTAAGTGGTGTGAAATTGGTGCCTGGTGAACAATTTGTGACACAGCACAATCCGGTTACTTGCAATTTCAAGCTGAACAAATATCATGAGGTAAAGAGAAAGCTTATCCCCAGGAGGAAGTTGTGGAGGTTGAACAAAGAACAAGTGAAACGCGAGTTTAGAGACTGAATAAGGAAGCTTTCGGTTACTAGGTCCATTTCTGGAAGTGTGAAAGAACCTTGGAAGAGGTTGAAAAATACACTGTTGTAGGTAAGAGACCAGACTTGTGGGTGGACGAAAGGGCCCACAAGGCATAGGGGGACATGGTGGTGGAATGAGGAAGTTGAGAAGTGTATCAAAGAAAAGCGGAAACGATGAAGCCAGTGAATAAAAAGGTTTAATGAATAAGGAAATATATCTGGTGGAAAAGAGAGAAGCAAGAAGTGCCGGATACAAAGCCAAGAAAAAGGCTTAACAAGCCAGATTTCCTGATTTACTATGAAAGGATGACCAAAAGAATGAAGTATTCAGGATTGCTAAAGAGGTGGCAAATCTAAATGTGAATATTGTTCCAGAGAAGTGCATTTGAAATGACAATGGAGTGTTGGCAATAAATGGTATGGCCATGTTGAAAAAATGGATGAGAGTTCTTGGGTCAGTAGATGTAGAACAATTGAGGTAGCATGGTCAGCTCACAATTAAAGGCCAAGGAAAACATAGGAGGAAGTGAAAAGGATGGGCTTGAGAGAAAGAGGGATACATAAAGACCTAGTCAAAGGTAGGTTAGCTAGGAAGTCAATTTCTAAAAGCCGTCCAACACATGCCAGCAGGTAAAATGGACGTCAAATTGATGATGATGATGATGATGATGATGATGATGATGATGAGTTTTCTACCCGGTTTAAATTAGTATTCAAATGGATAAAGACGTTAAAGATTTTATTAATACATTTCTAACTATCACATATGCCGTGAAACTGCAGTAAACTATTTAGATAAGCATATTTAATTATTTATTATTTTTATATATAATAAATTAACTGTCCCTACCAGGTGTTTCTCAGGACTTTTTTTATTTGTAAACATACAAAAGGTGACATGTTTAGTGGAGTGCAGAGATTGCAATGTTCATGAAATTAAAACATTGTTACTTATTTTCAACTGGAGTTGTGGTTTTGTTTGAAAAGCGAATCCTTTTGTTGCAGCAGTGACAGAGACCACATGATTGGCACTGAAACTAGTGTAGGAATCGAACACCGAATTCAGACGAAGACAACAAGAAGTCGATCACGGCCGGTGCAGTGAACGCACGTTCACATATTCAATTTAAAAAAAAT
>OY744524.1:60833723-61096223 GCA_963556195.1 Sepiola atlantica
AAGAGTCGCCCGACGATAACGGTTAATGCGATGGAATGATTGAAATATTGCAACATGAAGAATATTATGGGAGTATTAATTGCTTGATCAATGGAATGAACTAAGTTTGATTACTCATGGGACGTTTTATTACAAGTATCTGTTGACATTGGATTTGAAGACGACTATGTTGTAATCTGCAGGGAAGCAGTCCCGGAGTAATGTGTTCCACAGACGGGATGACGTTGCAAAGAAGCTCTTCTACGGAAATTCCACTTGATGCTAGTCTAAGAAGAAAAGAAGGAAAGCTTTCTCCGTTGTGGTCGGTAGACGAGTTCTTGCTGTGGATGTCTTACAGGGAGAAACCAGAGATTGGAAATGAAGATAGATAGATAGATAGAGAGAGAGGGGGGGGAGACTAGTAACGTGTCTTCTGTGAGAAAGGAGCTGTAAGTAACAGAAGAGCTCATCCCCCACTAGATTTCAAAATCGATTTTGTACTCTGTCAAAACGAGTACTCTGAGTGCCACCTCCCCAGATGTGGCAGCAGCACTCCATCAAAGAGGATTGTGTGTGTGGTACAAGATCTTCAGTTTAATCTGATATTTCTGCTTTTTATCAATTTTCCAGATTTGAAATTACAAAAGCCAGAAATTTCTATGACATTTTAAATGTTTCAAAATCATTCGAGAAGTGACAGACATCAGCTATTTTATTTTATTCAATTATTTAACAGCGTTAACTCGTCCACCACATAATGAGCATTCGAAAGTTGAAAATGATTTTTTAACACTCAGCATACAGTAAATGAGTTGACCATTTAAAAAATTGTTTATCAATAGACTAGCTGGCTGCTGTTCTATTTCAGTTACCGGTGTGTGTTGTCAAACCCACCCTATTGTTGGAACTACGGAAGCTTGCACGTGATGATGATAATAAAAAAAGATGAAAGATGAAATCCGAAAGTGGCAAGGGTTCCGATATAACAACATAAAGAACACGAGAAAGGGGATTCCCCAGTCGAGGACACCAGGTATAGAGACAAGAAGCAGGCAAACAAATTAGAAATAAAACGAAACGACTAAGTTACAGTTTAAATACAATTATTTATTTACATGAAAATACAGGAGAGAAACAGGCAAACAACAAAACAAAGCTAAGTTTTAATATGGGGAAAGAAATCTAAATACTATTTCTATCTGACGAGCAAATATCGCATTTAAACATATGAAAAAAAGGCTATGAGAGAAAATTGTGTTTGACTTACAGTATGTATGAGTGGTTCAAGAAGTAATCTACAACAAAGTTCAAAAGTTCAATAATGTGAGTCTGGCGAGTATCGAGCACAGGGGTGCTGAACTTCTGGATAAAGGGGGTTGGCGCTACACAATCCTCGGTCAGGATATCTAGTTGTAATCCCAGTAAACGGGTGAAGGTAATACTAACTTCAGCCAGTTGGTTTGAATTCAGTTTTCACAAGTTGAATCTACTTATTCTTAGTAGTAGTGAAGTATTTCCAAAACCACTCGAGTTGTCTACAGTGGGAATTTCTAGCATTTGAAATCCCTTTTCTCTAGAGCGTTTCTTCTTCTTCTTCTTCTTCTTCTTCTTCTTCTTCTTCTTCTTCTTCTTCTTCTTCTTCTTCTTCACCGTAGTCCGACCAGATTTCTGAACTGATCTGACGCTCCCTATTCTTAAAGCTTATATGAGTGTCGGTCATACGACCGAGTGCGTGGGTGAATTAAATAGGCGTTTATCTGGTGATCTGACTGGCGCTACAGGTTAACAGTACTTTTAGCCGAGGGCATGACCTATGTCATATCAGGACGGAAATAGACAATGTCATGTAGCGGGGTTTACAGGAAATGCCACTCGTCTTTGCTCTTTTTAGGAAATCTTTCTTTTCTCTTTGTCCAGAAACTGTTCTTGGTCAAAAAAAATATGAAAAGTGCTTTTGCTTGCTCGTAGTACTATTGATTAAAAATACTTTTAACTTGACTCGTCGTATTATGTATATAAACAATTATACACTCATGTCATCGTCGGGAAGTAAAATTCTTGCTAGTCTATAAATACAATCACTCGGACGCCGATGTTTAGTTTTAATAAAGTTTTGTTACAAAAAGAAGAACAGTCACAGAAAACATCAGAGGGATAGGTTACTTTTGTACGTGTTGGATAGAGAGAAAGACAGAGAGATAAACAGAAAGCTCGTCCTGCTAAACCTAACTACAATGTGCATCCCCCCCTCCTATTGGTGGACGGAACCCCCGGACATGTTTTTTCTGCTTGCAATCTTGTCAGCCAAAAGAAAGAAAATCTCCGTCCAGATGTCACGTGATTTCGTCGACTTCCGTTCTGAGTCACCTCTGACCTTTAAGGTGTCACTGAAACTTTTCCATTTAAACACCATTCCTCGTTATGTAACACTGCGTAACTGGCAGTTTCATGCCCATTTTATCGTTAAGTATAAGACGTAAACTGATTCTATGTTTACATTGCTTATATTTACATGCTGACCAATTCAAACTTTACTTAACAAATAATTGCAATAACACAATTATATTTACTGAACGACTTCAGTATTTACCCACATATCGTCATGAAGATTTATTCTATAAAAAATTCTCATACAGTCAATTTCATAACAGTGGCACACGGGACAGCCTTTTCTACAGTATTGGCTACGTAATAATATAGTTTCGGTTCCAGACAGACAGATACCAAATCTCAATTAGTAATAGGAGATATAATAATAAAATTAATAGAAGTAATAGCATAGTTTCGAATCCAGACAGACAGATACCAAATCCACTCATAATATAAGTTGCATTTTGTGTGTGTGTGTCGATCAGTCACAATGTTTTTAAACGTAAGGAATACACTTCGATATTGAAATATTTTAACTTCTTTTAGAAATGGAAATCATTGCATTAGTACTAAATAATAAATTCCCAACAAATAAAGCAGATGGCATGATTCGAAATCGAAACCAAAACATTGAGATCTTCAGTCTGATGTTCTACGAACTGAGCTATTTAGATTTTCTCATAAATAGATCTTAAAACATTACCTTAATGAACTGTTATAGCTTTGATGTGACGTCATAGATTTATGATTCAAAATGTTTCAAAACATGAATTTAAATATAAGCGATGATTAAAAAAAACTAAATGAATGATTAAGCATTATCAATAACGTTTAAAATTCTTTTAATAGTCTCAAACAATTTATTTTGCTTTAACTACGTATTGGTGTTAAAAACTATTTAATAGTATATAGTATGAACATATATTTATAGCAATTAAGTCTTTTGATTATCTCTATATTACATGTATATACATGAATAATATAATACATATATATATAATGTATGTATATATATATATATTTTTTCTTTTTTTTTTAATGTAAGATGATATATATAATTATTTCCACAATCAGACAATGCCGCAGCCCACAACCCATGATATATATATATCATCTCACATTCAAAAATCTAATATTTATTTATTCGCTGGGTTAGCTTGTTGGATGACATCGTCTTAGCGAGTATAAAATCCTACTTGTGAGACATCGGCCTGGGTTCTAAGTAGTTGGATGACTACACCCCTTGTTGAGAAGAGTAGGTATATGCCACAGTCGGTCTTCGCCGTGGTTTGCTTAATCTGTGCTAAGTTAATAGACTTTCTTGTATGTGGTGAGGTAGCTCAGTGGCAGAGTACTCGCCTAACATGCAAGTGACTCGGGTTTGCAGCATCAGTTATGAACGATCTATGGTAGCACAAGTAGTGAGAGGGAGCATAAAAACAACAATGTTGTTGAATGTGTTCTACTTGTGGAAATAATTATATATATATATATATATATATATATATATATATAGCATTAGATAAAGTGAAAGAATAAAATAAGGTGCGAATCAAATTTTATTAAAATTTGATTCGCACCTTATTTTAATCTTTCACTTTATCTAATGCTATTAATGCTCTATCCAGTATATTGAGCATCATTTTTAACCGGATGTTCACTAATTAAAGATATTAGTTGCCTCTTATATTTTTTGTTGTATTAACCTTATATATATATATATATATATATATATATATATATATATATATATATACTAGACAAACTGTCTAGACCCGAAGTGTCTCGTCTCCATTAGTAATATATTTAAAAAGCAAGAATTATAATTTAGAAAAAAAAAGAATATTCATTGAAAACATTAAATTTTGACTAAACAGCAATTTTTTTACCTTTTAGGTGTAAATAAGGACTAAACATACAAAATAAGGATCAATTCAGAGTTAATAAATAGTTACAATAACACAATTTGACTGAAGAGTTTCATTATTTACCAACATGACCACCACATGAAAATGTACTCTTGGAAATTGTCAATTGTATCATTTGATGATAGCCCAAAAGTTTTTAATAAAGTTTGAAGATGCGGCCAGATCATTAACTTTTAACCTTAGATGGCCAAACTGGCTAAGAATGCTATGGTAGCACAAGTAGTGAGAGGGAGCATAAAAACAAATTCCCAAAGTAGCAAAAAAGGTATGTTATTCAACCAAAACACAAAAGATTTCTTCAAGATTGCAATAGGTGGTAGATGTCACTTTTACTCCTTTTCTTACCCTAATAAGACCGATAAGGTTATCATTCTGATGCCTGCCCATATCATGCCTTGTCCACACTGTTGTTGATGAAAAAAAAATAATGGTGATGCTTATTTCTGAAAGATGCCCAACCATTTACCCAACTCTCAGGTATATCCAAAGATGTCCAGGTCTCATCAAGTAAAAGAATGCGACTTCAAATATTTCCTTACTTATTCCATTCTCAACCTTTTTGTGTCTTGGCGTGAATTGGACATTTTTAGTGGTCCCGAGATAGCATTCATTATGGAGTTTAATATGTAAGGACATCTGGTTGTGGTGAAAATGGACTTCTTTTTTTTATTATCCATGTCTTCTACGAAGCTGGAGACCAATATTCCTTAAATCTCTACTAATGAATAAAGACTAAAATTTATTCAAGGATAATGGTTGAGAGGGATAGATTATCAGTTGAATGATGACGAATATTATGATAGAATGGAAAATGATGAATGGAATGACCAAAATTTGATTACTTAATCCCATGATAATGTGTTTCACAGATGGAAATTCTTGGAAAGAAACTCTGTTCGTGGAAATTCCGTTTCACATCAAGCACACAGAGAAAGAAAGGAGTGTACTTTGCAGTGGTAGTAGCCAGACGAGTTCTTGCTGTGAATATCTTGTGAGGAGGTGTCGAATAGGGAACAACAACTTCAAACTTTTATTTACTAGATGAGTGCAAGTGAAGTATTGTATTGTACCATTGGTACAAAAGGAACTGAAGCACATGACAAAAGTCATTTGATGGCTACTTCTTGACCAAAGACATCCAGCATGAATAAGGCAGTCTTTAATTTGATGTTGCAGCATCAGTTATGAACGATCTATATCTTAATGACATCATTGAACTTCAGTGAATCCAAACTCAACGACAGCTCTTTGATACAACACTTCAGTACCGCCAAATGAATATATATTACTAAAACTGCCGGTAAACGTGAAGTTTCCTGGTTGGATAATTTTATTGGAAAATTAAAAAAACAAAAAAACAATGAAAACATCTTAAATAAAGTAACTTTTTTGCTGCCCAAACAAAAAGTTTCTTATATATTACGAAAACACAAAAATTATGTTGTGAAAAAAATATTTTTATATGGGCTGTATTGCTGATATTTCAAAAAAGAAATTGCATTGCAAAAATACCAGAATTATATTGTTAAACAAATATTTTTATATGGGCTAAATTGCTGATATTTGAAAAAAGAAATTGTGTTGCAAAAATACAGGAATCATGTTGTAAAACAAATATTTTTATTTGGGCTAAATTGCTGATTTTTAAAAAAGAAATTGCATTTTAAAAATACAAAGAATTATATTGAAAGACAAATATTTTTATATAGGATGCATTGCTAATGTTAAAAAAAAGAAATTGCATTGCAAAAATACAACAATTATGTTGTAAAACAAATATTTTTATATAGACTGCATTGCTGATATTTAAAAAAGAAATTGCATTGCAAACATACAAGAATTATATTGTAAAACAAATATTTTTATATGGGCTGCATTGCTGATGTTTTAAAAAAAGGAATTGTGTTGCAAAAATACAAGAATTATCTTGTAAAACAAATATTTTAATATGGACTGCATTGCTGATATTTAAAAAATAAATTGCATTGCAAAAATACAAGAATTATGTTGTAAAACAAATATTTTTATATGGGCTGCATTGCTGATATTTAAAAAAAGAAATTGTGTTGCAAAAATATTAAAATCCTGTTGTAAAACGAATATTTTTATATGGACTGGATTGCTGATATTTAAAAAAAGAAATTGTGTTACAAAAATAAAAGAATTATATTGTAGGACAAATATTTTTATATAGAGTGCATTGCTGATATTTAAAAAAAGAAATTGCATTTTAAAAAGACAAGAATTATATTGTAAAACGAATATTTTTATATGGTCTGCATTGCTGATATTAAAAAAAAGAAATTGCATTTTAAAAATACAAGAGTTATATTGTAAAACAAAAATTTTTATATGGACTGCATGGATGATATTTAAAAAAAGATATTGCGTTGCAAAAATACCAGAATTATGTTGTAAAACGAATATTCTTATATGAGCTGCATTGCTGATATTTAAAAAATAAATTGCATTGCAAAAATACAAGAATTATATTCTAAACAAATATTTTTATATGGGATGCATTGCTGATATTTGTAAAATAAATTTTGTTGTAAAAATACAAGAATCATGTTGTAAAACGAATATTTTTATATGGGCTAAATTGCTGATCTTTAAAAAAATAAATTGCATTTTAAAAATACAAAGAATTATATTGTAAAACAAATATTTGTATATAGGATGAATTGCTGATATTAAAAAAAAGATATTGCATTGCAAAAATACAAGAATTATGTTGTAAAACGAATATTTTTATATGGACTGCATTGCTGATATTTAAAAAAAAGAAATTGCACTGCCAAAATACAACAATTATGTTGTAAAACAAATATTTGTATATGGACTGCATTGCTGAGATTTAAAAAAAGAAATGTCGTTGCAAAAATACAAGAGTTATATTGTAAAACAATTATTTTTATATGGGCTGCATTGCTGATATTTACAAAAATAAATTGCATTACAAAAATACAAGAATTATATTGTAAAAATGATATTTCTATCTGGGCTGCATTGCTGATATTTAAAAAAGAAATTGTGTTACAGAAATACAAGAATTATTTTGTGAAACAAATATTTTTGATAAGCTGCATTGCTGATATTTAGAAAAAGAAATTGCGTTGCAAAAATACAGGAATTATCTTGTAAAACAAATATTTTTATATGGGCTGCATTGCTTATATTTAAACAGAAATTGTGTTGCAAAAATACAAGAATTATCTTGTAAAACAAATATTTTTATATGGACTGCATTGCTGATATTTAAAAGATAAATGGCATTGCAAAAATACAAGAATTATGTTGTAAAACAAATATTTTTATATGGGCTGCATTGCTGATATTTAAAAAAAGAAATTGTGTTGCAAAAATACAAGAATCCTGTTGTAAAACGAATATTTTTATATGGACTGGATTGCTGATATTTAAAAAAGAAATTGTGTTGCAAAAATACAAGAATCATGTTGTAAAACGAATATTTTTATATGGGCTGCATTGCTGATATTTAAAAAAAGAAATTGCATTGCAAAAATACAAGAATTATATTGTAAAACGAATATTTTTATATGGACTGCATTGCTGATATTTAAAAAAAGAAATTGCATTTTAAAAATACAAGAGTTATATTGTAAAACAAATATTTTTATATGGACTGCATTAATGATATTTAAAAAAATAGAAATTGCGTTGCAAAAATACCAGAATTATGTTGTAAAACAAATATTTTTATATGGATATTTAAAATAGAAATTGTTTTGTAAAACAAATATTTTTGATAAGCTGCATTGCTGATATTTAGAAAAAGAAATTGTGTTTCAAAAATACAGGAATTATGTTGTAAAACAAATATTTTCATATGGACTGCATTGCTGAGATTTAAAAAAAGAAATGTCGTTGCAAAAATACAAGAGTTATATTGTAAAACAATTATTTTTATATGGGCTACATTGCTGATATTTAAAAAAAGAAATTGCATTACAAAAATACAAGAATTATATTGTAAAAATGATATTTCTATCTGGGCTGCATTGCTGATATTTAAAAAAGAAATTGTGTTGCAGAAATACAAGAATTATTTTGTGAAACAAATATTTTTGATAAGCTGCATTGCTGATATTTAGAAAAAGAAATTGCGTTGCAAAAATACAGGAATTATCTTGTAAAACAAATATATTTATATGGGCTGCATTGCTGATATTTAAAAAGAAATTGTGTTGCAAAAATACAAGAATAATCTTGTAAAACAAATATTTTTATATGGACTGCATTGCTGATATTTAAAAGATAATTTGCATTGCAAAAATACAAGAATTATGTTGTAAAACAAATATTTTTATATGGGCTGCATTGCTGATATTTAAAAAAAGAAATTGTGTTGCAAAAATACAAGAATCCTGTTGTAAAACGAATATTTTTATATGGACTGGATTGCTGATATTTAAAAAAGAAATTGTGTTGAAAAAATAAATAAATTATATTGTAAGACAAATATTTTTATATAGAGTGCATTGCTGATATTTAAAAAAAGAAATTGCGTTGCAAAAATACAAGAATTATATTGTAAAACGAATATTTTTATATGGACTGAAATGCTGATATTTAAAAAAAGAAATTGCATTTTAAAAATACAAGAGTTATATTGTAAAACAAATATTTTTATATTGACTGCATTAATGATATTTAAAAAAATAGAAATTGCGTTGCAAAAATACCAGAATTATGTTGTAAAACAAATATTTTTATATGGATATTTAAAATAGAAATTGTGTTGCAAAAATACAAGAATTATCTTGTAAAACAAATATTTTTACATGGGCTGCATTGCTGATATTTAAAAAAGAAATTGTGTTGCAGAAATACAAGAATTATTTTGTGAAACAAATATTTTTGATAAGTTGCATTGCTGATATTTAGAAAAAGAAATTGCGTTGCAAAAATACAGGAATTATCTTGTAAAACAAATATTTTTATATGGGATGCATTGCTTATATTTAAAAAGAAATTGCGTTGCATAAATACAAGAATTATATTGTAAAACAAATATTTTTATATGGACTGCATTGCTGATATTTAAGAAAAGATATTGCATTGCAAAAATACAGAAATTATCTTGTAAAACAAGTATTTTTATATGGGTTGCATTGCTAATATTTAAAAAAAGAAATTGCGTTGCAAATCCACAAGAAATATATCGTAAAACTAATATTTTTATATAGGGTCCATTGCTGATATTATAAAAAAAGAAATTGCATTGCAAAAATACAAGAATTATATTGTAAAACAAATATTTCTATATATCGGCTGCTTTGCTGATATTTAAAAAAAAGAAATTGCGTTGAAAAAATACAAGAATTATGTTGTAAAACAAATATTTTTATAGTGGCTGCATTGTTGATATTTTAAAAAGAAATGGTGTTGCAAAAATACGAGAATTATTTTGTAAAACAAATATTTTTATATGGGCTGCATTGCTGATATTAAAAGACTAATTACGTTGCAAAAATACAAGAATTATATTGTTAAACAAATATTTTCATATGGGCTGCATTGCTGATATTTAAAAAAAGAAATTGCGTAGCAAAAATACAAGAATTATGTATAAAACAAATATTTTACATAGACTGCATTGCTGATATTTAAGAAAAGAAAGTGCATTGCAAAATACCAAACTTATCTTGTTAAACAAAGATTTTCATATGGGCTGCATTGCTGATATTTAAAAAAAAAATTGCATTGCAAAAATACAAGAATTATATTTTAAAACAAAGATTTTTATACGGGCTGCATTGCTGATATTTAAAAAAAGAAATTGTGTTGCAAAAATAAAACAGTTATGTTGTAAAACAAATATTTGTATATAGACTGCATTTCTGATATTTAAAAAAGAAATTGTGTTGCAAAAATACAAGAATTATGTTGTAAAACAAATATTTTTATATGGACTGCATTGCTGATATTTAAAAAAGAAATTGTGTTGCAAAAATAAACTAAATATGTTTTAAAACAAATATTTGTATATGGACTGCATTGCTGATATTTAAAAAAAAAATTGCGTTGCGAAAATACAAGAATTATATTGTAAAACAAATATTTTTATATGGGCTTCATTGCTTATTTTTAAAAAGAAATTGTGTTGCAAATATACAAGAATTATTTTGTGAAACAAATATTTTTGATAAGCTGCATTGCTGATATTTAGAAAAAGAAATTGCGTTGCAAAAATACAGGAATTATCTTGTAAAATAGATATATTTATATGGGCTGCATTGCTTATATTTAAAAAGAAATTGTGTTGCAAAAATACAAGAATTATCTTGTAAAACAAATATTTTCATATGGACTGCATTGCTGATATTTAAAAGATAAATTGCATTGCAAAAATACAAGAAATATGTGTTAAAACAAATATTTTTATATGGGCTGCATTGCTGATATTTAAAAAAAGAAATTGTGTTGCAAAAATACAAGAATCCTGTTGTAAAACGAATATTTTTATATGGACTGGATTGCTGATATTTAAAAAAGAAATTGTGTTGAAAAAATAAAAGAATTATATTGTAAGACAAATATTTTTATATAGAGTGCATTGCTGATATTTAAAAAAAGAAATTGCGTTGCAAAAATACAAGAATTATATTGTAAAACGAATATTTTTATATGGACTGCATGTCTGATATTTAAAAAAAGAAATTGCATTTTAAAAATACAAGAGTTATATTGTAAAACAAATATTTTTATATTGACTGCATTAATGATATTTAAAAAAATAGAAATTGCGTTGCAAAAATACCAGAATTATGTTGTAAAACAAATATTTTTATATGGATATTTAAAATAGAAATTGTGTTGCAAAAATACAAGAATTATCTTGTAAAACAAATATTTTTATATGGGCTGCATTGCTGATATTTAAAAAAGAAATTGCGTTGCGAAAATACAAGAATCATGTTGTAAAACGAATATTTTTATATGGGCTGCATTGCTGATATTTAAAAAAAGAAATTGCATTGCAAAAATACAAGAATTATATTGTTAAACAATTATTTTTATATGGGCTGCATTGCTGATATTTGTAAAATAAATTTTATTGTAAAAATACAAGAAATATGTTGTAAAACGAATATTTTTATATGGGCTGAATTGCTGATCTTTAAAAAAATAAATTGCATTTTAAAAATACAAAGAATTATATTGTAAAACAAATATTTGTATATAGGATGCATTGCGTATATTAAAAAAAAGATATTGCATTGCAAAAATACAAGAATTATGTTGTAAAACAAATATTTCAATATGGACTGCATTGCTGATATTTAAAAAAAGAAATTGCACTGCCAAAATACAACAATTATGTTGTAAAACAAATATTTTATATGGACTGCATTGCTTATATTTAAAATAAGAAATTGCATTGCAAAAATACAAGAATCATATTGTAAAACAAATATTTTTACATGGGCTGCATTGCTGATATTTAAAAAAGAAATTGTGTTGCAGAAATACAAGAATTATTTTGTGAAACAAATATTTTTGATAAGCTGCATTGCTGATATTTAGAAAAAGAAATTGCGTTGCAAAAATACAGGAATTATCTTGTAAAACAAATATTTTTATATGGGATGCATTGCTTATATTTAAAAAGAAATTGCGTTGCATAAATACAAGAATTATATTGTAAAACAAATATTTTTATATGGACTGCATTGCTGATATTTAAGAAAAGATATTGCATTGCAAAAATACAGGAATTATCTTGTAAAACAAATATTTTTATATGGATTGCATTGCTAATATTTAAAAAAAGAAATTGCGTTGCAAATCCACAAGAAATATATCGTAAAACTAATATTTTTATATAGGGTCCATTGCTGATATTATAAAAAAAAGAAATTGCATTGCAAAAATACAAGAATTTAATTGTAAAACAAATATTTCTATATATCGGCTGCTTTGCTGATATTTAAAAAAAAGAAATTGCGTTGAAAAAATACAAGAATTATGTTGTAAAACGAATATTTTTTATGGGCTGCATTGCTGATATTTAAAAAAAGAAATTGTGTGGCAAAAATACAAGAATTATGTTGTAAAACAAATATTTTTATAGTGGCTGCATTGTTGATATTTTAAAAAGAAATGGTGTTGCAAAAATACAAGAATTATTTTGTAAAACAAATATTTTTATATGGGCTGCATTGCTGATATTAAAAGACTAATTACGTTGCAAAAATACAAGAATTATATTGTTAAACAAATATTTTCATATGGGCTGCATTGCTGATATTTAAAAAAAGAAATTGCGTAGCAAAAATACAAGAATTATGTATAAAAGAAATATTTTACATAGACTGAATTGCTGATATTTAAGAAAAGAAAGTGCATTGCAAAAATACCAAACTTATCTTGTTAAACAAAGATTTTCATATGGGCTGCATTGCTGATATTTAAAAAAAAATTGCATTGCAAAAATACAAGAATTATATTTTAAAACAAATATTTTTATACGGGCTGCATTGCTGATATTTAAAAAAAGAAATTGTGTTGCAAAAATAAAACAGTTATGTTGTAAAACAAATATTTGTATATAGACTGCATTTCTGATATTTAAAAAAGAAATTGTGTTGCAAAAATACAAGAATTATGTTGTAAAACAAATATTTTTATATGGACTGCATTGCTGATATTTAAAAAAGAAATTGTGTTGCAAAAATACAATAAATATGTTTTAAAACAAATATTTGTATATGGACTGCATTGCTGATATTTTAAAAAAAAATTGCATTGCGAAAATACAAGAATTATATTGTAAAACAAATATTTTTATATGGGCTTCATTGCTTATATTTAAAAAGAAATTGTGTTGCAAATATACAAGAATTATGTTGTAAAACAAATATTTGTATATGAGCTGCATTGCAGATATTTAAAAAAGAAATTGCGTTGCAAAAATACAAGAATTATGTTGTAAAACAAATATTTTTATATGGACTGCATTGCTAATATTTAAAAAAAGAAATTGTGTTGCAAAAATACAAGAATTATGTTGTAAAACCAATATTTTTATATGGCTGCATTGCTGATATTTGAAAAAGAAATTGTGTTGCAAAAATACAAGAATTATATTGTAAAACAAATCTTTTTATATGGGCTGCATTGCTGATATTTAAAAGATAAATTGCATTGCAAAAATACAAGAATTATGTTTTAAAACAAATATTTGTATATGGGCTGCATTGCTGATATTTAAAAAAGAAATTGCGTTGCAAAAATACAAGAATTATATTGTAAAACAAATATTTTTATATCGGCTGCATTGCTGATATTTAAAAAGAAATTGCGTTACAAAAATACAAGAATTATATTGTAAAACAAATATTTGTATATCGGCTGCATTGCTGATATTTAAAAAGATATTGCATTGCAAAAATACAAGAATTATGTTGTAAAACAAATATTTTTATATGAGCTGCATTGCTGATATGTAAAAAAGAAATTGCGTTGCAAAAATACAAGAATTATCTTGTAAAACAAATATTTTTATATGGACTGCATTGCTGATATTTAAAAAAGAAATTGCGTTGCAAAAATACAAGAATTATCTTGTAAAACAAATATTTTTATATGGACTGCATTGCTGATATTTAAAAAAGAAATTGCGTTGCAAAAATACAAGAGTTATATTGTAAAACAAATATTTTTATATTGACTGCATTGCTGATATTTAAAAAAGAAATTGCGTTGCAAAAATACAAGAATTATGTTGTAAAACAAATGTTTTTATATGGACTGCATTGCTGATATTTACAAAAAGAAATTGCGTTGCAAAAATACACAAATTATATTGTAAAACAAATATTTTTATAAATACTTTAACTGTTTTTAATAAATTATTTCTATATAATTCACCAAACAGTTTACTTCTTTTCGTTTGACTGATTTTCAATTCCCACTTTTTGTATCGACTACCGTCCAGATAGACATATTAAGAAAACACTGATAATACTAGCATATTTACTAATTTAAAAAAAAGTTTCTTCTATTTCATGCGTAATATTAAATTGATTTTAACTCCAATACATTCAGCATGTCGTAATTCTTTTAAAAACATACAAGTTTTGAGCTACATCATATCGCCTTTTTGAGAAAATGATTTGGCCAGGAAACTTCATATTTACCAAACTTTTCCTTTGAGATTTTCATATAATGGCTTGACTGCAAAAATGACATGAGAGTGGCCGTTGCCAAATCGAAGCAACACGTTCCTCAGATTGCCTCCTGCAATCAAGAACAAAAGATGCATTAATATGCAATTTCTTATGCTTGTTAATATGTTCTACCGTGCACATCTACCAAATACATAGTGCATGCATTTGTGATGCAATGCTCGATTTCATTTCCTGCAGGGTTAATAAAAATAAAATTTCTAAAAACTTTAGAGGGCAATGAGTTTCATTAGTGATGGAAGCACTATGTCAGTAAAATGCCAAATCACATTTCAGAATTTAAACTCTATGTCAGTAAAATGCCAAATCACATTTCAGAATTTAAACTCTATGTCAGTAAAATGCCAAATCACATTTCAGAATTTAAACTCTATGTCAGTAAAATGCCAAATCACATTTCAGAATTTAGACTCTATGTCAGTAAAATGCCAAATCACATTTCAGAATTTAAACTCTATGTCAATAAAATGCAAAATCACATTTCAGAATTTAAACTCTATGTCAATAAAATGCAAAATCACATTTCAGAATTTAAACTCTATGTCAATAAAATGCCAAATCACATTTCAGAATTTAAACTCTATGTCAGTAAAATGCCAAATCACATTTCAGAATTTAAACTCTATGTCAGTAAAATGCCAAATCACATTTCAGAATTTAAACTCTATGTCAATAAAATGCAAAATCACATTTCAGAATTTAAACTCTATGTCAATAAAATGCAAAATCACATTTCAGAATTTAAACTCTATGCCAATAAAATGCAAAATCTCATTTAAGAATTTAAACTCTATGTCAGTAAAATGCAAAATCACATTTAAAAATTTAAACTCTATGTCAATAAAATGCAAAATCACATTTCAGAATTTAAACTCTATGTCAATAAAATGCAAAATCATATTTCAGAATTTAAACTCTATGTCAATAAAATGCCAAATCACATTTCAGAATTTAAACTCTATGTCAATAAAATGCAAAATCATATTTCAGAATTTAAACTCTATGTCAATAAAATGCAAAATCACATTTCAGAATTTAAACTCTATGCCAATAAAAATGCAAAATCACATTTAAGAATTTAAACTCTATGTCCCTATTTATCTACGTCCCACACAGTAGAATGTGACACAAGGTCGGAAAGTGGGAATGCACTCCAGAGGAGGAGTGCTAGGGCTTTTTAAAAAATTGCCTGGGCAGAGTGCCTCAGACATTAAGCATTAAACTTAATCCTCCCCAAAGAGGGGAGGCAAAGCCTGGGAGCGTTACTTCCCAGAACTGCACAGGACAGACCCATTGACCGGCGTAAATCCAGGCCCGAAGGCCCAGACAATACCAGTATGGGGTGCAGTATCCATCGGAACAGATACTACAACAATCACGCTATGTCAATAAAATGTCAATAAAATGCAAAATCACATTTCAGAATTTAAATTTTATGCCAAAAAATGCATAATCACATTTCAAAATTAAAAAATGAAAATAAAAAAATCCACTTTATTAAAACTGATCATTTATAAACAATTTTTAAACATTTTTTATTACACAAAATTGTTTTTAAAATCGAAAAAACATTTTAAATACTAAATAAATTCCTTAAAAAAATCAAAGTCATTTTTAATATTAACATACATTATTAATCAAAGTTTCACAAAATTTATTAAATATGTGAGAAAATGTGGTTAAAAATGACTACATTAAAAGTATTTAATGGTTCCAAAATGTAAACACTCTTTTGTTTCTAATTATTTTCGTTGGCAGACAAAAAGTCTTCTTTTCTTTAATCATCAGGGGTTTATTTAATGGTTTTATGTTTTGAATGGTCCAAAAAATTGGGATGGTAATATTAACCTTTATTCAAGTTTCTTTGTGTTAAAAATAGAGTGGGGTAATTTCAATCATCGAAGTGAAGGTTCCTACACTGTACTATTACTTTCTTGCAAACATCTATCATTATACTAAAGCTGAGTTAATCAACGTTTGTTTCCCAAAGGCTTTTTATTTATATATATATTTTAATAACACAAAATACATGCAAAATTATTACTTGGTTATTGGATTGAGTTATGTTTTTAAAAAATCTATATAAATGGCTATAATTAGGCGTAATTTGGAATTTAGTCAACTCACTAAAGTTTCTGTCTATCCCTCTAACTCTATATTGTTTGACTCACTTTCCGCTCTTATTTTATAGTGTTTGTTCACTGTTTTCTCTCTTTCCTTATAAACAGTTAAAGATAATAAAACTATCTATAAAACAAAATATTGTAATAGTCTATTATAAACAAAAGGGAATATCACCACAAGTATTAATACTATTTAATCGATAGCTGGAGAAAAAAGGAAAGAAAAAGAGAGAACATAGGAAAGGTGAAGAGAGAGAAAAGGAGGGAGATGGAGAGAGATGGAGAGAGAGAAAGGGAGATAGAGAGAATGGAGAGAGAAAGAGAGAGGGAGAGAGAGAAGGATATATAGCGAGCAGAATGAGACTAATTTTAGATTCTTTCTGTATTTTGTTTTTATTTAATTGACTCTATTAACTCATTTTATCCTGATTCAAACAATCTGTGGCAATATCACTGGAGTATTTTGGTAAGGGGACTTTTGTGGCACTATCCTAACCACTAGACGATCGCGGGGAAGAGTAACTTGGTCGTCCGCGCCATGGGGACGTCTTTGGAAGGGTTGTTAACGTCATGGTACGATATCATAGCTCCCTGAGTGGCAAACGATAGGCACATCCCCTTAATAAAAGGGTTACACCCGGTTGGATTAATCCCGTCCATAGTTTTGACGGGTCTTTGGTCGGGTTTTAGGTGTCATTCAGCATCATTAATTCTCTCCTGAGAATTAACTATTTGGGTTGAGGGAATCATCGTGCATGAAAGGAACGACAACCATACTTTATATATAGAAAATATAAGTTATTACATTTCAGCTTCCGAAAAAAACATTAAAAGTCAGTTGGAGTTAGTTGCGCACAACCCGACTGTCACAAAGTAGAACATGTAACTGTTTAAAAATCTCCCTAACTGTGATAAAAATGAGAGGGAGAGGGAATGAAAGGTCTGAAAGAGAAAGAAAGAGACACAATATGCATGAAAGAGAAAGGGGAGATAGATATAAAAACTACAGTCATTGCGGTTCTCAATCCAACAGTCTCAGGTGACAGGTTCACCGAATTCAGCTCTTTGATATTTCGAATGTATTGTGAGCTTTCATAAACATCTGTCAAATTCAAGTAGGTGCAAATCTGATTGACGGCACACTTTTTCACACTCAGGACCGGCGGGACAGTTATAAAAGTGTGTGTGGGGGGGGGGCTCTCTCAAAAAGTGGGGAGCCCGGTTAAACGCATGCATATATAATTTCATTATTGATGACCGTAAAGTGGGGGGCCAAGTCAAAAAGTGAGGGAGGCTTGAGACCCCCCCCCCGGCTCCCCCAGTGCCGCCGTCCATGACACTGACTGCTGCAGTGACATTTTTGATGCGACTACACATTTCTGATTTTACGTGTCTCCCCCAGAAGACAAAGAATGTCAGGCACAAGGCTTTTAAATGTGGGGAACTGCAGCTCCCGCAAAAGGGTCACCATTATTCTGCCATAAATCTAACACAAGCTCAATTGGCGAGGCAACACATTACATTTTTTCTTGTAGTATTATATTTAAATGACTTGAGAAATGTTGGTCAGATTTGATTTAAAACTTTTTTCACAATGATCTTAACACATCCTAAAATATTGCGTTGAAATCGGACACAAAATGGTGAAGACGAAGTAAGAGATTTCTTTTTTAAAGATTTCTAAAAGGATTGGAGTTTTTTTTTTAGATTTTGTAAATGATGGCTCGTTGAAAGATTCTTCCAAAAGATTTTGGCTAATGCTTTCTATTTACACTTTATCCGATGCTGTCCATTGTATGAAACGAACTTTCTCCAATCCTGTCCATTGTATTAAATACAAAGAGATTGAATTTGATGGAATGAACATTAGTTTTCATGGAAATCGGATTGAAATATCCAAAAGAAGTTCTCTTTATCTTTGTTTCAAAGCAGAAATCAGTAAATCTTGTAGCTGTCTTCATTACGTGATTGTTCACTGGACCTTTCTTCAAATCATGATAAAAATTCAAACAGGTAAAAAAGCAACCAATTTGAACTGAAAATAAATGGTGGTCACCTTCAAAGCTTGAACTTATCCATATCAATGGTTCTAATTAACCGTAATTTGTAATTTACTCAAATCATTCATTGCTTACTAAGTTGTGGTCTATTACCCCCACTCCTCTCAATATATGTTGTTTGACTCCCTTCTAAAATCAAAGTGTAGTATCTGTTCCAATGGATACTGCACCCCATACTGGTGTTGTCTTGGCCTTCGGGTCTTGATTTACGCCGGTCAATGGGTCTGTCCTGTGCAGTTCTGGGAGGTCCACCTTCCCAGGCTTTGCCTCCCCTCTTTGGGGAGGAGTAAGTTTATTGCTTACTGCCTGAGGCGCCCCTACCGGGGAATGCCGACGGGGCTGCCCAGGCAATTTTTAAACCCCACTTTCCCGACCCGACCTTGGGTCACATCTTACTTGTGGGAGTAAGATAAAAACTGGCCTTGTGCCTAACTTCTGGAGAGGAGTAAATCAATACTCTTATTTTATAGAGTGTCTAGCTAGTCTCGCTTCTGTCAGTCTCTCTCTTCTCTCTCTGTTTATTAAGAGTTAAAGGTAATAAAACAAACTATGCTACTCTTATAGAGAACGACACGCATTTCCGTGACTTCGTGTCGGCAACGTTCGGGGGGTCTCGGAAGCACCCGAGAGTTGACGAAACTATTAACCAATCAGGTTACAGCAGGCATTAACCAATCAGGTTGCAGCAAGCAGATGATATCTTTTGGAGGAAATTAATTTCTACGATCTGCAGCGCGTTAAAAAAAATGAATTTCTACGATCTGTGGTAGCGCGTTGAAACACCCGAAGGATTCATTGAGTTCTGACAGCAACGGTCACTTCTAGCGAAGAACTAACCCTAAACCCTAACCAGAAAATGTTAAAAAGAAAAAACTATTGAAAAAAAAATGAAAAAAAAATTGCTTAAAAACAGTTGTTTCGTTGTTTGTTATAAAAAATAACTAATTTTTAAAAACTTTTCGTTGCACACAAAAAACATTTTATTTTAAAACATTTGCTTAGCAATGGTTTCTTTGACAAAAAAAATAAATATCTAATTATTATTAATTAGATATTTATTTTTATGATTTGTTCGTTCTTTATTTTTATATATGTATTTTACTTTTATTTTCTTCATCTAACTTTTTTTATTTGCAACTTTTCTTGAATTTATCATCTGACAGTCTTCAATATATTGTCTGGCAGTCTTCGCCTCGTCATCTCTAGGGCACTGCCGAGATCTGCCCGAACGTTGACGACGCAAAATCACGGAAACGCTAAGTGGTTAACGACGTGGGCTGAGGACCTGGGTGTGCCGAGTTCGAATCCAGTTCGTTCCACAGAATCACTTTCGTCAGATTCCACCCCTGACCTTGTGTCTAAACTCCTGGAGACGAGGTAAATAAAATACTTACTTATCAGTGAAAAATATTAATGTACACCAAAAATTACGGAAAATTATCGGGTAGAATTTTAATAAAAATGAAATAATGAACTATTCGGAGTCCATGAACGCCAAGTTTGTTGTAGAAGATTTACTCCCTTCTAATATGAAGACGACACACTGACTTGTCGTTCGGAGTTTGTGGACTCTGAATAGTATATTAGTTTTATTTTTTATTGAAATTCTACTCCCTTATTTTCCGTGTTTTTTGATGTACACTAATATTTTTCACTGATAAGAAAGTATATCCAAACGTTTTCCTGTTAATTTATTTTGATTTGGTTGTTTAGTTGTTTTGTTTTACAGCATATCAACCCTTTTCGGGTTATTTAATACCGAATACGGTAATTTTGGTAAAAGTTTTTATACATCAAGTTCTATATATCTTCAAATATTTATTTATGGTGTTTCGTTTGGTTGTTTGTTTTATGGCATATCAACCCTTTTCGGGTTATTTAATGCTGAATACGGTCATTTTGGTAAAAGTTTTTATGTTTCAAGTTCTTTATATCTTCAAATATTTATTCATGATGTTTTGTTTGGTTGTTTTGCTTTACGGCATATCAACCCTTTTCGGGTTATTTAATGCTGAATTCGGTCCTTTTGGTAAAAGTTTTTATGCTTCAAGTTCTTTATATCTTCAAATATTTATTCATGGTTTAGTTGTTTTGTAGAAGAAAATTCTTGTTTTTGTTTTTGGCTTTGAAAAACATGATTGAGTTTTGCAAAGGGAAAGGAAACAAAACAATAACATCAATGTTTGGTGCATTTTTAGTCAGGAAGCCAGTATCTTCAGACAGCCTGATCTGGTAGCACCAGGGATTTATTTATTTATTATATTTTCATTTTGTCTTGCCATATTTCACTTGAGTCTCAATAAAAATAACTTATCTCAATGTTATGCTTCTATTTTCTAACACTTGATTACAAACATTTTCCATTTAAAAACAAAATTAAATGTTTTTAAGTTTACGATTTTTGACTACCTACTCTCGTTTGGAACATTTTTTTATGGAAATCGCTCTAGACAAGGCATGAAGCCACTTGATGTAAGGAGCTAAACAAATACTACTTCAAGGTTAAAAACTAGCCAACAATAAGTGTTAGATGGATAGATTCCGACCCAAAAAACAGCAATTCTTCCTCGTACGGCTAAAACTTGAATTGTCAGAAACATCGCTCATGAAATGTGAGGACTAAACGACATAATAAGGGAAGCGAGAGTTACAAAGCTGCCGAAAGTAAATCCAAGGTCCACTTTCTACTCTTTTTAAAAATAATTAACACTGAAAATGAAATATTTTTAATTCTTGAATATTAAGTATGCCAAATAATTTACGAATTTTCTATGGTCACACGAAAAAGAAAATATGGAAACAGGACATGTTTCGGTTAACATTTAAAAAACAATTTTGTTGTTTCATTCTTCCTTAAACTTTGTTAAAATCAATTGTTGAAGTATCCACACAAAACAAATGCTTTTGTAAATAAAAAGTTTGACAATCGTTTTTGCTTTAATTTTTGGTGCTTCTCCATGATTACACCTATATTGAATATAGATGTCATTAAAAAAAATAGCAATAAACCTTTATGTTGTACTTACTTGGCAGGGAAAATAAAAACGGTTCACCAAAATTTGCATAAATTACTCCAGTAGTTTTGATTTTATAAAATAAATTCAAGCTTTAGCCGTACAAGGAATATTGCTGCCATTATCGTGATATTCAAGGAAGATTACTCCGTTTTTTCACGTTTGACCTCATTTAAAATCTCTATTTCTGAAGAGGTATATCAAAGGGGAGTTAAGCCAAAGAAGAACATCCCAAAAAGATAAAATTAAAAATTAAAAATAAAAATAAAATATTTTGGTTTCTCTCGTAAAAGTTTGAATTATCTCACTTGACTTTCATAATAATACAGATAATGGCGGCGATATTACTCGTACGGCTAAAAGTTGAATTTATTTTATAAAACAAAACTACTAGATGAATTTACATAAATTTTGGTGAACGATTTTTATTTTCTCTGACAAATAAACACAACATAAATGTTTCTTGCTATTTTTTATGGCATCCATATTCAATTTAGGTATAATCATGGAGAAGCACCGGGTTTTTTAAATATTTGAAATCAATTGTTAAAAAATACAGCATAAACTAAAGAAGGGCCAATCAGAGATGATATTAAAAATATTTATTTTAAATTAAAAAAAAAAATGATAAACGTGTAGTTTCCCGATGCGATAATTTTATCAAAAAGACGATATGCAATATCTAAAAAATTGTATTTTTTAAAGATTATGACATACTGAACGTTTTGACTTTAAAATCAATTTAGTATTACATATAAAATAGGAAAAAACACTTTTTAAATTAGTAAATTAGCTGACATACATCCAAGATGGCCGTATTTATATTTTATTTAAAACAAAAGAATTATATTGTGAAACAAATATTTTTATAATTATTAAAAATATATATAAACATTTAGTGAGTTATATAAAAATAATTTATTTAAAACAATTTTTAATAATTATAAAAATATTTGTTTCACAATATTATTCTTTTGTTTTAAATAAATTATTTTTATATACATTTTTATATCGACTAGTTTTAGAGATGGCTATCTTGGATCTATGTCGACTAATTTACAGTGCTTTTTTCCTATTTCATACTTAATACTAAATTGATCTCGACATCAATACGTTCAGCATGTCATAATTTTTTAAATAAATACAATTTTATGAGCTACTGCATATCGTCTTTCCAATAAAATGACATGGGTCGGGAAACCACACGTTCACCAAAAAATATATCAAATCCTTTTTTAGTCTCTATCTACAATGAGGATCAAACTCACAAAAATGAGGATCAAACTCACGACTCTTAAGACCAGTCTTTCAGGTTAGCTTTCTCATTCTTACTTTACAAGAAATGTCTTTATATTTATATAAATATTGAAAAAAAATGTCTCACCTAGGATTTTAACTTCAAAGATGATTTCATTGCGCTAAAACCCGGTTATTTGCCCTTGGCAGTCACGTATCAACTGGAGATAGCAAAATATTTAAGTGTATTACTTTTTTTGCCATGCAGTGTTTTGGGAATAGCAAACAAAAATCAACCCAAGGTTAATAGTTCGACGGTTCAAGTCTCCAATGATTAAGCCATGAAATTGCAATTGATCAAATTGATATTAAAAAGTGAAAAATAAAACGAAAAGTAAAAGATTCAATTTGACTTCAGCAGAGTAGAGTGATAGTCAAAATAGCATATGGAGTCAAAACTATGCTATCCCACAAGTCTTTAGACAATAACAAAACATATAATAGTTAAATATATTTTCCTAAAATGAATGAATAAATAGAATTGCTGTGCTATGTCTGAGTAAGACAAAAAGGGAAACGTGATAAAAAAATGTATGGTCATCTAAAAAAAAAAAATCAACAAAAAACCCAACATATTGGTTAATGATTTTGAGGTTTATCTCCCAAAACGAATCTCAACACAATTATCTGCAACGAAATACAAAGTTTGTTATATTGTAAATATGATCTTTGAATAAATGTTGATAGATACATTTTTAAAATAGGCAATAAAACGGTTTAGTTTTTAGTGAATCAAACCCAATGATAAAACAGAACCATTACTTAAAATGTGACGTCATTTAAATAAGAATTTGTAGGATTACTACAACGTGAAAGACTATCAACTTTTATGAAATACACACACACATATATATATATATATATATATATATATATATATATATATACAGGGCTTTACGCGCTCCACTACTTTTGGAGCTGCTCCCGCTCCTGCTCCAACGCCCAAAATTGGAGCTGGCTCCTCTCACGTTCCTCATTTTTAAAAAGGAGCCGCTCCTGCTCCAACTCCTATAAAAAAGGAGCGGCTCTTTTTCAGCGCTCCATGATAAAAATATACTTTCTTTCATAAACGTTCTATTCTGCCAATGAGTGATCGAAGGATAGGGGTGGGAGTCAAAGGATCTCGTCAATATGGGTTGAGATGTCACTTTAAGTGTAAGACCGTAAGATAATATTTTACAAAATCTCGCTAATATTTTGAGAGTTATAGGAGAACATGTCGGACGAAGTATAGGATTATACGTAAATTTTCGTTTCCTGAAAACAAGAAAACAATTTTGCTTTTTTAAATACATGGAAATTTTCTAAGAATTTAAAGCCAGTTTAAATGACTTTCTACCCGATAGTTTATAAATTCCTTTCAAGTTTTGCACACACACGAAGTAATTGATGTTTTGTCAATTAAAATGGCTGACTTGTTTACGAAGAAATCTAAATGAATTATGATGGATTTAATCTCGTAACTTGATTACGAACCGGCTTGAAATAATAACCATTTAGACAACGATTTTTTAAATGGGGAGAATGGGGGTGCTCTATTAACTATTCTGTACTTTCACGTAACATTTTAATAAACAGAAGATATCGTAAAAATTGAATTTAACTTGAAAATTTTATGTAAAAAATAACCTGGTCCAAACCTTTAATTTCGTAACGTAATTACGAACCGGATTGAAATAACATTATTTAGAAAGCCATTCTTAACATGGAGTGAGGGGGGCTTTGTTAACTATTCTGTACTTTCACCTAACAATTTAATAAACAAAAGATATCGTAAAAATTTAATTTAACTTGAAAATCTTATCTAAAAAATAGCCCGGTTCGTAAACTGCACAAGTACCAAAAAAATAATATTAAAAATATTCTTCACTGGGGGGGGGGGGGGGGTAGCCCCGTATTTACAAGTATATCTCCTTTAAAAACGGGTCTAAAATCTATTTTCAATCGATATTTATTCGATAATTGCCGAATTTTCCTACTTGGCCAAAATTGCCGAGTTTTCCGTTGCCGAATTTTCCGTTGCCGAATTTTCCGTTGCCGAGTTTTCCTTTGACGAGTTTTCCTAAATGGTGTATTATACATACATACTTCTATCCAGTTAAGCAGACTATCTAGTCTAAGAGAAGAAAAACAACATAACTTTCACTAATACACTTAGGAACGGTATGAATCCACATATATCCTCCCCAAAGTTATATGAATTAAATAGTAAGGTAGACTGTACTCTGAAACTTTGATTGTGCAACTTACCTCCCCTATCTAGAGTGCTAATTTTCGGAGTGTTTATTCAACAGAAAGATAGCAGTGTACTTTTTAAAAGGGCCTTAGTAATTATCTCAGGTCAGCTAGTAAACATTTTGAATTCTCTCTCTCGCCCCCCTCCCAACCTGCACTCAGATGGTGTCAAAATCGTTCGTACCCCTAACTCAAATGTTTAATCTTTCCAAAGAAATAGAACGCTCAAGTCACTGACTGCAATAAAACTTTAATGACGCCTTTGATCTGTCTCATCGCTTGATAACAAGTCGACGGGGTTGGGGTAACGAATAAAACAATAAAAAAAAAGATTGTTAAAAACATTACAATTAAATCGTCTTCCACCTGAGCACCCTCCCTCTCTCTACCAGAGATATAATTTTTAAAAATGATTCAGAGTAAACTCTGAGACTTTCTTTACTTTTCCTTTATATTGCTGAATAAAAAACTAATGTTTAAAAAAAAATCAAATAATTTTGGAGCGATAAAACCACCGCTCTTTAGTTCCAAATGGAGTTGCTCCCGCTCAACTCCCGCTGAATATAAAATGAGCCCTCCTCTCCTTCGCTCCAGCAAAAAGGAGCGTGTTCCTGGAGCGCGCTCCTTTTTGGAGGGCTCCGTAAAGCCCTGTATATATATATATATATATATATATATATATATATATATATATATATATATATATATATATATATATATGTGTGTGTGTATCGAGGCAGCATTTTTTCTCTAAGGCACGTATTATTAAAAATAACCGACAACTCATGTCTGGATATTTTTGTATGAATCCCTTCCATTTTCCGGATTAAAGTCCTAATCTCGGATGAGAATTGGCTGATGAATTTTAACACTAGTACTAATATACTTAAATGTTTATAATACTAAATAAATATAGGTTCGTATTTAAATTTTCCCGCCAAAAATAACTATAAACTCACTCCAGGTCTTTACCTGATTGACATTATTCCACTGAAGATGGATCCAGATGGGTCAGAAAGTACTTTGGACCTAAAAGAAAATTACGGCAGATTCATCAGCCTATTCTCATCCGAGATTAGGACTTTAATCCGGAAAATGGAAGGGATTCATACAAAAATATCCAGACATGAGTTGTCGGTTATTTTTAATAATACGTGCCTTAGAGAAAAAATGCTGCCTCGATACACACACACACACACACACACACATATATATATATATATATATATATATATATATATATATATATATATATGAATATATGAATATTAAATTTTGCAAAAGCCCAAAACGATATATGCTTTTTTCTTTAAAATAAACATTTATTTGCCTTAAAGTATTCATGCAAGCTTTCGATTTTAAAAACCATTTACAAGCAATATATTTCATTTTTATTAATCATTGGTTATTTGTTTTTTTCCTTGGAGATGTTGAAATCTCTCGTGAATGTCCGTTGAGGTGTTGACTGGACGATCTAGAAGTTACTAGTGCTGCACGTGGCTCGTGTGATGATGTTATAAGAAATATTGGCACTTTTTTTTTTATAAATATCATTTCGTATTTGAATATTGAATATCGAATTTTGAGAAAGCCAAAAACAATATATGTTTTTTTCTTTAAAAGAAACATTTATTTACCTTAGAGTATTCATGAAAGCTTTCGGTTATAAAAATATTTCTAACACCATAATCAATATTTTAAATATTATAATCATGCTCTGAAAATTAATACTTAACAATTTTTATCTATATGTACACGCATTTCAAGAAATCGTTTTATTATCATTATTACATCAGCATAAAACTTGACAAACTTTTATGATTTTCCCCATCAGCATATAGACTTTATAAATTTCAATTCAGGAAATTTCCAAGGGATATATTCACAATCAGTTCAAGAACTAAACAATGTCCGGATGAATGGACCAAATACAACATTTGTTAAATAATAAGGATAGGCAGAACACATGAAATTAACATCAACATTTCAGGAAGGGATCAATTTAAAGAGCAGCGATTAGTTTCAAAGCAGTTCATAATCGATGTTTTTTCTAAAAAAACAAACTAATAATTAAAAATAAATAAATGATGTTCATAGCTCAAATACCAGAAGTAAAAAAATTGTGCCATTTCATAGTTCTGATTATTTATATTTTTATTCTAACGTTTGAATATAGACCCCCTAGATATCAGATATTGTATAATAACATTACAAACTTTGACTTATTAGAGAATATAATATCAACCTATTAACTAGAATGGTTCTATTATATCTTAACTTTGATTAAGGTTAAAAATGTAAAATTATAAGAGTTAGCTCCCTTTTTCTGTTTAGAGAAAAATTAGGTTTTCTGAACAATATAAATGAAAACAGCAGCAGAATTATTTTCCTTTGTAAGGATCCTAATGAGGGTAAGGACTTATCTCCCTTGGATTTAGAGTTCCAAGTAAAAGTGTAGAATGGTATCTGGAGTTAATCTGAAACGTTAGAATGGATGATGAAAAATGCTATGAGAGGATTGGGAACCATGGGTGGAATGTACAGAGTTTGATTACTTAAGAGATATTTGTTCACATTGGACTTGAAAATGGCCATGTTGTAGTCAACTGGAAAGCAGCTGCATAGTATTGTGTACCATAGTGGGGACGTTCTTGGAAAGAAACCGTTCATGAAAGTTCTATTTGGTATTAGATTCACAGAGAAAGATGGGAAAGTTTCTTGCAGTAGCTGAAGTTAGCCGAGTTCTTGCTGTGAATGTTTTACAGGGGGTGAAAGAAATAATAAAAGAAAAAAGGGAAAGATGGTTTCTGTTGATGGAAAAAACACATTCGCCACTGGAACTTTCTTGCGTGGTATACTTTTCTCAGGTGACACCATATTCAATGCAACAACATATCTACCACTATATCTTTATCGCATAGTAGACTTTTCTCCAACAACACCGGCTTCAATACTAATCTTAGGAACAACGTGCTCGCCACTGGAACTTTTGTTACCTGGTATACTTTTCTCCAACAACACCGGCTTCAATACTGATCTCTATCGCTGAATGATCTCAACCTTTCAACTGCTAAAACGCATGTCTGACAAATTCCCTTAAACCCATCTTTTATGGATGGCAAAGCATGCTGGTCTCATGTGATCTAGACACATAAATACTCTCGTTCCAGCAGGCATTTGTTCTTTTTCGAATCCAGATTCTACACGCCAGGCAGAGACAGGATCTTTTGTTGGCAGCGATAAGCTAAGTCAAGATTATTTCCACCACTCGATTCCGGTTATGGCTCATCACATCCGACACAGGAGGGAGGCAGAGATTTGAGCTACGTCAAAGACCTATAATGAAAATATAGATAGAATAGAGAAAAACTAGCAACGTCTTTTCTATGAGAAAGGGGCTGTAGGGAATTTTCCTTTTCCTTCGATTGCATTTATTCTCTTTTTTTAAATGTCTTATTCTTTACTTAATTTTCTTTGAAATTATTTATTTTTTCTTTCTCTTCTATCTCATTCTTTTCTTATTAAAACCATCATTATTATTTTCTTCTTTTGTTTCATCCAATTTTTTTCTTTGACATTCTTGTAATAAAAACACAGTAACATACAGAGTGACCCCCCTATGCCCCCTATGAAATCGCTGATAAAATTCACAATCCTTTCTATATAATACAAATATATATTGATGTGAGTTGATACTACTATTCACCTCTCACAATACACTTTCGTCTGCCCAAAACTTCTTGATTACTAGGTAGTGCTCAGTATTGATCATGATTGACTGTTCATTCTCATCTTCAGAACAGCTGGCGAATATACCCAGTGAACCAAGTGCAAGAGAGATACAAACAATTGCCCTTAAAGAGACGGTTAGAATCTTGAAGATCTCTCGGTTGGAATCTCTGAAATAGTGGGTGAATGTCTGACATTCCGCAGGATGCCCATCCCCAGCAAAAACAAAAAGATAAGAAAATTATATAAAGAAAAAAATAAGGACCAATGATCCCATGTTTTCATATTGAAATCCATGCAGTGCATTTGATGGGGTGCAGTGGTCTTTGCAGGCAATCTTTTGGTGGAGTTGCAACTCCTCATACTTCAACTGACCAATTGGAATGGCTGCAGGGACATTTTGATAATCGTATCATCAGTAAGAAATGTGATCTTAAATAGGCGTCACACATTTGGGACATATCACTGAACGGTGATAAAACAAAGACTGTTGGACATTCATGACTGAAACTTGGTGGACAAGTCTGGCATAGACTGAAGTTTATTTGTACAAAATATGGTTGGATTGCAGCAAGGATTGTGCATTTTATTAAAGATTCCATGAGTTAAATTTTATGGGGGACACGCTATAGCTTATGAAGCTGTACTCAGTTTAGAATAGTTTTCTACAGGGAAAAACAAATAAATATTTATAGTATTCTATAGCCTGAAGAGTTCTTATACAATCTCCAATAAGGGAGGTAACTTATGACATTACCTTATTGCATTTCTTTCTTTTTTTCTTGTTTTATTTAATTTGTTTCATTTAAATTCTTTATTTTGTTCTGCTTCATCCATTTCTTCTTTTGTCTGTACATTCTTAGCTCGTTTGTTTTATTTCTTTCTTTTTCATTTTTCTTTTTAAATTCTTTCAAATTCTAATCAAATGATAGTCATGACTCGTTTTTTTTTCGCATCCCTTTCGTCGTCTGTTATAATAGACGAAATGATAAACCCTCAATTGCTCTCTTTAAGTCACAAGTTTGTTTTCAGTTCTTAACTTAATACTTGAGACTAATCTTTGTTACATCAGAGTTTCTCTCTAATCTAAGAGACAATGTTTAAGCTAAAAAGTGTAAAAGGGGAGAAAATACAAAATCTTTGCTTTGTTTTTTGTTTTTTAGATATGTCCAAGCTTCTTTATAAGAAGATATGTCTGTCAGTCCATTAGTTGGTCTGTCACACTTAAGTTGCAAAAAAAAATTTCTTTGGTCTACCATGCTTAGGTTTGAAATAGCATTTTCGTTGGTTTGCACTGCTTAGAGTTGAAATAGCATTTCAGTAAGTCTGCTATGCTTAGAGTTGAAATAGCATTTTCGTTGGTTTGCCATGCTTAGGGTTGAAATACAATTTTTGTTGGTTTGCCATGCTTAGAGTTGAAATAGCATTTGCGTTGGTTTGCCATGCTTAGAGTTGAAATAGCATTTTAGTAGGTCTGCTATGTTAAGGTTTGAAATAGCATTTTCGTTGGTCTATCATACTTAGGGTGGAAATAGCATTTTCATTGGTCTGCCATGCTTAAGCCTGAGATACCATTTTCATTGGTCTGCCATGGTTGTTTGTAATAGCATTTTCTTTGGACTGCCATGCTTAGGTGGAAATAGCATTTTCGTTGGTCTGCCATGCTTATGGTTGAAATAGCATTTTCTTTCGTCTGCCATGCTTAAGGTTGAAATAGCATTTTCGTTGGTCTGCCATGCTTAGGGTGTAAATAGCATTTTCGTTGGTCTGCAATGCTTAGGTTGGAAATAGCATTTCCATTGGCCTGCCATGCTGTGGGTTGAAATAGCATTTTCGTTGGTCTGCCATGCTTAAGGTTGAAATAGCATTTTCGTTAGTCTGTCATGCTTAGGGTTGAAATAGCATTTTCGTTAGTCTGCTATGCTTAAGGTTGAAATAGCATTTTCACTGATTAGCCATGCTTAGAGTTGAAATAGCATTTGCGTTGGTTTGCCATGCTTAGGGTTGAAATACAATTTTCGTTGGTTTGCCATGGTTATGTTTGAAATAGCATTTTTGTTTATATGCTATGCTTAGGTTTTAGTATTACAGACCAACGAAAATGCTATTTTAAACTTAAGCATTACCATGTGACAGACCAACGAAAATGTTAACTTCAAAATATAATAAATGTGGACTGAATGGCCTTATCTTAATAATATCATATCTTATTTAAATACAGAAATGAATGAAAATAAAATAATGAAGAACCAAAATAGGAAAAAGTGTTTTGTTTCAACATTTTTACTCAATAGTCAAGAACAAACAGGGAAAATGTGGAAAGAAGCCATGTTCTCACATAACAAGGTACCATGTCATCAAAGAAGCCTTTACAAAGAATGAGGATTAAATTCGAGGTTTATAAACTGCGCACAAGACAGGACACTGATAAAATGGCGAGCAACAGAATAACGCAACTTCTTGTAATCTTTAGAAATTGTTTGGAATCTAAAGAAGAAAAAAAAAATGCAGGAAAAAGTACGGTCTTCTCTTTTTATTTTATTTCGATAGAAATAACTATCAAATGTTAATTTTGAAATGTTCTCAAAAATTCATTGTTTACTAAAACTATGAAAAGGAATAATGGAATTTTTTTTTTTTTTTTTCATCGGCAAATGAGGTAATGATCAGATGATTAGGAGTACATTTAATTAAACTTTTTGCCTTATTTGTGTTTTATCTATGTTGATCTGTTTAATTAATTAAACTCAAAGCAAAGGAGGTTTCCTATGGCTGTAAAGTGAATCTATTCAAGTGTCTTTTTGTCTGTTTCTTTTGTTACAAGAACAACATAGTCTCTTTTAATCCATTGGTCAAAAATGTTGAATTTTAACTGAATTCCCATCCAAACTTTCCAGAATTAGCTTGAAAACTCTAAACAACAAATTAAATCCTTTCTACCCAGTCTGTGCGCTAGGGACTGATGGCCCTACCCCAAATTTATGATACATGTTAGCGCTCGCAAAAAAAACAAACTAACAAACAAAAAGATAATTCTCAAAACCGCTAGGATCCTTCTCCATCTTTCGCGGAGATCATTCTCTGTGGGACTCTGTCGCCGTTCTCCCTCTAACAGCCAGCATCTCCTGAATATATCTACTTTCCACCAGAAATCAGTGACGTCCGTTTTTTCTCAGCTTAGTTCCACCGGAAACTAAAGATGTCTGCTTACTTTCTCACCCTTCTGAATTCTTCATCTTGACTTTTCGACTATTAATAGCTAATTATTTATGGTGTAGCCTTGTCTGTGAAGTTCAATGGATCAGTCGGTTTTAATGTCTGTCTTTAATGTGTTTTTACTGTAATTCATTTTTAGCTAATCTCTCCCGATGGTCCTGGTTGTAAGGGTGAGGGTATTCTATAGTATCACATATAAACTAGGATTGTCAAGAAAAGAAGAAGAAAAAAAGATAATTCTCGAAACCGGTGAACTTCTTTTCCCTTTTTTTTTAATGAATATAACAATTCATTAAAAAAAAAAAGGGAAAAGAAGTTCACCGGTTTCGAGAATTATCTTTATCTTATCGACTATACACCATTTGGCATAATGGTTAAAGTGTTCACTAATAGGCCGGGAGATCAGGGTTCAATTCCTGCTCAAGTCATACCAAAGACTTTCAAAAGTGGTACTTAATGTCTCCTTGCGAAACACTGAAGCCTTTTAAAATGTTGTTACTGGTTTCATACGTAATGTTATTAATTGTAGGTTGCTGGGTTTTAATAAAGTTAGCTTCAAGCGTTTTTAATTTAAAAGAATTGGTTTCAGAATGTATTATTTTCATGCTATTAACTAAAATTTGTCTTAAATCAGAAGGGAGGCAGTTATGTTTTTGCAAATGTTGGTAAATTGAGCTAGAGTTTACAAGGTGCATGGTGAGGTAGTGGGATAAATAACATTATGTATGTAATCAGTAACAACATTTTAAAATGCTTAACGTAATACAATTCATCCTGTGGCGCTAATTCTGGTGGTGCGGAATTTAAATTGTAAATATTTCTCCTAAAACTGTACTAGAACGTTCTTTTGATGTCTAACTGACTTCACGTGTGCGTTCAGTGCTGCTTTTTGAAATTTTCTTCTTCTCTCCAGTTTTTTTGTTCATTTATGTTTGTCACATGAAGATGATTCGACGAACCATCTTACTAAAGTAAAAATAAATAAAAGAAAAAAAAAGATTCTTGATCCCCTCTACCTGTGTTTTGGTTTTTTTGTAATAAAGGCCTCCCTCTTTCTCAGTAAATGAATATTATTAAAGTTTATTTTAAAATTTTGTATCTACAAATATATATATAACCGTGCGACCGGCTTGAATGGTTATCTCTACACTGATGATTCTGCAAAGATGAAGCGTATACGTTTGTAGATAATAATTAAATATTCATTATTAAATAATTATTTGTAGCCCCTGTTTGGCTGGGCCCTTTAATGCGAGATAAGACAGCAGACAACTCTGGCTATAATGCAACGTTCCTTTATGTAGAACACTTTCTGACTGCTGTTTATAAAAATGTCCGCTTACTCACATGACTTTCGCATGACTATTCCTGCTGGCCTCATCGGTTCAAGTGTCGGATTTGGAGTTGTAAACAAACAACTGTTGTTCCGGTGTTCGAACTGTGCGACCGGCTTGCATAGTTATCTCTACACTGATGATTCCGCAAAGATGAAACGTATACGTATGTACATAATAATGAAATATTTATTATTAAATAATTATATATATATATATATATATATATGTATGTATAATTATAGATATTTGTTTATCTACATACGTATACGTTTCATCCTTACGGAATCGTCAGTGTAGAGATAATTATTCAAGCCAGTCGCAAGATTCGAAACTTCGGAACAAGTCATGTTTTTTTATAACTCAAATTCCGACGTCTTAACCCTCGCGGCCACCATGAAGAACTACATAATCAATGAGTGTTTAAAACCTATTGTAGGCAGCCGATGTCAACACTATTAAATTAATGAATAGACATGCATTAAAGCTATGATTTTGACGGCTGTATTAATACTACTCACTACAGTGCCCAGCCTAGATTGGGGGCGACAAATAATTATAAATATTTGTTTATCTACATACGTATACGTTTCAACCTTACGGAATCGTCAGTGTAGAGGTAATTATTCAAGTCAGTAAAAACGTATGCACATACGTAACATTATATATGCACCCCATAAATTTTCAAATTTACAAAAATATTATGTGCTTATGTTACTCACCGTGTTGCCTAGAATATATATTTCAAAATTTATAATGATCTGTTCATTAGGTTAGAAGATTATCGTGTAGATATAAATATATACACATACCTAACTTTATATCGAGAGTGATATATACACTTATTTGCATGTGAGAGAAAAAGAAACAGAATATGAAATTCTTTCGAATTTTCTATTAATTTTTTACAAAAGGAAAGCAAATCCATTCTTTCGGTTTGGTGTGTTTTATTTGGACAGTCCCGATCCACTTACATGTTTGACGGTGTTTGTCGTATGATCATTGCTGCTTTTATAGAGTCATAGATGTAACATATAGTGGGTGTGTCTGCATTTGTTTTTATGGAGGAAATGGAACCATGGGATTGCAAGTGAGAAATGAGACTACAGAAACAAACTGAAAATCTTCGACAAAGAAAAAGAACGAGTTTCATCACTGAAATAATAAACATATTTGCTAACATTTTGTTTTAGACATGAGGGCATAATGGTATAACGCCCGAGAATTGCCACTTCCGGCTAAGAATGTGTTCGGCAGTCAGCGGTGAATTGCAAAAATCAGTTCCATGTGTATTTTGCACCTTTGCACATCTACTTCAACACATAAGAAATTGTGAAAAGTCATTTATTTCATTAGAAATTTTGAGTTTTATTTTTATTAAAAAAATATTTATTATGATTGGAATGTTTTATTTTCTACAAATACTCAAAGGAAATATTTTTAACAAAGCCCCCACTTTCTCATGCTAAGCAGGACCGGCGGGACAGTTATAAAAGTGGCGGCTCTCCTAAAAAGTGGGGGGCCCGGTTAAACACATGCATATATAACTTCATTATTGATGACCGTAAAGTGTGGGGGGGGGGGGGAGTCAGAAAGTGACTTTTACTCCAGATATCTATTATATAAAGTTATCTGTGTATATGTATTTCCGGCTAAAACTACATAACTACAGTACAAACTCCCACAAAGTTGGTATATTTTTTATCAAAAATTTAGGAAAAATTATTTATTCATTGACCCTAAACTGGCACAGATTTTGTCAGGGAGGGGGTGTCCGTTTCCCAGGCATTTCATGTACTAAAGGGAAGCAACTCTGATTTTTTTAAGCAAGGAGTTACTTCTCTTATTATTCAAGGAATCGAAATAAACGAGAGTTGTCTGTGTGTACATGTGTGCATATGTCCAGGGAACGGAATGATCTGGGCAGAGGAGAAATAAGAGGATGGACTGAAAGAGGGGGGTGGGGAGGGAGGGGGTAAACGAGAAAAAGATAAGGAGACGGATAGAGAGGGGTAGAAAGATTGAAGTTTTAATAGAAATATGTTACACTTTTGCTCCGGGCAATGCCGGGTATCCCTGCTAGTAAAATATAAGACTTGCATCCAATGTGTTGCTACGTTCGATGGGAAAATGCTTGGATCATTCTACCGCTCCAGAAAGTACTCGACTCCTGATGCAATCCTCTACCTATATAACAGTCAGATAGAGTACAATAGGGAAATGCTGCTCAGAGCACTCTTTATTGTGTAGAGAGAGTTCAAAATCAACTTTGTAATCTAGTGGGGTATGATCTCTTTTATTTCCTACAGCTCCTTTCTCAAAGAAGAGACGTCTCTAGTCTCTCTCCTTTATTGTTATTTTCACGGAAGGTGCTAGACTGAGCTGCAATATCTGGTTTCACCCCATAAAACATTCACATCACGAACTCGTCTTTCTACCTCAATGTAAAATGATTTTCCATTCTTACTCCATGTGCCTCGCATTGAGAGGAATTTCCATGAACAAAGCTTCTTTGCAAGGGCTTTTGTCTGTAAAACACATAACCGTAGGACTGCTTCCCTAGAAACTACAACATAGCAGTCTTCAAATCTAATGTCACCAAGTATTTGTCGTCAACCGTCCCATAGATAATCAAACTAAGTTTATTGCATTGATCAATTTCGCCTGACAATCATTCCATCTGATTAACCCTTATCCTCGAATAGCTCTTGGCCTTGATAAGTGGTAACCAAAAAGTAAAAAAATTACTGACGATTTTTTTATAACCATAATATTTGGTTTAACGTCTGTTTTACATGCTGACATGTGTTGGACGACTTTTAAAAATTGACTTCAAAACTAACCTATCTCTGGTCAAACTCCATCAACAAATATTTGAAAAAGTAAAAAAAAAACACTGACCTGAGCAAAATTTTATTGAAGAAATAAAACGGTTCAATAGAATGTAACTAAACTATCGTAAAAGAATATAAAATTAAAAAAAAATATTATCTGACAATTTGATTTGGCATTAAATAACCCATTGATAGTTGATATGTTGTAAAATCCCCCCGAAAATAAAAATTGATTTCCAAACTAACCTACCACTGGTCATTTTATTTATCCCTTTTTTTTCTTCAAATCCATCCTTATCACTCCAGTTTTAAAGTATACAAGAATAGGGACCCATGAATAAAGTAGAAGAGTTTTAATTTGAATAACATGTAAATTCTAAAACTAAATAAATAAAGGGTACCATCTTGTTAGTAACCTTTCTGTAACAAAGGTTGGCAGAGGTAGAAATGGATCATCATGTTTCACATGCTGGCATGTGTTGAACGGCTTTAAGAAATTGACTACCAAGCTAACCTATCTCTGGCCAGCTCTTTATTCATTCATTCTTATCACTCCCCCTCCCATGTTTTCATTTGCCTTTCTCTGCAAACTGAACCTGCTACCTTAACTGTTCTACATTTACTAACCCAAGAACTCTCATCCATTCTTTCAGAGTGGCCAGTCAATCAAAGTCTCATGTTCTGCACACATCTCCCAGCTAACTACAACATGGTCGTTTTCAAGTCCAACGTATACAAATTCTTGTTGAGCCGCCCTCTTGGATGACTGAATTCTGACCAATTTCCACCATCGTTATCAATCATCACTGTGTTATATCACCGTCCACATGACACTCGAATAGCCTTTAGGACTTGATAAGTGGTGACTCTTTAGATACAAAAAAAAGAAAAAAGTTGTGGAAGTTCTCAGACAAACATTTCTGAGCTTTCCTGGAGATGTGAGAGGGAGCTGAGTCCTGCAGTCACCTTCTCCACCTAGCTCTTGCGATCAATGGACAGCAACTTAATATAGCCATCTGAATTTCGAAGATGTGGGGTGGCATGACGTGCCCTTCGCTGAAAACACGCCCAAAGAACATCAGTTTGAAGGAACTTTGTCTTCATGATGCGTGGGATATCATCCAGACTGTAGACTAGCCACGTCTTCTGTGTATTGTGCAAATGGTCCTTAGAAGAACCAGAGCATCCCTGGCTCTACTGGATATGTGACCTTATTGAGGAATTTCTTGGCTTTCGTAAGGCAGTTGATTTGGGTGTTGGAGATGAGTAGTTGAGCCTTGCGACTATTGTATGAAGAGTAATGAAGTTCCTAGTTCAGTACTTTCTACATAGTCGCTACTCTGATATCCATCTGTCTTACTAAGGTCCGCAATGCCATACCTGGATCTTGCATCAGATTTTTTTAAAGCTTCTCCAGCTCACATCTCACGGCTTTCAAGATATTCAAGGAGCACTGAGCTGCATCTAAGATTTCCTAATAGTTGAATCCAGTGCGAATTATCATAATATAGGTCACTCTCTTCCATGAATGAATGGAGTAAGTTCAGGAATCTTTGGCCATTACTAACCAGCAGAGAGTTACCACTGTCAACCAAAGGAAATACTCTATCAATCATGTGTATGCAATGTGATAATGTACGCAAGTGAAACCGGGTCAGTGAATATTAACATGCATTGCATGGAGAAAAATGATATGAGAATGATACGATCGATGTGTAATGAGAGTCTTAAAGACAGGTTTAGATCTGATGACCTCAGAGGAAAATTAAATCTGAACAGTATAGGAAGATGTATGCAGAACAGGAGACTCCATTGGTTAGGCACGTTAAAACAATGGCTGAGAGATTTTTGGATAATAAATGTTGAACAATTGAAGTAGTAGGGTCAGTTGGCAGGGTAAGACCCAGGAAAACGTAGGGGGAAGTGGTTAGGATGGACGTGAGAGAGAGAGAGAGAGAGAGAGAGAGAGAAAGAGAGAGAGAGAGAGAGAGAGATAAATAAAAACATGGCCAGAGATTAGTTAGTTTGGAAGTAAATTTCTAAAAGCCGTCATACACATGCTAGCATGGAAAATGGATGTTAAACCGAATATGATGATCAAATGGTTCTGAAATTAAGAAAAACTTGTCAAATTTGACTCGAACACCCTGTATAAAAAAACACATGTAAATAAAAAGTTGTCAAATTTGACTCGAACACCCTGTATAATAAAACACATGTAAATAAAAACTTGTCAAATTTGACTCGAACACCATGTATAAAAAAACACATGTAAATAAAAAATTGTCAAATTTGACTTGAATATCCTGTATAATAAGCACATGCAAAAAAAATTGTCAAATTTGTCTCGAACACCCTGTATAATAAAACACATGCAAATAAAATAAAATATCAAATTTGACTCGAACACCCTTTATAATAAACTACTTATGCTTCGCTAATTAATGCAACAACTTATGAAGAAAATATTCGCAGATGACATGTACAGAGAAATTAACTTCGCAATGGGACTCATGACTCAGTGAAAGTGTAACGTGTTGGTCTGTCAATTCACAGTGTATCTTCAAAAGTTCTTCAAATGGCTATGCATGACATTGCTTCTTATGATTATGTGTCACAGAGCTAATACCTTCGTTGAAGATGCCACGTTACATAAGATAGAAAAAATTGTCTTTCTTCCATTGGGAAATTTTCCTAGAAACATCTTCATCCGCAAACCGGTTCACAAATGAAGACTCCAAAACGCAAAATAGAAATTTTCATGTCTCACTTTTATTGTTGGCATAATGTCGACATTATCTTTTTAACACACTCGTCTAATTCATGTTTTGTGTTGGCCCCGCAAGTTCCATCAGGAGAGCAAGCACTCAGAACGTCCCCTTGACCCGGTAACAATTCCTGCTCTTACATTTTTTGATCGCTGATAGCATCTATCGAAATTGTTTACATTTTCACGCATTCTTTATTCCAAATGTTTACATTTAAAATCAACTCTTCAGTCAATCGATTTTATAGGCAAAATAGATATTGCATCTATATACTGTCTGAATGTTTATCCAAGGCGACTTTAACCCTGGATATGATAAGCATCATGACAACCTCCTCTGGCAGGCTGTTCTAGGGAGCAGAAACACGCACAGAGAATAGGGGGACCGCAGTGATCACAACTAGGTGTGGAGTAAAAAACTACTCTAAAGGTAGATTTATATTCCCATTGATGATTGCTGTATGCCAGCATTAGGTCCCCTTGCATCGTTTGCTGCTCAAATGAGGACTGATTTAGTTTTTGAAACCGTTCTTTGGAGGAAAGCGTAGGGAATCCCATCATCATCCTGGTTGCCAACCATTGAACACGCTTAAGGTGTACGATATCTTATTGAAGATAGGGATTTGTTGTTTGAATGGCATACTCAAGAATGGGCCGTACCAGGGGTATGATAGGGGATGTAAAGGCTTAGGCTTAGAAAGGATCTCCAGATCAGGTAGAGAACCTGTCTAGCTTTGCTCGCCATCTCAATACACCGCACATGAAGTCGAAATTCCAACTAAAATCTTTCTCACTGTGATAAAAACAAGGGAGAGAAAGAGAAAGAGAGAGATTATAGTCCATCACAGAATGAAAGACTCTCGAGAGCCGATTCAGAACTGTCGTGCACGAAGTCGAAATTCCAACTAATATTATTCACCCTTGTGATGACAAAAGCGAGAGGGGAGAGAGAGAGAGCGAGAGATTGTAGTTCCACAGGAAAAATAAATAAATATGAATACATATTAAAAAGAAAGAAACAAAGAAAAACTACAATTACTGATGTTATTAATTCACAAGTCCCAGGTGACAAGTTTATTGGGTTCAGCCCTCTCGACCTTTTTGGCAGTAACTTCGAGCCTTCGATTGCTTTGACATTGCCAATGATTTTATAAACAACGTGGCTCTCTGATGCGAGGCTGACATTGAAGTGGAGTGTTGTTACACCACCACTAATGCAACAACACCATTCGATTTTATTTATTTCGATTTTACTAGTCTCCCCACTAGTACAGAGAAAGACAGGCATAAGGCTTTTAAATGTGAGGAACTCAAGCTCCCCAAAAAAGGGGCTTACCATTGTACCACACTTGTGCATCGTCCTTCCTTACTAACCCCCACTCGTTAACCGTCACCGACAATAAAAATATATTATTATATTTTTATACATCTGTGTTTGTCGTCATTCTTTTCAGCACAGAAGAAATACAACAGGCTTACTATCACTCAAATCCTAGACAAAACAAATGTCCGTTAAAAATGAAAACTCAATGATAAATGGCTGTTTCAAGAATGCAAAATGGTTTGCAGAAGTGGAGGATACTGACAATTTGGCAAGACTTGTTGTCACTCGTACTCCAAGGAACACTTCCTGTTTTTGCCAGTGAGCGATCACGGGTAATGACTCATGTAATTTTTTTTTTTACTAAAGGTCACCACTTATCAAGGCCTGGGGCCACTCGAGGATAAGGGTGAAAGAGATCGTCAGTTATGCTTGCCGTCACAAAAGGACCGAGAAGAATGGGTAGGATGGATAGAACATTACTTAAGGGGAATTGATTGTCCATGGAGACAGTTCAAGTATTTGTTCACATTAGACTTGAAGACGACCATGCTGTAATCGGTTTTGTGGTATCTTGTTCCACAGGTGAGATGATCTAGGGTAGAAACTTTGTTCATGGAAGTTTTGTTTGGTTTTTGGTAAGGAGAGCGAGAAAGGAAATTTCCTTATTATGGCTGTAGCTAGACGAGTTTTTACTGAGAATGTTTTACAGGGGGGAGGGTTACCAGGTGTTAGAGCTCAGCCGAGCACCTACTATTAACATAGCGATACAAAAGAGAAAGGCTAGCAACATCTCTTCTGTACTGAAGAAGCTGAAGAGACGAGAAGAGAACATATCCCACCAGATTGCGGAGTCGGTTTTGTATTCTGTCAAGACAGGAAAGAGTGCTCCGAGTGGCATCTCCCCAGATATGACAATAGTACTCTATCTTAGGGTGTATCTGGCTCTTATACAGGTAGAGCATTGTGTCGGGGTGAGGTACTTTCTAGAGCGTTAGAATGATCCAACTATTTTTCCAGCAATCTTAGCTACAGATTTTATTTAAGTCTTCCAATGCAGGTCTAGAGTGAAAGTCAGTCCGAGAAGCTTATCAAAGAATGGGAAAATACTACTACTACTACTACTACTACTACTAATAATAATAATAATAATAATACTAATAATAATAATACTACTACTAATAATAAAAAAACACACACACACAAGTGATGACACAATCCTCAGCTAGTAATAGTCAAGGAGAATGGAGAGACCAAGAGAGAGCACTAACCAGAGCTCCACTGGAAGAATGGTGAGAGCACTGGGACATTAGGAAGGCGATAACACAAATTATTTACACTGGTTATCGAAAGAGGTGTAGAGTGCTGGAAATCTGGGGAGACTGGTAGTGTGCCCCCCCCCCATCCCAACAAACAAAGAGCTAGACCCCCCCCCATTACATACATGTATAATTTTTATGATTAATTCATGAAATAAAATATACATTTTGTTTTTCTTCTTTTATATGCCAATCCTAACTCTGATATTTGTGTTATGTTAAACTTGAAGCAATTCATCTTCTTTATTGGGTCAATATTATTTTAGATCTGGGCCACTAGGTCAAACTGACATTCTAGCTGACTGGCTCTAAGATATTGTGTCATCATGACACAAACTAGTTATATAGAAATATCCAATTAAAATACACTTGTATGTAATATTATCTACCAGCTCAAGTTCACATACTGGGAATATAGATATATTCTCATACTTGGGCATGTGTTATTTATTCATGTTTTTTTGTGTGTGTCTTAAATTATTTTGATTTGTTAGGGGTTTTTTACATCATAAAAATGTACACAAAAGTTACTGAAGCAGAATCATGTTTATCCTAAAAAAAGCTCAACTTCAAAAAGAAAAAAAAGACTCCAACTTAAATAAAACAAAAAATAAAAAAGCTCAACTTCAAATAAAACACAGGGTTTCACTATCTCACCCAGAACGCAGATATTGTCATCAATGTTTAGCCTTCTTTTGATTCCGGACCAATAGTAGTAGTAGTATTATTATTAGTAGTAGTGGAAGGGGTGAGAGGGAGTATGCTGTATCATTCCACCGAAACGCTATTTGTTCTTTAAAATTATAGAGTCCATAGCGATCATGGCTCTCTTTTGAGTATTAAAAAAAACAAAACTTTATTATTTTCGGGTAAACGTTAAGATTAGATGGCGGTTAAGATATAAAATTGTGTAGATGCGATAAAAATTGTATTTTCTTAAGATTATGACATGCTGAACGTATTTGAGTTAAGATCAATTTAGTATTATGTATGCAGGCTCTCCTAAAAAGTGGGGGGGCCCGGTTAAACACATGCATATATAACTTCATTATTGATGACCGTAAAGTGGGGGGGGGGGGGGGCTTGAGCCCCCCCCCCCCTGCCCCGCCGTCCATGGTATGAAATCTGAAGAAAAATACTTTTTAAATGAGTAAATATGCTAGTATTATCGGCTTATTATCAAGATGACGACATGTTTGATCGGATCGAAGTTAGTAGCTAAAATCATAATCATCGGAATCATAAGTACGTTCGATGAAAAGAAGTCTTTTAGTGACATAAAGAAATAATGTAAATTAAAACATTTATAAAAATATTTGTTTTAAAACATAATTTTTGTGTTATTGCAACACTAGTTAAAAAAAATAACAATTAAAAAAGTTTCTTATTTCTTTCACAACATCCAATTTTAGATGTTGTAAAACAAATATTTTTATAGATATTTTAATTTTTTAAATAAATTATTTTTATATCTCACTAAAAGACTTTACTTCTTTTCATTACACATCGTTTCCGTTCCAGTTTTTGTATCGATCATGACGCCATATTGGAAATAAGCCGATGTACTAATTTAAAAAGTGTTAAAAGGTTGTTTTTTCTTATTAATACGTAATACTCAATTGATTTTGACTCCAATACGTTCAGCATGTCATAATCTTTTTTTCAAATATACAGCTTTTTTAGCTATTGCATATCGCTTTTTCGAAAAATCTTAGCCGTCATCTAATCTTCACGCTAACCTACTTTCGATTATGCTTTTTAAAATAAAATTATGCAAAAGAATAAAAATTATCTTTAAAAGAGTGGAGTTCAGTTTGTTATTGTATTGGCGCTGCCATTATAACCGGTGAAACCAGTTGATAATAATTATTTAAAGACTCAGAACACCGATTACAAATGTATGCGTTCCTATTTACTTGCCTCCCAACGCGAGGGCAGAGTTAGACACAAGGTCGGTCTTTAATGTGGGGAAAATCGAGCTCCCAAAAAAGACACTCTGGATTGAAACAAAAATAAAATTGCCTGAGTCACAGGACAAGACAGATAAAGTGTAGTATCAGAACAGTTACTACACTTTGAATTATTTATTTACTATAAAGTAAATATATACATTGTAACAAATTGGTCACAAGGCGGCCATCAAAAGTGTGGGGAAAATGGGGGTCGTTGGTAATTCGTGGCTTAAACTTATAAAAAATGACTATCCTACTCTTTGCAAGAATCATGTTAGTCACCACAATACCACATTTACTTTAGGGTGCCATCTTACTTAAAAATATCTAACGTTATTTGAAACTCTTATTTTTTATAAATATATTTAGCCAAAAGGCCAATGTGTCGGTTTTGTGATGAACATTAAATAGCAAACTGCCCCCACCCCACCCTAAGATAAAAAACAAAAATATTTTTTAAAATTTGGTGCTGAATAATGCTTTAAAAATACATTATTAATAGTAATGTTAATCTTTAATTTTTTTTTTAGTTCAAAGAATACCTAAAAATCAATGCACGCTCTATTCCGAAATTCCAAAGATTTTTTGTGGACTTTACCATTAACTCTATCAAGAACAGTGTCCATTACTACTGAAATAGTCCCAGCGTGACCTTTAAACCAAACAGCATGGTGGCCATTATTTGCTAAAGTATTCCCGGCACTACTTTTATATCAAAAGGCAGTCTATCGAACTTGTACAAACTTTTGTGTACTTTTATTGATAATAATTGTGTACATTTTTCTTCCAATGGTAATTGTGTGAATGGGCATCTGTGTACATTCACTGCACAGGCCGTGATCGTCTGCTTGCTGTTCTGGTCTAAAGTCAGTGCTCGATTTCTTCACTGGTCGCAGTGTTAATTGTCTGCTGCAATTGTGTGGTCTCAGGCAATGCTGCAACAGAAGGATTCTCTCTCCAAACTAAAGTACAACTGCAGTTAAAAACAAGTAATAAAGTTTTATTGTGAGAGATGTTACAATGAAACTCGTATTCATCTACTGAACAACAGACTTGCAAATCAAAACGAACATATCTTCCAACCGAACACGATCCATTAGCTTAGAGCTTAGGGTCCATCTCACCCTGAGAAGCACACAAACTCAAACTGACCGTGAGACCCCTAGAAAACCAACTGGCCTCTCTTGGCCATCTGCTGGAATATATATAGATACCTGAGTTCTTTGTGATAGACCACCTAGCTATATATCTGAAAAGGCAAATCTGCTGCCAATCTATGGACATAAAACCCTATAGCCTAGGGTTCCCATATCTAGATGGACATTATTTTTTCAAGTACTTTGCTCTCAGCATGAACCCTCGTTAAAAGAGGCACTGACTTTTCAAAATGGAGAAAGCAAATTCTGGGTACTCAAAACTCCAGACCAGACATATTTCTAATTTCTTGTGTGTTTTCTCTTCCTTTGGTTGAATATCTCTCCCACAGCAAGCCTGTTAATCGCATGCATTGCAACTATGCAACCCACTTGTGCATGTTTACATTTGTAGGTATGCATCCGATAAATAGAGTTTTGAGAATATTTTTCCTCCATTTAATTTTTTTAATATATCTTCACTAGGTAATGGGTAAATGTAAGATTTTAAAGACTCATTTAGTCCATTTTGATAAACGGCACAAATCGGATTTTTTTAATGTAAACTGTGGGACTCAACGTAACACTATAATTTATTTTATTTAAATCTATAATTTCCTGTAAGCATTTTTTTTTCAGTTATTTTTCGAGCTGAAAATTATCATCCTTTTGTTAAATAAATCGGTTGTATATATTTTTTTAAAATTCAAATGTTGCTGGGAAAATTTTATTTAAATTCTATTTTTTAATTTTCTGCACAAGTTGAGGCTGCCTTTGCACTATTACAAAGCATATTTATTGACAGGTTAAATAAATAAAATAACTCCATCCAGCCATTTTGATTGCTATCAAGTACCATTAACTCTATCCAAAATAGAGTGCTTAAAACGCCATTTCGCTAGGTTCAGTAGACCTGAGTACCTATAGCCACCTAAAAAACCTGGCACATTTTCTTTTAATGTAGGTTTTCGAGCCCTTTTTTAGTTTATGTTATTGCTCTAACTTATCGCAATATCATGCTTCTATTTCATAACAATTAATTTCAAACATTTTTCCATTTAAAAAGAAAATTAAATGTTTTTAAATTTACGATTTTTGATCCCCACTCTTTTTTGTAACATTTAAAAATAATTAACATTGAAACTTAAATGTTTTTAATTGTATGACAAATAGATTTACACATTTTTATGGTCACACGGAAAGAGGAAAATATGGAAACTGTTAGGATCCCAACCGAACATGTTTCTGTTGATATGTTTAAAAAAATATATTAGTGCTTCTGCAGTATTCTGTACATATGAAATATTTTCGTCATTAATTTAAAAGAGTGACATGAAAGGGGGAGATAATTCAAACTCTTTTTCTGACTTTTTAATACAAAATCAAATAAAAATTCAGACGATACATTAAAATTAAATAGATTTATTGAAATAAATTAAACATCAAATAATAATAAACCAGTTTAAAATAAAGATAGGTAATTGAAATGAAGTTTAAATGAAAAATAATAAATAAACCAGTTTCAATAAATAAAAAATATGTAATTGAAATGAAGTAAAGTTTAAATGATAAGTCTCATCTCAGCACCACAGATGCAGGTCGCCGCACCTGAAATAAGTCTGTGTGCTCGCAAATAATCTATTAATTTGCCCTTATCTCTAATTTAAAAAAAAAAAATCTTCTAGGTTCATACCGTTTACGTCCATTTTGTAAGAAATCAGATTTGACAAAAACGTTTTAATTATCTCCCCTTTCATGCCACTCTTAAATTAAAGACGAAAATATTTCATATCCACACAACGATGCAGTAGCACCAAAATATTTTGTTGCTTCATTATTTCTTAATCTGTGTTAAAATCAATTGTTTAAATCTCCAAAAATAAATTATTGTTTTTGTAAATAAAAAAGTTTGATAATAATGTTTGTTTTTTTGTTTTTAAATGGAAAAATATTTGAAATCGATTGTTAAAAAATAGAAACATAAAATCGAGACTAGTTATCTCCCATGAACTAAAGAAGAGCCGGTTTTCCAGAGTGGCTACAATCTGCTGAAGCGACCAAAATGGCAGGTGTTATTAGGTGCTCTAGGCTTGATAGGATGAAAGCATTACAAATTTTTATTTTGGGGATGAGAAATTATCACTACTTGTATTGTTTATATTCAGACTGTTTCTTGCATCAACTGTGATATTTATACCATGTTTCAGCTGATGTTTCTTCCAGCCTCCTTCAGGTGTACGATTCATTTATGGACAGGGATGTTTTCCCGGATTTTAATATAATTTTGTTCATGTGTTTTGTGATGATCAACATACACAAACAATCAACCTATATTATCTATTATATAAAGAGCAGTTGTCCCTTTTTTTTTCATTTTAATTTAGTTTATCTAAAGAGATCAAGGAGCGATTTAGATGCGGGTGTCTGAAAATAATGTTAAAGACGGTATTTTCCTCTTGAGGCTAACACTTGATTTCCCTATGAGTAAAATTTATATCCGAGGGCTCTCTTAAGGATAGATGTTGTTCCTTTTAGGGCTGCTATCTGTACTTCCCGGGATTGTTTCTAAGTATTTTCTTAGATTTTTTTTCACTAGACCAGTTGCCCCCACTACAACCGGTATGATGTTTATTTCATCGAGGGACCATGTTATTTTTAAATCATTTTTGAGGTCTTGGTATTTTGTTATTTTTTCCCGTTCGGCTCTATTGAGGCCATAGTCATTTGGGATGGTTACATCAATGATGAGAGTAGTTTTTTTCTGGTTTGTTCCAGATGACAATGTCTGGTTTGATGGCCTTGTCTTTTATGTATCTGCCCGCCTGTATGTCTTTATCATAGAACACTGTCACTTTTCCATTCGATGTTATGGGTGAGGGGTCATGTTCCCAGATGTTCAGTGATCTTTCAAGCTGCATCTCTCCGCAGAAACTACACAAGATACACTCACAAAAGCTGACATATTCTTTATTAGCATTTCCTGGTCAGAATATAGGCACAGTGTTTTATTTTATAATATTCATTATTTTGGTGGTCACCTGGAACAAATTTAGTTGGGGGACAGGGGCGAAATTTAGAGCAATTTTTTTCCCATCGACATTTGATCTGAAACTAGAACTAACATCTTGACCTGGGGAAGGGAAGAGGCAAAAGAGGAGAAAAGAGAGGGAGGAAGAGAGAAGGGAGGGGAAGGGGATAGAGAGAGATAAAGAGAATTTTTAAAAGAAGGATGTTACACAAACTTTTTAACTCTTCTATTTTGTTGTCCATGCTACCGGGCAACGCCGGGTAGCCATGCTTGTATTTAAATATGGAGAAAACATTACCATACATAAATGAAACATACACCTAAAGAAGGCAGGAAGGCACATCGTCCGAAATGTAGTAGACATGTAGCAATATTTAGATGCGGGTGTCTGAAAATAATGTTAAAGACGGTATTTTCCACAGAAGGTTAGAATAAGCGTAAGTAATTAAAAGTCAAACGTCTAGAGTTAAAGCTACGTTTCAGAATACTGCATCGTAGACAGGAGATGCATAGCGGAAAATATTCCTCTTTTTTCTGGACTGCAGTAGAGAGTGATCATGCTTCTGAGATAGCTGTTCCTATTCCCCTATGGGGTATAGCTTGGGGGTGTTATATATACATAATGGAAAAGGAAAGGTAAAACCTGAATGCATTCTTAAACCCCAAATGATCTTGTGCTGTCATTATTTACAACCGCTGCTATTAATGAACTATGCAACACGACAGAATAACAATGGAAAGGAAGAGGAGAGAGAAGGAACTGCTGCTATGTGTCATCTATGCAACGAGACACCAGTTGCCTACATGATGAGCCGCCGTCCTGATAATCTATTGGGATCAAAGGATTGGTCCATGTAGTGCTACATACATATCAATGTTCATGAGGACAATAGTTTGAAGGAAAACAATGTGGTACTGGTACAGCTTTTGAACCAGACAAAACCGATTTTTGCCGATGCAGAATTACGTAAACAGCCAGGAAAAGCCGAATGAAAATGAACCGGCGTCAAAATCAAAACGAGGTGGTGTTCCAACAGGAAAAAAATAATGAAACATTTAAAGCAAGAAAAATACTCACTGTATGTTTATTTTATGAAAGATTATTAAATTTTTTACAAAAAAAAATAATGAAACATTTAAAGCAAGAAAAATACTCACTGTATGTTTATTTTATGAAAGATTATTAAATTTTTTACAAAAAAAAATAATGAAACATTTAAAGCAAGAAAAATACTCACTGTATGTTTATTTTATGAAAGATTATTAAATTTTTTACAAAAAAAAATAATGAAACATTTAAAGCAAGAAAAATACTCATTGTATGTTTATTTTATGAAAGATTATTAAATTTTTTACAAAAAAAATAATGAAACATTTAAAGCAAGAAAAATACTCACTGTATGTTTATTTTATGAAAGATTATTAAATTTTTTACAAAAAAAAATAATGAAACATTTAAAGCAAGAAAAATACTCACTGTATGTTTATTTTATGAAAGATTATTAAATTTTTTACAAAAAAAAATAATGAAACATTTAAAGCAAGAAAAATACTCACTGTATGTTTATTTTATGAAAGATTATTAAATTTTTTACAAAAAAAAATAATGAAACATTTAAAGCAAGAAAAATACTCATTGTATGTTTATTTTATGAAAGATTATTAAATTTTTTACAAAAAAAATAATGAAACATTTAAAGCAAGAAAAATACTCACTGTATGTTTATTTTATGAAAGATTATTAAATTTTTTACAAAAAAAAATAATGAAACATTTAAAGCAAGAAAAATACTCATTGTATGTTTATTTTATGAAAGATTATTAAATTTTTTACAAAAAAAATAATGAAACATTTAAAGCAAGAAAAATACTCATTGTATGTTTATTTTATGAAAGATTATTAAATTTTTTACAAAAAAAATAATGAAACATTTAAAGCAAGAAAAATACTCACTGTATGTTTATTTTATGAAAGATTATTAAATTTTTTACAAAAAAAAATAATGAAACATTTAAAGCAAGAAAAATACTCATTGTATGTTTATTTTATGAAAGATTATTAAATTTTTTACAAAAAAAAATAATGAAACATTTAAAGCAAGAAAAATACTCACTGTATGTTTATTTTATGAAAGATTATTAAATTTTTTACAAAAAAAAATAATGAAACATTTAAAGCAAGAAAAATACTCACTGTATGTTTATTTTATGAAAGATTATTAAATTTTTTACAAAAAAAAATAATGAAACATTTAAAGCAAGAAAAATACTCACTGTATGTTTATTTTATGAAAGATTATTAAATTTTTTACAAAAAAAATAATGAAACATTTAAAGCAAGAAAAATACTCACTGTATGTTTATTTTATGAAAGATTATTAAATTTTTTACAAAAAAAAATAATGAAACATTTAAAGCAAGAAAAATACTCACTGTATGTTTATTTTATGAAAGATTATTAAATTTTTTACAAAAAAAAATAATGAAACATTTAAAGCAAGAAAAATACTCACTGTATGTTTATTTTATGAAAGATTATTAAATTTTTTACAAAAAAAATAATGAAACAACATTTAAAGCAAGAAAAATACTCACTGTATGTTTATTTTATGAAAGATTATTAAATTTTTTACAAAAAAAATAATGAAACATTTAAAGCAAGAAAAATACTCACTGTATGTTTATTTTATGAAAGATTATTAAATTTTTTACAAAAAAAAATAATGAAACAACATTTAAAGCAAGAAAAATACTCACTGTATGTTTATTTTATGAAAGATTATTAAATTTTTTACAAAAAAAAATAATGAAACATTTAAAGCAAGAAAAATACTCACTGTATGTTTATTTTATGAAAGATTATTAAATTTTTTACAAAAAAAATAATGAAACAACATTTAAAGCAAGAAAAATACTCACTGTATGTTTATTTTATGAAAGATTATTAAATTTTTTACAAAAAAAATAATGAAACATTTAAAGCAAGAAAAATACTCACTGTATGTTTATTTTATGAAAGATTATTAAATTTTTTACAAAAAAAAATAATGAAACATTTAAAGCAAGAAAAATACTCACTGTATGTTTATTTTATGAAAGATTATTAAATTTTTTACAAAAAAAATAATGAAACAACATTTAAAGCAAGAAAAATACTCACTGTATGTTTATTTTATGAAAGATTATTAAATTTTTTACAAAAAAAAATAATGAAACATTTAAAGCAAGAAAAATACTCACTGTATGTTTATTTTATGAAAGATTATTAAATTTTTTACAAAAAAAAATAATGAAACAACTTTCTTTTTTATCGTTAAATTAAAATAAAAAAATTTAGTTCGTTACTGATCCAGCTTTTAAACCAGACCAAACTTTTTTTTTACCATAACCTAATCATAACCTAACCATAACCTAATCATAACCTAACCATAACCTAATCATAACCTAACCATAACCTAATAATAACCTAATCATAACTTAATAATAACCTAATAATAACCTAATCATAACCTAACCATAACCTAATCATAACCTAATAATAACCTAATCATAACCTAATCATAACCTAACCATAACCTAATCATAACCTAACCATAACCTAATAATAACCTAATCATAACTTAACCATAACCTAATAATAACCTAATCATAACCTAACCATAACCTAATCATAACTTAACCATAACCTAATAATAACCTAATCATAACCTAACCATAACCTAATCATAACCTAATAATAACCTAATCATAACCTAATCATAACCTAGTCATAACCTAACCATAACCTAATAATAACCTAATCATAACTTAACCATAACCTAATAATAACCTAATCATAACCTAACCATAACCTAATCATAACCTAATAATAACCTAATCATAACCTAATCATAACCTAACCATAACCTAATCATAACCTAACCATAACCTAATAATAACCTAATCATAACTTAACCATAACCTAATAATAACCTAATCATAACCTAACCATAACCTAATCATAACTTAACCATAACCTAATAATAACCTAATCATAACCTAACCATAACCTAATCATAACCTAATAATAACCTAATCATAACCTAATCATAACTTAACCATAACCTAATCATAACCTAATAATAACCTAATCATAACCTAATCATAACCTAGTCATAACCTAACCATAACCTAATCATAACCTAACCATAAGCTATTTTTATTGCCTTTGGTAACAGTTACTTGTAGACTATTTGGGTTTTTTCAACTCTTTTTTCTCTGTTGGAAATTCTTGACAATCGCTAACTTACGATTTAATCAATTTACAACCTAACTTGTTGTCTGCTTTTCTCGCCTTCTCATTAGATAAGCGCTTCAGCATATTCCGGCTGTTTCCGTAAGCAGTCAGAAAAAGCCGAACAAAAAATCGGTTTTGTCTTGTTCAAAGTTGGTCCAACAATGTAAATAACAACAATGTAAATAATCACAGAGTGTTTCTTTTAACTACAAACTGGACAGATTTCACTCTGACTTGGGATTTATTCCAGGGTTACGGAGTCTCAGACCTCAACTCCTTCCCAAACAACAGACTCCACTCCGCAAATCTGTTTTCTAAATAAGGAAATTTCTTTCAGATTTTTATACTTTCCTTTGAACAGAATGATGAAAAAAATTTATTGAATCACAAAATAAATAAAATAATTTTTTTTCTTCTGTACCACATCCTCTAACCTTGGAAAACTGTATGGATGTTATGGAGACATAAAAAACACCCCTCACTGCCAGAATGGACTAGTCCAAAATTGTGTATGTTTGTTCAGAAATAAAAATATTAGTTACTTTCCGACATTGAATTCTGCATGTATTTATGACTGTTTAACTGCCAGACTATAATACATTATAACCATCATTGGATCTGTTGCGAAACATGCTGAAAAATACATGAATATGAAATACCAAACTTTTTCAGAAGACAAATACCTTTTTTTCCTCATCTTCATTGAAGCGTGCTTGGTTTGAAGACATTGACCGTACTCAACCGGCTGGGCGCAGCTGCTGAGAGACCAGGTGTAGAGATAAGCAATAGACAGCCCAACCGTACCTCTGTGGAAACCATTTCACTATGGTTACTGCAAATTTGCACTGCGAAACATGTCAAGCGAAGGTGAGAAGTTGATGATGATATCTTAGTGACTTAGTGACTTTTGGACGAAAACAAAGTTGGGAAAAGGGAAGTTAGTTTTTTTTTTGTTTTTTTTTTTGTACAATTTCGGGAAATACGACCAAAAATTTACAGGCATGACGTATATACAACGAATGCTATGAAAACGAACGGAACTAGACGAAAAAAGGTATGTCGTTCCGAATGCCCTCCTTCCTGTAAAATTGTTTCTTTCCTTCTTTTTTTACATGTCCAGTTTAATTAGTTACCATACGGCGGTAGCACGAAAGTTGGTCAGATTGGAAACGTTTGCACCTCATGCGTGTACAATTTTCTTGTTCTTGTGTTCTTGTGTAGACAACAATTTGGAAAAAAACCTTTCGAAAATATGTTAGAACAAATTTCCGATTTGTACCCGGTTGCAGGAAAAAAAAACAATCTGAGTTATCTCCCTTGCTGATATTTTAATTTTTAGGTGATTATTTAAAAACGTTTCATATTAGGAGTCATCTGGTCTGGACTAAGTAATTTTTTAAATAAATTTTAGCGAACATGGTAGAACAAAATGAAAATTGGTGAGTCAGATTCAAAGTTTGATTTGTCAGCTTAAATGCTATTTGGGTCTGACTTTGAAAATCCGACAAGATAACTTTATGTTAGATGTATTTTTGTTTGTTTTTAAATCAGTTCTTTAACGTTTTACTTTTGTATGGAAGTCTTAAACAAGTCTTTCATCTCCAAAAATGTATTTTCTAAATTCTTTTTGAAAATTTTGAAGATGTATTTCCAAAAACTTGATTTTCCCTAGGCATTCTTCAACATTTTCTAAAGCAAAATACAATTCTCAAAACAAGTTTTTCGTTGTTTTTGCTTAAGTTGCTTTTTTAGTTTTCTCCCGGAATTATGACACTCGTACTTGAAACACCATTTTATAGTATTTTTCTTTTCTTTTTAGAATCCCCTTCCACCACGCATGACAGTTTGAAACATGAATCTCGATTTCATAACTAGTGTCAATCATGAAGATGTCTTCCTAGGAAATCTAATTTCTTGTATCCTTATGACACCTTAAAGAAATTGTGTCCCCAGCTTCTTCACACATCTTTTTTTTTTTTCACCTACTTTTTTCTTACCTGCAATTGTAATTCTGAACAATTTATAAAAAGAAAATGTAAGGCTTTTAAAATGTTTTAATTTAAAAAAATGTTTTTTTTTAAAAATCTTATGATTGTAACACATAAGGAGCTGATGCTGCTATATAACAGAAAGAGTTATGAGTGAATGGTAGAAGTTCAGTGAACTTCTACCATTACTAACCATTTTGGCATTTTTGATAACTCATTTTTCTAAATGAACTAGACGTACGGTTGCGTCGCAACCACTACCACTATTTATTCTTTGATTTCATTCAAAAATTCATGACATATCTGTTAAGATATTCTTGCATATCTAAAAATAATAAGTCTCTTTACTTCTATATTATCCTCATGGATAATAGTAGTAGTGAAGGGACTTATCTTTCACTCTCACTCTCACGCTTTCTCTCTCCCTCTCTCTCTTTCTCTCTCTTACTATCAGAGAGAGAGAGAGTGGAAATAGAGTTGGAACTCAATTTTTGTAGTATCTGCTGGGTACACAAAGAAGTGCAGTGGTTTGGTGTCGTTTGTTTTACGGCATATCAACCATCTATGGTTTATTTAATGCCAAATTAAGTTGTTAAATGGAATCCTAAGGTAGGATAATTATTTTATATTGTTTTTGAAATGATTTTTTTTATTTTTTAATTATTTTTTTCCAAGAGTCCAATTTCTTTTAACGGGTCATTTTTTTAGTTGTAGTATCTCCTTCGGCTTTGTTGCAGATCCTGACAGTCTATTAATATATGTTAGACTGCATAAGATTCTTGACATGATATACACATTGGGGATTCTTCACCTTCCAATAAATGCTTGTGAGTAATGTGTAAGAAGTGTAGTGGAATTACAGGTAGGTCGAGAGATAACTAGTTTGGGTGCAAGAAGTGTAAGACAATGAACATGGATTAAAACTGAGATGTGGAGAAAAAAATATATCTGGGTAGCAAGGCTATTGAGGTTGTTTAGAAGTTTTATTACTGTGAATATACCATTGGTGCACAGGGGGAACCTGGTGTTAGCAAGAATTAGAAGTGGATGGAGCAAGTTCAGGTAACTTCTGCCATTATTAACCAGCAGAGCGTTACCGCTGTCGACCAATGGAAGGCATGTGTATGCTGTATATGGAAATGAAACTTGGCTAGTGAGGGTTGAAGATATGCACTCCATGGAGAGAAAAGATATAAGGATGATATCATAAACATGTAATGTAAGTCTTAAAGATAGGCTTAGATCTGAAGACCTCAGAGGAAGATTTAATCTTGACAGTATAAGATGTGTGCAGAACAGGAAACTTTGTTGATTTAGTCACATTGAAACAATGGATGAGATTTTTAAGGTTAGAAGATGTAGAACAGTTGAGATAGCAGGTTCAGCTCAAGGGAGGAAGTGATAAGGATGGATTTGAGATAAAGAGGGATAAATAAAGATCTGGCCAGATATAGATTAGTTCGGAAGTCATTTTCTTAAAAGCCGTCCAACATATGCCAGCATGTAAAACGTACGTTAAATAGATGATGATGATGATATGTCGTTTTTTTTTTGAGGAGGGGGTCCAAAAGAATTGAAAATTAATACTAATTATCACGTTTAGAGCAGGATTATCGAAAAAAAATGTTATTTTGAAAATATTTATTTTCATGTAAGGTGGGGTGATTCACTTCTCTATTACATCTTCATTGTAAAAATGCCTACTTACTTTATAGTCAGTGTAGCTGAAATCCTTAATTTCAGTGAAAATGATGTATTACGTTCTAAAGGTGAGATTTCAGTTACAATGTCTATAGTAAGTAAAAACACTATCTGGTTCGGAAGTGGATAATCATTACCACCTGGTAGCCTGGAAATGAGTGATCATTTTATGTTAAATTTATTTGCAATGTCCATTTTGCAATAGAGGTGTAATAAGAATGTCCCACCCTCCTAAATGCAAGACAATTATAAAAAAAGATTTTTGGGTAAAACTGTAGCCCATCACGCTTTGTTAATTTAAAAAAAAATCAAATCAAATAAAAATATTTTACATTTTTAAGTGGTTATATGTAAACAACCTGATAAAGTTAGCGGTAAAAAGGAATTTAAAAGAAAAAATGTAGACTTTATAGTGGGGGATCACGTTCACATATAAATTTAACATAAAATGATCATCCACTTGCAGGCTACCAGTCGGTAATGATTACCTACTTCTGAACCAGATAGCGTTTTAAATAGTGAGTGATCATTTTTATGTTAAATTTATATACAGAACTTATCCTCCACCAGACTAGATGAATTCTTGTCCTGGAATCCGGTAAGATGAAGAGACCGCAAGAAAGATATATAATACCATAGTTTACTGGTCAATTGGGGAGATGAAAATTAATGTTTTTAACTTCTTTACTAACTCAATGTTTGAAAGGTAAAGGAGAACTTTAATGGAATATTCGAATATCTATGTATCTCATATTGAGATCAAGTGTTAGAAAGGGACCCCTTGATTTTTTAGAACTTCAACTGAAGTAAAATGAAACAAAAAGCCTTTAGCTTCCCAAATCTCAATCTTTTGGACTACTATGTATGGAGCGTAGTTGAGCAAAAAGTTTGAGCACCCTCATAACATTAAATAATCCATATTTTTTGGATTATTCAAACTATTGTTCACATCTTGGATGTTATTCTCACAGCGTTTCGGCCGATCTAACCTCCGACCTCCAAAACATTAAATAATCCATAAAACTAACTCTAACTTTCTCAAACTCAAACTTTCTCTCCTTTATTTAGAATCACTTTCCCCCTCTTCAGGGGTCAGACGTTTTGTGACATTTTGCAAGCTCACTCTTTAGTCCTCAAGATTCAGCGGATCAACAGTCTCCAACACCAGTCTGTACAGTTTTGTCCAATCACTGCTTCGAACTATTCCTTGCCATACCAGTCTTCCTGTAATTCTAGATTTTCATACTTCTACAAAGGTTTATTCAGGAGGTTGTACACTACACATGACTGTATGTTGGTTTAATGTTTGGTCAGATTTCACATTGCAGATTCATCTAATCATGGATCTGTTATTACGTTGCATTCAGGTGAGAGAGGACTGGGTGAGATCCCAACACTCACCACCATATAACATAACGCTCCTGACACAACTGCTATACAACTTACCCCGGATGTCGAAGGATAGCTGGCGATGTTAACAGAGGTAAATTACACCCATGCTGTCCGCAACCCTTATGGTTGTACTAAGAGCAATATCCAATATGAACAAGGACCACGTGACCCGCTCATGTAGGCGATTCATATCTCACCTAAAAGTCGTTATCGAATCTGAAAGAGACTTTAATGAATAAAAATACAAAACAATATCTAATCCTCAAACTTTTTCAGTAAAAAGACAACATCTGTTTCTGAGGGTTATTTTTGTGTGGGTGTATTAATCTGTCCTCAAATACATTACACACTCTGTATAGAGCCGTATCAACGTTACTCTTCATTGGATTCTGGTTATAGATGTTTTAATGCTGTGGTATCAACATATGCATTTATTAATGTTACGATCAGGGAGAGCGCATCCTACCCATGAAACCACGACCAGTGTGGGGAGATTCATTGTGTTCTCCACTATTGTTTAAGCACTGATTGATTATCATCCAAAATTTTAAAAATATTATTAAACTGAGGTTACATTTCCAGTCACCAACAAATATACATTGTGTATCTACAAGATTTGTGTGGGGTGCGTTATGGCCTCTGTTCAATCTTAAGAGACAATGGATACTCCCTGTAAGGATGCTTGCGCAATCCCCAACCACACTTCTCCTGTGTCGGTACTGCTTCAATCCACTGGCAAGAAGAAATCCAGGATGACTGGAAACAATGCCGAGATAAGCGGAGAGCATGTACAGCACCTTGTATTCCCAAATGATCACCCATTTTAGTAGTGACCAGGCATCTGTGTATCTACAAAATCTGTGTGGAATGCATTCTGTTAGTTTACTTATCACATCAATCCAATGATAGACACACATCCGTTTGTCCCAAACTCCATCTTGGTTTTCCCAGTCAATAATCAACAACTTAACACGACTATGCAGGAAAACACATTTTTGTGCACGTATAAATCTGTCCTCAAATATGTTACGCACCCTAAAATGCTCACCTTGCCTTTCCTGTCAAACTCAGTTTTACAAGTAGCAATTACATGATGCAACATAATGACATTATCTTATATAACATTAAGATTCAACGAATGACCTCTATCTTAAGGCTAAAACAAATATGCAAAAGAAATTTCTTTTAAAAAAATAACATGAATTTCCAGATATATTTTATAACCACTTTAAAAAATAACATTAAATACTAAAAACATCTTTTTATGTAGAGACGATGAAAAAAAAACAAAAACTTTTTCTCCTTAACATTAGTTTTTAGTTGACTGTCAGTATTCAATCAACATCTACTTCAATCCGCAACGAAATATATGCTTGAGGGTATTTAAGAAATGAATAAATAACAATTTAAATGAATTAAAATAACCTATTAAACTACTAACAGTGTCAGTTCACAGGAGAAGGCCAAGGAAAACATGATAGAAAATGATAAGGATAGACTTGAGATAAATGAACAAATAAAGACCTGGCCAGAGATAGATTAGTTTGAAAATCAATTTCTATAAACCGTTCAACACATGTAAGCATGTAAAACGGACGTTAAACCTAATATGATGATATTAAACTACGAATACATAATACACAGTATCTATTTATAAACATTTTATATTTACTTGCAACATTTAAAATATTCTATTATGACATATGAAATCGCAAGAGCAACAAGAGAAATTTTCCTTCTTTCTTAACTTAACATTTTTCTCCCTGTGTTTGAAAATTGATTAACCTAATTAAAAATGTAATTTGCAATGTTTTTTCTTTTATTTACCGACTTTGTCTTGGTGGAATTTTGAAGAAAACATTAGTATTCATAATAGAACATTTGGTATCAGCCTCAAGTCATAGCAGTCAGCTGCACCATGAGACCTTAAAATATAGAATGCTATGTAGTGAACCATTTTAAAACATCATCAAATGTTAAAAGTTGTTGTTGCAATGGCATTCACCCTGGTCAGTTTGAACCACTTCTTCCCTGGCCTGCACTACATCGCGAACTATGGTGGCCAATGCAGGGCGGTCCCGATAAAGGTCGCACGAGATGGCTAACCAATCGTGATTCCACCATCCAAGGCCACTCATCTGTGGATCTAAGAGCTCAGCCAAATATGTGTTCATTTCATTCCCTTTCAAAATTTCTTATATTTTCTCTCGGTTAGCTGTTTCTCTCAACTAAGTATTTCACAAAGGTGGCAGACATTTTCACTCTCATACTAATATCTACTCCCACCTCCCTCGCAATTTTCTGAATAGAGAGAATTTTGGTCGAATCACCGAAATTATTTCATTTTTTCATTCTTAGTAGTGTCTACATACTATATTAGATTTTAAATCTAAATAACGAATGCTCCCTTAAAGGAATATCGGACGTCATTCTTTCAGCCGTTCTGAAAATAACACATTTTTTTCACTGGTGTCTTAAATTTGCTTCATGTCTATTTATAACTTCTTCGGTTTACATTCATACGAATACTATCCTACCGATATAAAGTCAGGTTAAACATGTAGTTTCCTGATCGAGGCAATTTCAGAGTTAGCCACCAGGTTGTGTTTTTTGTGTAGGGAAAATCCTGCTACCCAAAGAGGGCCACTGGATTGAAACAAAATTAAAATTGTCTCGATCTAGAGGGATTTCTCATTCACTGACCGAGGACAGAACAGATAGAGATAAAAAATAAAAAACAAATAAAACGAAAAAAAATAGTTTTAGCTTTTAGTTAATATTGTTTGAGTTTAATTGTTTGTTTTTACTTGCTTTACTTAAGAAGTATTCCAGAATACATAAATATATCAATTATCGATTGCAAACGCACACAATGACAATAATAACGAAATATAAGCAACTAATAATATCTTCAGTGACAGAACTAGGAAATAACACTGTCGTTATATATATTAGACAAAATTACTGAGTCTGACTCACCAGTTTTCATTGTTTAAAAAAAAACTTGTGTTTTGAAAACACAAGAATATGTTTTCAAATAAACACTTTTATATAAATTTAAATTATTTTTTATTTAAGTCACTAAAAGTCTTTACTTCATTTCATCGAACCTACTTCTGATTTTTAGCAACTAACGTCGATCCAATTAAACATGTTGTCATGTAGGAAATAAGCCGATAAAACTTAACACTGTCATCGTATATCTTAGCTAAAGATAATGATTCTGAATCATCAGTTTCGATGTTTGTTTTTTTTAATTGATAAATTTTTTTTTTTAACTGGATAGGGGGTTGCCCCCTATTTAAAACTATAGTGGATGGAGCCTAGTCCCCCAAAATTTAGAGCAATCTATTTTATTTGCTTGAGAACAAAATACTTATTTAAAAATAAAACAATAAATACTCATTTAAAAATATTAAAATACTGGCAGGTGGGGGGATAGCTAATATTTACAACTATAGGATAGGGAGCTTAGCCCCCACTCATACTTTTATTTACAAAAGTATTTTTTTATAACAATTATTTTTTTTTTATCTTCATATAAAAAACATGGTTAAATAGTATTTCGATCACTTAAATTACTTACAATGAAGTGGGTTCTTTTCTGATTTTTTTTTCAGAATTAATATTCCAATTATTTTTTTTTTTTAAATTAAATCGATATTTTATATTTTGCCCGGGCAACGGCAGTACACATATCCTGCTAGTAGTGGAATAAAAAGGCTAGTCTGAATCAAACATAGTACGACTTTTTTGACTGATTATGTTGTTTGAATTGGTTTCCTCACTTCTTTTTAGAAACATGTACTCACAGGGAAGACCACATGAATGTTGCCATTATCCATAGTAGAAGTGGTGCTATGGAATCAACTGGGTTCGAACTTGACACACCCAGATCGTTAGTCTTCATCGTTATCCACTTCATCATAATCACATATACTGTTTTGGTAGGTAATAAGGTTCATACATTCTGGTTAGATAGGGCATCACACATTCCTAGGATTAACCTTAACACTTGCTGAAAATGTTGTTCACATCGGCATCGGACACAGAAACACTGACTCAGTGAATTATTAATAGAATTTACTCCTCTGAAGGCATAAATAAAAGCAACAAATAAATATTCAAGTTTAAATGTTTTATCAGAACTTGCTCTTCAATATAAGTGAAACTATAAATATAAAAGAAGAGTATAAAACCCCTTATAGATAATAAAGACAGAATTATTTGAAATTGTTTCTCTCTTGATATCAGCTGTAAAAAAAATGGAAGTATATATATCCATATCCATACATATATATCTATATATATATATATATATATATATATATATATATATATATATACATACATACCTGCACATACATACATATATTACTCACTTTTAAAAATATGACCAGGATAACAATGTTTATCTACTTATTAAGACATTAAAGTGAAAGGTTATCAGTTCTGGGAATTATTCGATGAAATACAAAACAATTTTGCAGGTGTAGTAAATTTCAAGACGGAAGTTTTACGAGATTCAAAATATTTTCAGAGTTTACCTAAAAAGCGGATGTCGCCTACAAGTTGTACAAGACATACAAGACGTACGCAGAGATAAGAAAACATAAATTGCATTGATAAGTTTTGTGAACATAAGCTGGTTTCAAAAGACAATTGAGTATGAAAAGCGAAACCTGATAATCTAATTGAAAGGAAGAGATAATGTGGTCGTTAATGTTCAACTCTCATATGAATCAGCAAGTTACAATTTTTTTTTTACTTGCTGGATTCAGGTGTTCGCATTAGTTTCCCCTATTCTTTTTGAAGCAAGTACTCACACGATGGACCACATATAGGTTGCCATCATCCCTATTGAAACTGATGCAATAAATCCTACAGAACTCGAACATAATATGCTGAGCACAACTCATAGGGTCATCATCCTTTACCCCTCTCCCCAAGTACATGCTATAAAACTCCTATATACTAACACTGTTCTGACTATCTACATACACATCTGTTATTCTGTTGTTACGGTTCAGAATGTTAAAACTATGCGGGTTCGGTAAAGAATTTCATTCTAATGAGTTTTATTTCAATTATGTGTTATTATTTTTTTCTTGGTTTACGAGTTTTCCGGTGTTGACTATTCTGTACTTTTACCTCAAGTTTTTCACTTTTCTTTTTCTTATATAAAAAAGTAATTTGTAGGAATAAACAAGAGATTGACAGATAATGTTTTATGTTTCGGACTTTTTGACGTGAAGCTTGATAATTTTTATTATTTGGATTATTCGAACTACTGGTCTTATCTTGGATGTTATTTGCACAACGATTTGGCCGATGTAACCTCTGACCTCCTTCAGGTGTGTCTTGTCTAACTCGGGAATCGTTATATATAAGTAGTAATATGTACTAAGATTACGCTCCAAAAAACAAGAAGAGGTTGAAGGCTCTTAAAATTCATACTAGAATTGTCCGCAACGGATAAAAGTGCTAAGTAATAATAATCAGTTCTAAGTGACGGTCTTCTGGAGGTTGATGGTTCAATCCTCAGTATGGTATTTAATTTATTATCTTAAAGTTAATAAAATAAAAATTATTTAACGGTCATGGCTGATGGAATGAGAACAATCTACCCCCATGAATTAAATAAAGGGTTCAGTTTGAAATTCTGTATAGATTCACTTGAAAAAGCTCGAAAGGTTGTGAGAATAACATTCAAAATGAGCCAGTTGTTTGAATAATCCAAATAATATTGATTTATTTAATCGATAATGTAGTCCTCATTGTTCTCTATGATCTCTTTCCATCTGTCAATAAAAGTTTTTCATGATATTCACTTCGGTTGTTTTACTCTCTAGCCTTCATCAGGTGCCTTTCATCATTACAACTGATAGAAACGTTGTGAGAATAACATCCAAGATGAGAATAGTAGTCCGAATAATCCAAATGTTTCAGACTGTTGTCTTCATTTGTTTTGTTTTTTCTCTTATTATGTACTAATGGTTCACTGCTTATCAAGGCCTAAAGGCCACTCGAGAATCAGGCTTAATGAGTTTCTCAGCTGGACAGTTTGACAACACCTTGAAAATCGGTAATGATTGTTGAAACTGGACAGAATTTGATTATCTAAGAGGACGGCTCAACAAAAATTTGTTAACATTGGTCTTGAAAATGACCATGTTGTAGTCAGCTGGGAAGCAGCCCTTTGGTATTGTGTTCCACAGACCGGTAGTTCTTGGAAAGAAACTTCGCTCATTGAAGTTATGTTTAGTTTTAGGTACACAGAGGAAGAAAGAAAAATTATTTACAGAGGTTGTAGCTAGACGAGTTCTCGTTGTGAATGTTCATGTTCACAATGTTTCTACCGTTATACTCGCTCACCTTCTTCAGGTGCTGTTTCGTTTGATTTATCTGTTTTACACAACATGAACATATTTTGAGTCATTTAATACCAAAAGTAAATACTTATACTATTAATTGAACACAAATTAACCATAGATTCTACAAGCTGTGACATCAAGTGACTGTTGTCGTAGCCAGCAACTTTTCTAGAATTTGGTGTAGACAAAAAGCCACGGCTCCTCGTTTCTAGCAGTATGAATCTTATCCTCACCACCAGTGTATATTATTTAGTGGAATAAATCTTCTAAAGTTCTAAACTTAATAAATCGATTAATATTGCATCAGCAAACATCTCATCGTGTCACATATGACACGATGAGATGTTTGCTGATGCAATATTAATCGATTTATTAAGTTAATTAAGTATGGAATTAATTAAATTTTAAAAAATTGTGGGACAGCACAGCCAAATTTTATTATATTAAACAAACAAATGAATTCAAAAAGTTATATTCTTGTTCTTGAGTGACAATCCGTTTAAATAACTCGAATTGAATTGTCAGTAATCATGAAATGTGAATGTTCAATTATGATTAAAAACGCCATATGTTTTATATTAGAATGACAAGCATCAGGAATCTGCATGACTAAAGAGAATTATCAAAACAAAAAAGAACTGAATTGTGTTTACAATTTGAAAGGTCCTGTGATTCAGGTTGAACTAACAGCCGAAGAAAAAAAACTCAGACTAACTTTTGTTATATTTCGAATAACAAATTTTGAAAGGTTGAAATTACAAATTGGGTGTTTTTTTTATCTTAACAGAATTTTTAGGAGATGATGTTTAGGTTCGAGGGATTAATAACAAAACAAATTATGTTTGTAAATTAAAAAGGTTATAGAAAGGTACACTTACCATATTTGATAAATATAATAACCAGCCAACAAATACTAAGGCATGCTGATTTTTAACCCTTAAATGGTTTATTTTATATATTGGTTTGACATCAAAGATACTAATTACCTATTTAGCGGGTGTGCTGATACATCATACTAATACCTACCTGCACTTGCCAACAGGCTCGTTGCAGATATGAAACAAGTTGCAGTTTGACAAATTTTCGTTGAATATTATATTAAATAGGCATTTTGTTGGAATGTGTCATATTTCAAACAAAAAGCATTTAATGGTTAAATAAGAACCAGCCCACATATTGTGGCTCGAATTTTAAGGTTCACCTTTTTGAGTGAAACAAAGGCTCTCATTGCATGATCAATCATAATAGAGCAGAAAATGTGACACTGATTAGTTAGCGAATCACAAAACTTGTCTAAAGTAAAAAGTTCTCAAAAGAATTGAGACTTGTAGAACTCAAAGGAAGACAGTCAGTCAGTCCGAGAGACAGAATAAAGTCGTGAAAACATAAGTTCAAAAGACTAAGAAGATTTCTTTCACAACTTTACCCTCTAAGGAACAAAAGCACAAAGCCAATTTCAAAGTTCCCTAACCAAGACTTAGTACCAGTCAAATTCGGACTACATTTAATACCTCAGGACACAGAATTCAACCCTGAGATATGTCCTCAGCATAATTGGGCCACAGCCAGACCTTGTTCATTCGTAATTCATTACAATTTATTCACCTAATTAAAAATATGGAACATTTTATGTGTCCTCAGTGGTTAGTCGTTGATCCTGACAGACATAGCCACAAAGCATTTGAAACAGTGACTATCAATCTTATACACTGAGGGCACAAATTGGCAAATAAATAGGCTAGAACTTTTTACAAAGGTTTTTTAAGAAGGAATCGCATCTATATGGAACACTTATGTAAAAAAAAAAAACAGTATTTGACTCAATTTCTGTAAATTCATCTTCAAAGATATCAAATGTAGCAATGTGAAATATAATTATAACTTCTTATGCCTTATTTATGTCGCTTTTGATGTATTACCGCAGGAGCTTAATATTCTGTCATATTCTAACTTCAGGTCGGCCAAAGTGAAGTACCGATAATTATGGATGCTGACAAGTGTGCTATTTGCAACAATGAACTGTCCAGTAGTGAAGAAACATCGATTCCATTAACAGAGCTTCTGAACAACGTGGAGAGATCATAATTCAGATTGGTCAACGTCTTCACAAGAAATGAAGGCAGCGTTGGATTAACCCCAAATACATAGAAATTGACCGTAAAAACAGGTCCACCCATGATGAAATGCTATTCTTTGCAAGCCGCTCTTTGTGTGTGTTTAACTTTAAGGAACACTGTCTTTTTTGTGGTTTTGGAGCAAAATCTGATAGAAAGAAAAGAGGTGTTGATGTTTCCCATGTAGAAACTATTGAGTTTAAGGACAGTGTTCAAAGTTTGTGAGAAAGTAAAAAAAAAATGATGGCTTGGCATCCACTGTTAAAGGTAGAATAGGTTATGTAGCTGACCTTGTTTCAGAAGTAGCACGTTATCACAGAACATGTTTAGCAAACTTTGATTCCAATAAAAACATTCTTAAGGCATTCTCTTCTGCTGATTCTTCTAAAAAACAAAACCTTGGTAGACCAGATGATTCAGAGAGAAAGCAGGCATTTCTGGAAGTTGCTAAATATTTGCAGCCAAATGACGAGGAGCAAATCACCATTGTCGATCTTGTTAAAGAAATGGAGGAAATTCTCGAGGACACTGGCTTTGAACCATACAGTCTGTTATACATGAAATCTCGATTGTTAAAACATTTCAAAGACAAAATCATTGTGACTGAAATTAATGGGAAACATAATGTTGTTACATTCTTAAGTACATCAAAATGTATTCTCCATGAATTCTATGCACAGAGCCGCTCAACAGACAATTCAGAATCAGAGGCCATTAGAATCATAGAGACGGCAGCCAAGCTTATCAAGAATGACATTAAAGGTATCCAGACAAGTTTAGAATATTACCCGTCTAAGAATGATCTTAAACAGGATGCAATTCTTGAATATGTTCCTAAAACATTGTTGATCTTTCTCAGGAAGATATTTGCAGGCAAAGACAATGATTTGAAACTTGCATCAGTTGGTCAAGCGATAATGCAGGCTGCTAGACCCAGAATTCTCCTTGCACATTAGCAGTTTGGTTTAGCAGTGGAAATGCATGACCAATTTGGATCGAGGTTCTTAATTGACACTCTGAATAAGCATGGCTTCCCTTCATCTTACTCGGAAGTCCAGAAATTCGAAAGAAGTGCTGCTGAAACTCTCTCCCCTGTTGAAACTGAATTTGTGCAGTTCGTAGCTGATAATGTGGGCCATAATGTAAGGAGTATTGATGGATTCAACACATTCCACGGTATGGGCATCATAGTATCTTTTATGCCCGGGAAAGTTAAAGCAAAACCAGTTCCAAGGATTCAGGTCCTTTCAGAAGATATAATAAGGGTTGGAAGGATCAACATCAAGTACCTAGATTCACAGCACACCAACAAACCACCAGTGACATTTAAAGAGCTCCAGCCCAAGAAAGTTGTTTATTCCACTGCTAATGTTGACATCTTTTGGAAGGTTTCAGTAATTTCACATCTGTCCAGACCTGCATGCACAGTCAGTGCACAAAGGAACATATCCTGGGAAATCAGCCACAGTTGTTTGTCAATGATCGACATGGACCCTGGTAACCCAACCTGCATGTACTCAACGTTATGTTACATTAGTGATTTAGCCAGGATAAACAACATTACACCAATTCTAACATTCGATCAACCACTTTGGTACAAAGCAATGATGATAGTCGAGTCACAGTCTAGTTCCAGTTCCCTGAAATCATTTGTCTTACGACTTGGTGGGCTCCATACACAAATGAACTTTCTGGAGTCAATTGGTCATTTGATGACATGTTCTGGATTGCAAGAACTTTTTGAACTTGTGTATGCTGAAAACACAGTCAAGCACATGCTAAGTAGCAAAGCAATTGCAAGAGCCATTTGTGCTCGCTTCTTAGTTGATGCTACTCTGAATGCTATTTTGTTAGCGAAAGCCTATGAGTTGCCAGTTTCACATATCACTGAGGATGATCAACCCAACACTGATGCAGAAGAGTCATTCCCTCAAAATGAAGACCTGAAGGAAGCTCAGGGGTATTGAAAGGTCTCCTTGATGGGACTGAGACATTGAATATTGTTCTGTCATCAGAGTCTATGACCAGGATTGCCCAGAGAATCAACCATGTGAAGGATGCGATGGTTGATCAGCAAACAGCAACATTGTAGATTCAATACCTTGATATGGTGAAGATTCTGCAATTGTTTATCAAGGTAGAGCGCACCAGGAACTGAGAATCGCACCATGACGCTGTAAGGAAAATGCTGCCAATATTCTCTGCAGCAGGACAAATCCTCTATGCAAAGTCGGCCTACTTGTACTTGCAGCAAATGGAGGGGCTGCCGAAAAGCCATCCTGAAGTGTACCAGAAATTTCTGAAGGATTCTATGTGATTAGACAGAGTGATCGCTACTGGGCTGGCTTGTCGACGGATCTGGTTATTGAGCAGGTGCTAATGAGAAGCATGAAAACGGCTGGGGGTTTTACTCATAGAAGAGGAATGGACGAAATTCAACGATTGGTTTGGACGCTATCAAGTTTACAATGCAAGAACTACCAAGCATTCGTCATGGCACTAGTGACCAGCACAGGAGGCTACTTCAACAAGAAAAGAGCGAGATGTGAGGGATACATGGAAGCTCCTTGCGTTTCTCCAGACATATGACCCTTTCACGGAAGATCCGTCTATTCACAGCATTTCAAGTGGAGTAACTGGAGACAAAAAGGTGAATGTGGATAGAGCAAACTCCATAGGAGAGGCAATCATAGCTTCAATGGTTGGAGAAAATGTTTATGAATAAACTTTTAAAAGAAAGGATCAGGCAATTACACTTGGGTCAAAAGTTTCGCTCAGCAAGATGAAGAAGTTGAGACTGATCCACAACCTCTATTCCACAGACTGTGTGTGCTATCTACCAATGAACCCTCAACTCAGCAGCAGCAAGAACATTTCCAGTATGAGTTTTGCGGTTACCCACCTGCACTTTTTGATTCTTTCGGATTACCGTGAGAGGCAAAAAAAAACGGCTTTGGCAGACGCAATATGGGAACTGACTTCCCCTGTACAATCAGATCCACAGTCTTCAGATCCACAGTATCTCTTAGATGGTGGAGCACTACTTCAACGCCTCCCATGGCAAAAAGGTCACACATTTGTGAGATCTGTGCCGAATACTGCAGATATGTCACAACTAGATATGGAAAAGCATGCATTGTCTTTCACGGGTATGAAATTGGTCACTCCATTAAAGACGTGACTCACCGACCCCTTTAATGGTGTTCAAATTAAGAAAGGATGTTTTTCTAGCTAATCAAGAAAACAAACAATTGTTCATCAACTTGCTGGGAAAGAGTTTGGAGGAAGCAGGTTGTAAAGTAGTCCATGCATCTGGAGATGCTGATGTATTGATTGTGAAAACTGCTCTAGAACTGGCACAGACAGGAGAAACCATTTTGATAGCAGATGACACTGACCTATTGGTCTTTCTATGTTATCATGCCAATAGAGATGATGGTTACAACATCTTCTTCAGGCCACAACCAAAGGACAGTGCAAAATTGTGAAAGTCTGGAACATCAAAGAGATGAGGAAATCTTTGGGAGATGTGGTCTGTTCCAACATTCTATTCATCCATGCAATACTGGGTTGTGATTCTACATCCAGTGTTTATAGAATTGGGAAGCCAGCATTTCTTTGAAAGGTGATAAACAATAGAAACTTCCTCAAACTGGCAGAAGTATTTGGCAAGGATAGCAGTACAGAAGAGGTTATTGAAGCTGGAGAAGAAGGCTTTAATGTGCCTGTACAATGGTAATGATGGAGAAAACATCAATCATCTCCGACTGAGGCGCTTCAAAGAAAAAGGTTGCAAAAAGCCAAAGTATGTTGAGGCCAAATCATTGCCACCAACAAGAGCAACTACAAAATTTCACAGCCTTCGAGTTTACTTCCAAATTCAGGAATAGAAATGTAGAAACCAGCTAAAACCTGACGAGTGGGGATGGAAACTTTCAGATGGTAAATTACAACCAATCAAGACTGACTTGCCAGCTGGTCCTGTTAATTTGTTGGCTATAATTAGGTGTAATTGTACTTCAGGGTGTATTACAGCAAGATGCAGTTGCAGGAAACATGGCATTGACTGTTCAAACTTGTGTGGTAATTGCAAAGGCATCCACTGCAGCAACTCACCACAGCCAGATCTTAATGATGATGAAGTTACCTTTGACTAGTTCTTGACAAGAAATGTTCTTTGGTCCATTCATGAACTTGTTCTGTAGTGGTTATGCAAGAGACTTACCCCAACATTCGACCAACTGACCGTTCCTTTATTGTAAATTGTATTTATTTTGTACCTATTTTTTATGAAATGTCAGGAATTAATGTGACAATTGTTGCCTTGAAAAAGGCTACTTAGTCTGTTTTTGTACATTTTATATTCATATTTGTATAAGAAATTAAAAAAAAACATGAAACAATGGCAGGGGCTAGTCATTTTCTGGTGTTAGTTTATTATTAAGCATATAGCTACCTATCATTACAATTTGAAACGCCAAGAAAATGTCAAGCTGGCTTGGGTGGGCCCTGTGTTGGTTTTCATGCAAAAAATATTTTTTTATTTCTAATTTAATAAAGGTTTTTTGTCAGGGAAAACATTTATTTTTGTCAGTAATTGTCAGAAATTTTATGTCTCGAAATTTTAATATTGTTCAGTTGGATTTTAAAGATGGCGCCCATTGACCCCTTTCCACAACGCTCATTTTGGTAAACTTATTTTTTATCTGAAAGAGATGTTAGCCATGCCCAATATCCAAGTTAAAAACTTTTGTTAGCAATTTGTTTGAGGTTCAGCCACATTTTGACTGGACTACATGAGACCTGCAAGAAACCTAATCAGTGGCATAATGATGCGGCAATAAAAGAAGGTGTGACTCAGTCTTGTCTTCATCACAGCATCAGACACAAGTAGGCGAATTTGCCGAGTCAGCTGTATGAAGTTTCTTACCGACCCAGAGTTCATTTCTTATCATCAGCTAGGCCAGAGATGCCTGATTGTTAGCGAAAATCCTAACCTACGCACCCAAGGTCAGGTTGAGCATAGCTCCCACCCTCGTCAAATCGAGCCCCTCAATCCTATCATCTTGAACAGATCCCTTCACCATAACCCGATATAATGCCTTTCAGGAAAACAGCTGGATCTCAGAGAGGCTTTCTTTCACCTTTAAGAGGAACTTCAAGGCACGTCGACACTCATGATAAAAGGAGCACTCATCTCGGGGCAACCTGTGTGCCTCCCCCTCATCCAAGAAATGAAATTGAGTCCGTTAGTTCTATCTCATTTTACAGAGCCATTGCTATAGGTGAGGAGAGAGATATCCATTTCTTGTATGACACAATATCTCAAACATGGAGAATTGAATGCTTAATAATGTATAAACCACCAAATTGTCAACTTTATGAAGAAAGCAATGGGAAACAATAGATTGGAAGTGGCAGCTGGAGGACAACACCTGCTACACAAAACGTGATCAAAACAAATTATGGAGCTCTGGTAGCAGCACAGTACCAAATTGAAAAGTGAATTCAGGACGCTAAAACTTACAGAATCGAAAAATGGTCTCAAATCCATGGTCTACCTTTTCTTTCTTTATGTACATTAATTATTAATTAAAATTAATTTTTAAGAATACAATTTTTAATTTTCATTTATCAACGAGAGTGGAAAATAATATTTTTTAGTTATTGTTTAACTCCTTAAGTTAAAGGTGATTATATTATTACAATCAAAGAAAAGGTACACCGTGGATTTGAGATCATTGAATTAATGAAAATGACGTTTAAATTCGACTAGACTAATCTTTCTTTAAGATGTGTGCATTGTAGTAATTAACATCATTTCATTGGAATAATATAATCACTTTTAACTTAAGTCTTTTGATGTTAAGGAGTTAAACAATAACACGAGAAAAATTGTTTTCTACTCTCGTTTATTTCAAACTAGCAAATATATGCTTCGTCCAGTCGCATATTTTTGCTAGGCTGAAAGGATGATATCATGATGAAAGAACTACATACACTCACCCCAAAGGAAGAGGTAATGACTAAGAGGATGATACCATGACGAACGAACACTTTCCCCTCCATCTACAAAAAGTAAGAGTTAATGCCTTGGAGTATGACATCATGACAACAGAATTGATAGTACACTACTCCCTCCCACACACGCACAAAAATAAGGAGAAGGTAATCCTGGGAGGATGGTATCGTGAGGAACGAACGTATACTATACTGCCTCCACTTAAAAAGAGGAGATAATGCCTGGGAGGAATTTATTGTGACGAATGAAAATATACTACACACAATTAAATATGCATAAACCGTTTTAATGTTAATATAGTTAGGATAGGTGGAAAAAACTTTCGCATTTATTGATTTAGATAACATTAAAAACAATGGCAAGTTTTATTATCCCCGTAAATACCGAATTAAGAATTGGGCGAAAAATATAGTCGCCATCTTTATAAAAAAGAGAGAAATATACTAGCTAAGGAAGAACCATAACTTACTTTCATAACTTTCTAGCTAAAAAAAAGACATGTTTATAAACTTGAGTAATCGTTCTTCCTTAGCTAGCCTCTTTCTCGACTTGTTTAAATGGCGACTATATATTTCCGACCTAACTTTTATTTCGGCATTTCACATGTACGGTGAAACTTGACATAACAAAAACAAACATTAAAAACGCCAAGTTGTTTTAGTTTACTAAAACAAAGTTTAAGTTTTAAAAATACGAGTTTTTTTTATGAGTAATGCCGCAAACACTTTTAGTGTAAATAATTTACGTGATTGAAATAGTAATTAACCCCAAATAAAAAGAGTATTTTCAGTCCTTTTCCGATTTCAGTTGCATAAATTGAACGAAAATAATAGAAGAAAGGCCAGCATGGCTTTTCATTATTATTTATTTATTGGGTGGGGGGCGATTTTAATCCGGGATCCAGAATTTATTAAGAAGTGAAAGAAAACTTTAAATAATGAAAAACTTACAATTCAAACAGAAAATCCAATTTTATTGGTTTGTATTTTAAGTGAAAAATGTTTTAATTTCAAACTATGTATATTTATAATTTTTCCCAAAAAAATGTTGAGTTCTTACGGAGGAGGTAATTCCTGCGAAGACGGTCTTATGAAAACAGAACCGATACTACACTACCCACCCCCATTGAAAGATATTCGGATTAAATCGATTGTTTTTAAAGAATTATTTTCGTCCATTTAAAAATGCTTTCTCACAAAAATATTACTTTTTTAGTGTTCCATGGCCTTTTGGCTACGATCAAAGTGCAGTATCTGTTCTCCACATCTCAGCTACATTTGACGTTTTACTAATTATCTCCCTTGAAAATGAAACTGCAAAAAGTTTTTAAAACACTTTTTTATAAAATCTCTTTATATAATGTTATGATTAATTATAATATAATATCGATAAAACAATTGTGCATATAGAAGACACTTTGGCAATCCTAATTAAAAATGTATATTACAGAATGTAAATTTATTAGAAACTTAAAAATAAATAAATATACAAATGAGCAAATATCGAAATTTGTTTGAGGGAGATTGAAGATGAGTATATATATATATATATATATATATATATATATATACGGTATTTCAAAATATTTTATTGTCTTCAGAATTGAATAACTGTGACCGGTTTTGATGTTAATATATTTAGGGTAGATGAAAAAAAAACTTTCGCATTTATTCATTTAGCTAAATGAAAATTAGAAGGAAAAATTGTCTTAAAAATTAATTATAATTACTAATTAATGGAGATGAAGAAAGAAAATGTAGAGTGTGGATTTGAGACCATTTTTCGATTGTGTAGGTTTTAGCGGCCCGAATTCACCTTTCAATTTGGTACCGTGCTAATATTAGAGCTACCAAATTACATAAAAGCCAAAATAGACAGCAAAAAAGAAAGAGTAGACTCTGTTGACAAAGAGACAAAGTGGTACATTACATCATAAGTGAATGTAGCAAGCTTGCCCAAAAAGAATACAAAAACAAACAAATGGGTTGGGGAGATATTCCTTTGAAAACTGTGCAAATAAATAATATGAATAGGAGGCGAGAAACTACTAATCACTATGTACTGTTGACAACATGTTAACAAACCTAGATCCATATAATCTCTATCATAGTTATTGAAAACTCTCTGCTATTAATATAGCAATTAGTATAACTTCCTTTATTTATTTAAATAAATAAAGGCAAAGGTGTAGGTCACTTAAATAAATACATATCGTTGTTATTTATGAAAGGGCTTTGTTTTCCTTTTGTTTGACAACCTTTTTTTGTTACAAATTACTATAAGAGTTGGTTTTACAGTCTATGCGAAAATAAACTCCTATAAAATGGTGACCCCGACGTGATATGGACAAGCAACCTTCTAATCTGGGTTCATCTTTATTTATAAAGAATTGTTTTATTGCAAAATTGGTAGGATTTTGTAAGGATTTTGTGATTTCCAACCGAAATTCATTCCATCTTCGTGTGTAACTTTCGCCATCAATAAAAGCTTCCTGTTCCATGAGGAGGAAATGGATTTTCGAATACATAATACACGTTTTAATGTCATCTGAAAAGCCGCCTTCTTTTTCTTTTCTTTTGACATTAGACGGGGGACTTGAGTTAAGATCAAAGGTTGGATATGACAATGGCATAGAGTCAGCATATGTGTGGTCAATCCAGAAAGGAGAAAAGGGAAAAAGGGAAAAGATGTAAAGGTCAGGTGACAAGTGATAAGCAAAACAAATAAGCTACATATATATATATCATATATATATTCATATATATATATATATATATATATATATATATATATATATATAGATATCATATATATATATATATATATATAGATATCATATATATATATATATATATATATATAGATATCATATATATATTTATATATATATATATATATATCATACATACATATATATGTGTGTGTAATGAGAGTATACTGTTCATATTTCAAGGAACAAGATAACTAATATTTTAACAAAAATAAAAATCGAATTAATAAAATGGTGAAAAGATAAAAATTATTGATATCAATTTCTGTTTAGTAATATATACTGTGTATTGATAAGGTTTATATATATCGGCATGGGTGTGTGTGTGCGCACGCGCGTGTGTGTACTTTTGTATATCTATGTTTGTGTATGAATATGTATATATGTACAAGCAAAAGTACACAAATATATTCTTATAAGTGCCTATATATATATATATATATATATATATATATATATATATATGACTTATGTATACATGTATCAATATATATATGTATGCATATAAATACATGGCTCTACTACCAATAATATATATTTATATACATGTATAAATGCATATATGATATCTATACATATGCATCTATTTAGAATGATTGTAACATATATATATATATATATATATATATATATATATATATATATATATGGGTGTTTTTCGTGAAAATATTCAATACGTTGAGTTTTTTCTGTAAATCTGAAGATTCAGATGTTATCATTATAAATATTCTGATTGTATAGCTATGAAGAAACAGCTGTTATTTTATTTTAAATAAAACTAATTTTGTTTGATACAAGAACTTGTTTTTGTCGTAAAATATTTTAATTTATAATTGCTCTAGAATCACATATCAGTACCTTTGGAACGTCTAATATCCATTGAGCTTAAACATTTGAGTGTGACTATACAACCAGATCATATATATATATATATATTTGTTGAATATGACAGACAACTTATGTCTGGATATGCTTTGGTAGATCCTTTCAATACTCCAAATCAGAATCTTAGTTTCGGAGAAAATTGGCCGATGAATCTGCCATAGTTTTGATTTGTGTCTCAAGTACTTTCAGACCCATCCGGGTCCATCTTCAGGAGAATGAGGATAATCAGGTACCGACCATGTGTTAGTATTATACTATAGTTTCGTACTTATTACATAATTCCCGCCCAAACCGTCTATAATACTAATACATGGTCTGTACCTGATTATCCTCATCCCCCTGAAGATGGACCCGGATGGGTCTGAAAGTACTTGGGAAACAAATCAGAACTATGGCAGATTAATCGGCCAATTACCCCCCCCCCCCCCCCGAAACTAAGATTTTGATTCTGAGTATTGAAAGGATCTACCAAATGATATCCAGAAATCAGTTGTCTGTTATATTCAACAATACTTGCCTGCAAGAGAAGATGCTGCCTAAATATACATATATATATATATATATATATATATATATATATATATAATCTTAGAGAATTTAATAATAAGCAATTACACTATGGCTTATATGTGATATTTCGACCCTTTGTTGTTCTTGAATACTGTTCTACTGTTCACTATGTACATTCGCTGATTTAGGGTATATAGATTTTAATTTCTTTTAATTTCAGTGCTAATTTGTGGTGGCCGAGGGGTAGAATTCTGGACTATGAGTCAGTGGTGACTTTGAAACCGGTTTCGTGCCGTCTGACCAGCATGAATTAACATTCCCTACACTGAAGTGTGCATAAGCATGAAACATCAATGTTTGTAGGTAATAATAATTAATATTTATTTAAAATGTTGTATATATATATATATATATATATATATATATATATATATATATATATATATAGGTGTATATTTAAATACATTAATATACATGTGTGTATAAAGGGTCAAATATATATTCATATATATATATTTATGCATATAATAAGTACATATATATACATGTATGTATACAGGCATCATCATCATCATATTTGGTTTAACATCAATTTTACATGCTGGCATGTGTTGGACGGCTTTTAGAAATTGACTTCCAAACTAACCTATATTTGGCCAGGTTGTTATTCAAACTACATAACCTAAAATGCAACAGATTTTCTTTGGAAGTCATCTTTTTGGTCGAGGCAAGATTTTTTATAGTCCTTCCTGACGCCAACCTAGTGGGTGATGGAGACCATCTCTAGGTGATTATCTACAAAGGCGTTTCACCTGCCCTAGGCAGATTTATTTATCTATGAATATATATTTATATATGCATATGAATGTGTGGCTCTGCTATATATCTAGATATGGGGTAAGGTACACAATAATTCATGAAAAAGAAATGTCATGGTGGACAAAATGTGTGAAAAAAATGACAAACGGAAAACAAGTTAAAGTGCAGGAGAAAAACAAAGACAAGAGATTTTGACCGGTTTCGTTCTGTTGGAGAACGTCTTTGTTTTCCGTTTGCCATTTTTTTCACACATATCTAGATATGTACATAGTACATGTATAAAGGCATATACATATATATCTATGATGTGCATGTATGTATATATTTGTGTGTGTGTATATATATACATATTGGAATATATTTTGGGAATATATATTTGTATGCAAATCTATGTACCCCCATATGTGTGAGAGAGAGAGAGAGGGGGGGGAGAGGGGAAAGAGAGAGAGAGAGAGAGAGAGAGAATGTATAATGGTTAAAGTAGATTCAATGAAATAAAATTAAATGGCAACCCTTTTTCTTCTTTCTAGGTAATAATATTGACAGTACATTTATATGTGACTAGCAGGCATTCCTGGCATTGCCCAGGAATGAATAAGGACCATACTACTTCAGCCCAATCCCCAGTATTATCATTTTTTTTAACTAGCAGGAAGACCCGACATTGCTCGGGATTTTATAAGGACTAAAACTATGTACTTCCATCAGTTTCGCCCTCCAATATCGGCAGAAGAAGCTGAAATGTTGGAAAACTCTCTGAATTAGTGTCTTATACATATGGTTTATATTTCATTAAAATCGAATATATGTATTTTAAGTTTTAAGGAGTTCTGTCCCCATGGGTCATTTAAAGATAAATATTTGGCACATAGAGAGTAACAGAGAGATTCAAGACCACCTCCATTGTCTTCCCCAGAAAATTTTATACATATGATTTAAATTTCATAAAAATAGAATATATTTGAAGTTTTAAGAGGGTTATACCCTTATAGCCCCCTTAGGGTGCACTTAGAGATTCAGGAACATTTTCACTGTCATCCCCGGTAAATTTTGCATAATAATCCCCTTTTAGATTTTATGTAGATTCTCTAACCTTTCTTTCTATAAGTAACATGCACACATCACATACACACAGACATTGAGTTTTATATAAATAGATAGATTTCTGCAATTTTTTATTTTAATTTGTTCAAGGGAAATACATTAAAAACTATTTATAGGGTTAATTTTCGATGATTTGTTGAATTTCTTGAATGAAAGACCATATCATTTTCTGCCTCCACAGTCACTAATTTGATTCATGCGGATCCCAAATGAATGAGTATAACAGCAAATACCTTTAACATAACCTGTTTGAGGTGATACTAAATCAAAATATGTAAGCGTTGTCTGTATATCTTTGGCAATTTCTGAATTTTAATTGGACAGACAGACAATAAAAAACACTTAATTTTCTATAATAGACTAACATATCTACCCGGCGTTGCCCGGATGTATGGATAACAAATAGAAGAGTTCACAAGTGTGTGTAACATTTTTCTTTATAAACTTTTCTCTCTCTCTATTTCTCTCTATCCCCCTCTCTATCTATTTCTCTCTATCCCCCCTCGCTATCTATCTCTCTTTCTCCCCTCCCCATCTCCCCTCTCTAACATCTATATACATAAAAAAATATATTACATTTTCAAATGTCGGGACAAAAATTACTATTAAACACCAAAGGTCGATGGAAAAATATTGCTGTAAATATCGACCCATCTGACTAATTTTGTTCCTCTTGACCACCAAAAGATTGAATATTACAAAAACAATGTGTCCATATTCATCTCAAAGCAATGCTGTAAAAAAAATTATCAGCTATGTGAGTATCTTATGTAGTTTCTGACTTTTAGGTAGAAACACGTACACGCACACACAGAGAAAGTTTAAATTACCTACTAGACACAATTCACGAGTGTCTTCGGTCTCACTGTACAAGAGGAGATAGTTTGAATTACCTACTAGACACCATCCTTGAGTACTTCATCCAACAAGTTAACCCTGACCAAATATTCAAAATAACATAGTATTTGAAGCCCAAATAAGATTCCCTTGACACGACTATACACTTGCTCATACGAGAAATGGTACATCTTCACCTAGTGATGTTACCTCAAGTAGCAGCACTTAACTGGATACTCCACCAGACTAGATGAATTCTTGTCCTGGAATCCGGTAAAATCAAGAGACCACAAGAAATATATTCTATAACATAGTTAACTAGTCAATTGGGGAGAACAAAATTAATGTTCTTAACTTATTTACTAATTCAACGTTTGACAGGTAAAAAAGAACTTTAATAGAATATTCGAATATCTATGTATCTCATATAGAAATCAAGTGTTAGCCCCAGGAAAGGGGTCCCTTGATTTCTAAGAATTTCGAGTGAAGTAAAATGAAAAAAAAAACCCAGAAAACAAACCTTTATGTAATAGACTAGCAAATAAATGCTCCCTGTTAATCACATTTTTTGCTTGGCTATCACGTCACCTGGTAAATATATGCGAAAATCAAACGAAATAAGCGAACTAACACCCCCAACCCTAAAAAGTAGGAGTTAATGCCTAACTATGCTTTTAAAACGGGATCGTTTTTGAATAAAATGTGTAGGAAAAAAAAGAAAGTGATACATACCGTTTGCTGGTGCCGGCCTTCAAGGGGGTGGCGATAAGACCAACATGAGCAGAGATAAAGAGGTGATATTTATATATGTTAAGATGGGGGTGGCAGGTTGTTACAAGCCTATAAATTGAGGTTCTACCTCTCACCGGGGAGTTGTTTAGAGCTGAAGTGTTATTGTGTTACAGAGCTTGGTGGTGTAGCAGTTACCTCCTCCTTTCAAAACATAACTACACCGGTTTGCCGGTAAGTGTCGCTTTTTCACCGACAGGTGGCACTGTAAAGCGACACCAGAGTTATCTGCCCTTCTGACTATAAAAACCGTTGCAAACGGAAATCCATCTCTTCTTCACCAGCCTCGACAGAAGTACGCTGACACTAGCGTTCCGTTTCACTTTTCTCTTCTGGTCGATTGGCCTCGGCAGAACGACGCTAATACACTAGCGCTTCGTCTCACGCTTTTCTCTTGAACTGGTCCCAGCATAACAACTACCAACACACGTGGTCAAACAACGGTAAGAGTTCTCAACTCATTTTCTTTGTGTACGGCTTTCAAAGACTTTCCACACGCCGGATTCATTTCTTCTTATACTTTTTAAAGAACTGTTTTTCCATCGACACACATGCATACATCACACACTTCATCATTCCACGTACACACACGTTCAATAAACGTTATTTGAACTACTTCATTTTGTTTATTAATTATTACTCTGTCTTTGCATGCAACATTGCTTGATTCAACTTTGCACGTTTATAGTCCGGGAACATCACCCTCTCGATTCTAACAATTGGTGACCCGACGTGCAAGCTTTGTTGTATGTGGCAGAGTAATTAATTTCGTACTAGAACAAAAAAAAATATATCATTTCTCGTTTTATCTTTCCGTGGTGAAACGAATTACGCACCCATCTTTTTCCTTTTTTTTCTACCCACGTGGTAGAAATATACAAACAAACAAAAAAAAAAGAAATGCCATTTTTTTTTGTTCCTTGCCACGTGGAAATACCCAAACAAAGAAAAACAAAAACATTTCTCGGCTCTCTCCAAATTACAATTTCATTTTTACTTCTTCTCTTTCTCTACCCACGTGTCGGAAAATTATATACAAAGAAAAAGACAAACTTTAGCCAATCCTTTTTTTTTTCTTTTTCGACGAACAAAAGGACCTTACAAGACGCCACGCCCTTTTGTTTTGAACACGTGGAGATAAAAAGAAAACAAAAGAAAACAAACGCTCACGCTGCCCATCTTTTTCGTGACCACGTGTTGATAAAAAAATTCAAAATAATGCCGCCATCTTTTTCTCTTACCACGTGGAAATGAAAATTCAAACAAAAAAAACAAATACGAATTTATTTCCTGTTTCAACAACAAGCAAAAAAGGAAGCTGCCATCTTTTTCCCTAACCACGTGGAAATGAAAATTCAAACAACAACAAAAGAAAATACGAATTTTTTTTTCTTTCTTTTTGACAACAAAGAAAAGAGAAGCCGCCATTCTTTCTCTACGTGGAAACTAACATTCAAACAAACTAAAACGAAAACAAAAAACGTCATACCGTCTGTGAAACAAATTACGGCTCCATTTTTTTTTCTTTTTCCCTTCTACCCACGTGTTGGAAATATATATATAAAAGAAAAGAAAACTACAAAACAGACAACATACGATGCCAAACACGAACAACATCACCAAGACTTAATACTGGTTGTAAAAAGTCAGGCTCAGCAAGCACCAACATCACCCTTCAAGGACTACCAACCCTCTTCAACAACTGGACGTTCATTCATCAACACCTGCACAGACTCACTTGTGCTCATTCATCAACACCGCACAGACTCACTTGTGCTCATTCATCAACAACTGCACAGCCCCACTTGTGCTCATTCATCAACAACTGCACAGACCCACTTGTGCTCATTCATCAACAACTGCACAGACCCACTTGTGCTCATTCATTAACAACTGCACAGACTCACTTGTGCTCATTCATCAACAACTGCACGGACCCACTTGTGCTCATTCATCAACAACTGCACAGACTCACTTGTGCTCATTCATCAACAATTGCACAGACTCACTTGTGCTCATTCATCAACAATTGCACAGACTCACTTGTGCTCATTCATCAACAACTGCACAGACTCAATTGTGCTCACTCATCAATACCGCACAGATTCACTTGTGCTCACTCATCAACAACCGCGCAGACCCAAGCACCAAACATTCCCGGACAACACTGACAATTCAACGTTCGTTCATCAGCTCCGCATCACGCAGACTAATCAACATGATCAACGCCACCAACAAGTGCAAATTCGCTTAAACTTGATGCAGACCCAATTGCATGCAAACAACACGCAGATCCACATGCGTTACAAACACTCAATTCCGCAGACGCACTTGCGATCAATCATTCAATACAGATGCAGAAACAGAAATAAGTAGCGTGCACACTACTTTTTCTAATCTTCAACAGCAAAACAGACATACCCACAAAGAATGCTTCTCATCTACAACTGTACATATTGAATAATATTTTCAATATTTTTCAATCTGGGGGGGAGTCCTTGTAGCAGTTACCTCCTCCTTTCAAAACATAACTACACCGGTTTGCCGGTAGGTGTCGCTTTTTCACCGACAGGTGGCACTGTAAAGCGACACCAGAGTTATCTGCCCTTCTGACTATAAAAACCGTTGCAAACGGAAAATCCATCTCTTCTTCACCAGCCTCGACAGAAGTACGCTGACACTAGCGTTCCGTTTCACTTTTCTCTTCTGGTCGATTGGCCTCGGCAGAACGACGCTAATACACTAGCGCTTCGTCTCACGCTTTTCTCTTGAACTGGTCCCAGCATAACAACTACCAACACACGTGGTCAAACAACGGTAAGAGTTCTCAACTCCGGTTGCTTCTTTGTCCGCTGACACAAAACGCTGAGACTTTTGTGTTTGTTTGTAACAAGGTTTATTCCAAGAGAGCAGAACATATTTGCATGAGAGAGAGAGAGAGAGAGAGAGAGAGAGAGAGAGAGAGAGAGAGAGATGAGACGAAATGAAATGAAATGAATAGTTTTCAATACACCAGTCGCCCATCGCCTGCCGTCCCTACTTTTGAAAACGGCGGGTTAGCACGTCTTCTCTCATTCAAGTTTCGCCGGCCAAGGCCGAGGAAAAGGAAGAAAATGAGGAAGGTGCAGGCCAGAACTCGCGTGGTTTGCGTAACTTCCGTTCGATGCAACCTTTGGTTTGTTGAAACAAGGTTGTTATATCGAAGTGAGTGGAAGGTAGATTGACGTCGCACTATTGTTAATACAATAAAATAAATGCCTCTGCATACGTGCCCCTACGCCTTCCGAGTGCAAAGGTAGACACAAGTTCGACACTTAATGTGGGGAAATCTAGCTCCAAACAAATAGGCGCCTAAGTTTTTTGTTACAAGTGAAGCTACTGTTTAAAATTTGCAAAACAATGGAAAAATTTGAATTTCGTGTGTCGATAAAGCATTGATTTCTGATAAGAAAAAATACTGTTCAAGCAAAGCAGTGTCTTTATTTGTGTGTTGGAAGAAGGATGTCACCAAAAACGTGCTTCAAAGGGAGAAGAAAGAAGGGCTCTTTCACCAAGACAATGCAAGTCGATGGCAAAACTATATGAATTGCACTTCGAATTGCTTCCGAACCCACACTATTCTCCAGATCTGCCCCCAGCAACTATTGGCTGTTTGTAGACCTAAAAAAAATGCTCCAGTGAGATATTTGGCTCCAATGAAGAAGTGATATTGGAAACTGGGGCGTATTTTAAGACCAAAGATAAATGGTTCTACAAAAGGGCATCGAGTTGTTAGAGAAGCGTTAGAATCTATCAGGGTTCAACACATCGCGACGCCATCTTGAAAAACCGTAGCAGCAGGAGTCGCAATTCTTTTTACAATGACTTGCAAAAAGAAAGAATTAACGCCATTTTTTTTGTTGAGAAAATCAGCAGCAGTTGTAGTCGCCATTTTTTGTGCAATGACTTTGCGGAAAAACTGGCCTGTTTATATTTTCCCTTTTTTCCTTTAAGGAATACAAATGCGATTCGCCGACTATGCAAATAACCTTACTTATATATTCAAGGCACCTTTCAACTATGTTGTACGGCGAGAGATCTCTCCGGAAATTATTTGTCGAAATTAATCCTTTCCACAAGACCGGCAACAGTGACTTAACACAAATTCCATGAAATCTCCCATTTTACGGAACCCACCCCTGTAGACTTTTTTAATTAAAAGAGCAACTCTTAACTAGTAGGAATGAGAGATATCCTGTCCCTATATTATTTTTGCCGGCACTAGAGAGCTTCCAAAGATTCCCACTTCCATTGTTTTACTTTGTCCCCGGTCGCTTGAAACCTTTGGCATTACCATCTTGGAAGCCGCCATCCACCCCAGATCCCATTCCCGATGAAGTTATTTTTGAATACCCCTCTTTTAAGTTCCCACTCCCATTTAGGGACAGACCTGCTTGTTTTCGGTCTTGGGCCGGAAAACAGCGGGTGGTCCAACACTTAGCACGAGGGAAAGACGGGCCATACTAACCCCCCCTTTTTATCATTTTATTTGGTTCTTTATTTTTCTTTCTTTTTGGGTGTTTTTTAATATTTTTTCCCACTCCCACGATAATTATCATTTACAACGTCAATTTTTTGGGATATGTTAAGTAGGGATCCATCCACAGAGTGAATGCGGTATTTTGGTGCAAGAATCTGGTTAAGAGTAAGCAAAAATTTTTATTTTCTGTTTTTTGTTGTTGAAAATAAAAAATGTTAAAAGCTTGTCTCACTTATCCCCGACCCCCCCTCCCCCTACATCCCGGGCGCTATGCCTAAGGTCTGGTGAGTTCCCAAGGTTTGTAAAATCTCCATCTGTAGATAAAGATGGAGGTTGTCCGAGGGAATTCACCGGCCTAAATAACTTCTCGGCCTTGGCACACGCTAGGAAGTAAGTGTAGTATCTGTTCCGATGGATACTGCACCCTATAGACGGATGTCGTCTTGTCCTTCAGGGCTTGATTCCACCTGTCTGTGGGTTTGTCCTGTGCAGTTCTAGGAGGTCCACCCTCCCAGGCTTCGCCTCCCCTCTTTGGGGAGGAGTAAGTTTATTGCTTACTGCTTGAGGCGCCCCTACCGGGGAATGCCGACGGGGCTGCCCAGGCAATTTTTAAATGGCCAGAGTGCTCACCTCTCGAGCTCTGGCTTTTAACCCCACTTACTCGACCCAAACTGTGGTTACATCTTACTTGTGGGAGTAAGATAAAACTGGCCTTGTGCCTAACTCCTGCAGAGGAGTAAATAAATATTCTCGGCCTTTTCGCTAAGATCAAAGTGTAGTATCTGTTCCGATGGATACTGCACGCCTGTTCTGTGCAGTTCTAGGAGGTCCACCCTCCCAGGCTTCGCCTCCCCTCTTTGGGGAGGAGTAAGTTTATTGCTTACTGTCTGAGGCGCCCCTACCGGGGAATGCCGACGGGGCTGCCCAGGCAATTTTTAAATGGCCAGAGTGCTCACCTCTCGAGCGCTGGCTTTTAACCCCACTTGCTCGACCCGATCTTGGGTCACATCTTACTTGTGGGAGTAAGATAAAACTGGCCTTGTGCCTAACTCCGCGAGGAGTAAATAAATATTCTCGGCCTTTTGGCTAAGATCAAAGTGTAGTATCTGTTCCGATGGATACTGCACGCCTGTTCTGTGCAGTTCTAGGAGGTCCACCCTCCCAGGCTTCGCCTCCCCTCTTTGGGGAAGAGTAAGTTTATTGCTTACTGTCTGAGGCGCCCCTACCGGGGAATGCCGACGGGGCTGCCCAGGCAATTTTTAAATGGCCAGAGTGCTCACCTCTCGAGCGCTGGCTTTTAACCCCACTTGCTCGACCCGATCTTGGGTCACATCTTACTTGTGGAAGTAAGATAAAACTGGCCTTGTGCCTAACTCCGCGAGGAGTAAATAAATATCGTCCGGGCCTTTGGGTCTGGATTTACGCCAGTCTATTGGGGGTGTCGGTCCTGTGCAGTTCTAGGAGGTGCACCTTCCCAGGCTTTGCCTCACCTCTTTGGGGAGGAGTAAGTTTATTGCTTACTGTCTGAGGCGCCCCTACCGGGGAATGCCAACGGAGCTGCCCAGGCAATTTTTAAACAGCCAGAGTGCTCAAATTCTCGAGCGCTGGTTCTTTCCCACTTTCCCGACCTTGTGTCACATCTTACCTTGTGGGAGGAAGATAAATAGAAACAATTCAACCCGGGGTTAGGAGACTTCCCAGAAGACGCCTGCCCAGCCAGAGACGCGAACCCAGCAGCAAAGATACAAACAGCCCTTCTCAGGGCTACTATAACAATGCGATTTACTCTCTTTGCTGCCTGCCTCCTGAGAAGTCAACACTTGTCTCAGCCTGCATCTCCAGTTCCTGCTCCAGCTCTCTCCTGCACCAGCGCCCTGCAGTCTTGACTCCTGCACCAGCACCCTGCAGCTCTGATTCATGCACCAGCACTCTCCTGCTCCAACTGCACCAGCACCCTGCAGTCCTGGCTCCTGCACCAACGGCTCCAACTCCTTTCCCTTTTTCAAACAGCCCTTATCAGGGCGACTCACACAACTACTGCAATATCCTTTCTTTTTTTCAAACAGCCCTTATCAGGTCTAACCAACAGCCCTATCAGGGCTACTCACACAACTACTGCGATATTTTTTCCTTTTTCTTAAACAGCCCTTATCAAGGCTAACCAACAGCCCTTATCAGGGCTACTCAGACAACTACTGCGAGATTCTTCCCTTTTTTTCCCGCCAGCAACAGCAAGGGTACCTTGTCAACATCCATCGACAGCTACCCAGCCTTCTCTCTCCAACGACACCGCTCTGGTCGTCCAGTTTGCTGTCGCCAGAGACGCCACACCCGTCTTTCCAGTTTCTCCTGTTCCAGTGACGTCATTCATCTTTCCAGCTTTTTCTCTCTAACGACACCACTCCTGTCGTCCAGTTTGCTGTCTTAGAGACACCACTCCCGTTTCTCCTGTTCCAGTGACGCCATTCATCTTTCCAGCTTTTTCTTTCTAACGACACCACTCCTGTCGTCAAGTTTGCTGTCATAGAGACACCACTCCCGTTTCTCCTGTTCCAGTGACGTCATCCTAATTCCCATCACTTCTTGTTATTACCATTTTTTATGGTAAATAAACATACTCATTTTTGAACTGTTCACCTGTGTTTGTCCTCTCTTCTTTGTCATTGCCGTTTAACATATTCTTGCTTGTGTCTCCTTTCTTAGTTGTGAGGCCGATCAACTCCAACGGTCGGTCCCGCAATAAATCAGTGTATCACTCTAGAAATAAACTATGTTGATTAATAAAGTTGAATATTGCCTAAAAGTTGTTGTATCCAGAGACATTTATTTTATTGTATTAATCAACCTTCCACTCACTTCGAGATAACAGCCTTGTTTCAACAAACCAAGGGTTGACGGGTGAGGAGTTAAAGGTTAAAAGTCGAAACCTGTCGGTGAACTAAGAATAACAACAGGTGACTCCGGTTCTCTCTTTCTCTCTCTCTCCCCCCCCCCTCTCTCCCTCCCCCTCCCTCTCCCCCTCCCTCTCTCTCTCCCTCTCTCTCTTGTTCTTTTGTATGTATTCTTGTTTCTTTCTATCGTTTGGATGAACGTCTCTCTCACACATACTTTCTCTTTCTCTCTCTCTCTCTCTCTCTCTCTCTCTCTCTCTCTCTCTCTCTCTCATCGTTAAGCTTTTTAGTGCGTAATAAAGTTAGACCCGGGACTTATTGAGTGATGTGTTATATATGCATACTAAAAAGGTTATTTCAAACTTAAAGATGACAGACCGACTGACAGAGACTCTTATAGGGATTCTTGACGCATGAAAAATGTTGAAGCCAATATTTACCTTGCAATGGGGAAATGTTTTGAACATATTCTGAAATCTTTAATAATCATAATAGAAAAACGAGAAAAAAACAAAATGAAAAACATTTAATTTTTAAAAAGATGGAAAATGCAGGAATTAAAATCAAAATAAAAAAAATAAAAATATCAACAACAAAAAAAATGTATACATTTTTTATTTGAAATGAAATATCAATCAAATCAAAGATGGAAGGAGCTAACAAGAACCAAAATTGGCGAATGTTATTTTTTAGGAAAAAAAATTATTGTAAGAAATGTTCGGAAAACCTTGGAAAAGATAAACCTTGCAAATGATACAGAAAATATAAATTCGGTTATTTTGCATTTATTTTATAAACGACCCTGGATTAATGTGTTCAAAGAAATAAAAATGTTAAAATTATTTTTAATAGAAATTATCTCTCAATTTTTCTCCCCCCCCCCCCATCCCTCTCTCAACCTATTTCTCTATCACCCACTCCATATTTACTTTTCCTCTCTCTCTACCTTCTAAGCTTTATTCTGTCTCAATCTTAATTTATCCCCCCCTCACTCTCTCTCTCTCTCTCTCTCTCTCGCTCTCTTACGATCTCCATATCTTTTTCTCACTTTACCCCTTCTCTCTCCCTCTCTTTCACTCTCTCTCGCTCTCTCTCTCGCTCTCTTTCTCTCTCTCTATCTATCTATCTATCTATCTCTTCCCTTTTCCTCTCTCTTATTATCCCATTTTATTTATCATTTTTACTTTCAAAACTTTCTGTTCCTTTCTCTTCTGTCCATTTGCCCCCCCGTCTCTCTCTCTCTCTCTCTCTCCCTCTCTCTCTCATATATATATATATATATATATATATATTCGCCCAGCTATGCCGAGTTCAAATCCAATTGGTTCTAGAGTGGTCATATACACACTAATGCTGTTGGAGACAGTATGAAGAAATTTCCCTCAACTATGGGTAAAAATTGCAACATGTTCAATTAATCGTATGCACTGAATCGTTCACAATAAATATTTTGTTTCTGCATTAAATACCCAATAAGAATTGCTGTTGTTGGAGGCAGCCGCAGTAGCCCCCATCCAAAGTCCAACCCTTCTTCATCGTTGTAGGTGGGGTTGTATTATGGTAGTGTCTGGACTGCCCGGCTAATAATGCCCTGGTGAAAATCCAGAAGGAGTCGACATCAGGATCCGTCGTCATCTGGTCGTCGCTGTAAGCAAAGACGTGTCTGGTGTAGACTACAAATGAATGAAGTGAAAGTAGCAACGTTCCTTTTGCACTATTTCTTTGTGCGTGTTCTGGGTCAAACCTTCCCCGACTTCACATGCAACAGCTGAGCCTTGATGCTCTCTGTGTCGGAGGTAAAAACTTGCAATCTTGCATGGTAAATAATAACTTCAATCAAAAGGAGAACTTCATGCAGACCAGACAAGCCTGAAGCGCAATCTTTGTTACCTCTATACAGAAGTGCGACTCTCTTAACAACAGCAGCAGCAGCAGTAGCGAATGTTGTTTTTACGTATCGATTCTCGATTGGACAGAAGCTTAAATTAAAAGTTTCTTTCAATCAATCACAACGCAAAAAATATTCACTTCCAAATATTCGCACATAGTATAAAAACAAAAACACAGCGTGTTTGTCTCTTCTTAGAGACAAACACGTGCATGCGGCACATTTTGCCTAGGCCTTTTGGGTTCAAAAGCCTTCGACAGATGCAACGAGAGACACACACACGAACTACTAAATATAGCTACAGCATATACACACTGCTAACCGAACTCACGTGCACAGTTCATACACAAATTTCTCACTAACAAAACAAGCACGCTAATATACATGCACATGTACAATACTTATCCCATTTACACACTGTCGCACATAAAAGCACACGGTGCCAGCCGAAATGAACATGTCTACTCAAATTCTCTTTACAGACAAAACAACTTCTCTTCACTTGTAACGTTCTAAGACTCTCTGAAATTTCGTATTCTATTAACTCTATCTTTTGTTGTCTTAACAAGTTGTTGATAAAAATGAATTATGAATCGACTTTGTTATTCTTTCGTTTGATATTGCCTTTCCCTCTGCACTGTTAAATAGAAAGCCGAAATAAAAAAATCTCCCTCTCTCTCTCTCTCTCTCTCTCTCTCTCTCTCTCTCTCTCTCTCTCTCACACACACACACACACACACTCTCTCCTCTTTTTTCATCTCTATTTTCTTTTCTCTTCCTTTTTATCTCTCCTACGTATTATTTACCGCCTTGCCAGGAGATTGGACACAAGGTCAGGAGTGTTTTTGACAAGCCATCACACAAGGATAAAGCGCTTTCTAGCTTACAATAAATGCCTGAGCATCCTTGACAGCATTCTCCGATAGGGGCGCCTCAGGCGATTAGCAATAAACTATCAGAGAGAAGGTAAAGCTAGGGAGGTTGGACCTTTTAGGACTGAACAAAACCATACCTCAGCCCAACAAAACCATACCTCAGCCCAACAAAACCATACCTCAGCCCAACAAAACCATACCTCAGCCCAACAAAACCATACCTCAGCCCAACAAAACCATACCTCAGCCCAACAAAATTGTTGCTGTTGACCTGAAGTATGGTTCTGTTCAATCCGACGAGGTCGGACCGTCAGATTGACTTGTATCGTACGTTTTTATCTCTCTTTTGCTCTCTTTTCTTTATTGGCTGATCAAAGGCTTGACTCTCATGAGTTTTGGAGAATAACAAACAGGGTCTTGAACAGATGTAAGACCTCTTTCCTAACTATCATTAACGGACCAGAGGTGATCTCTTCAACATCTGATAAGCCAAAATTTTGCAACAAATTCCACTCTTTGTGATCAGGGCCACCTACCCCCAAATTTTACCTCCCATTATTGAAAAAACTCTAAGAGACATCCAAATAACTGCGCAGGATGTTGCCAAACTTATCAAGAACTTTAATACCAACAAGGCAACTAGTCCCGACAACATTCCAATCATAGTGCTCAAGAAACTGCAACTAGAAATAGCTCCTATCCTTACAAAGCTGTTCAATCATTGATTAAAAATAAATGCTTTCCTTCACCTTGAAAGACGTCGCTGGTCTTCCCAGTATTTAAAAATATTGGAGATTAGTTGTCTGTATCTTAGTACAGACCGATCAGTCTCTAGTATGCGCCATGAGTAAGTTGCTCGAATCTGTAATAAATTAAGAAGTTGTAAACCACCTACACAGAAACAATTTACTTAGCGACAAGCAATATGGATTTCGTCCTGCAAGATCTACAGCTGACATGCTGACTGTGATATTGCACAAGATCAGTGAATCTATCAATGGGGTTTTCGTTTTTAGAGCGATAGCTCTTGATATATCAAAGGTCTTCGATAAGGTTTGGCACAAAGGTTTTCTCCACAAACTTACTAGCTATGGAATATCTAGAAATGTCCGCACAACAATCACATCTTTTCTCTCCGATGGGTGTATGAAAATTACTAGCTAGGGAATATCTGGAAATGTCCGCACAACAATCAAATCTTTTCTCTCCGATGAGTGTATGAAAATTACTAGCTATGGAATATCTGGAAATGTCCGCACAACAATCAAATCTTTTCTCTCCGATGGGTGTATGAAAATTACTAGCTATGGAATATCTGGAAATGTCCGCACAACAATCAAATCTTTTCTCTCCGATGGTTGTATGAAAGTGATTGTTGACAGCCAAAGTTTGCAGTTTTATAATATCAATGCCGGCATACCTCAAGGATCCATTCTGGACCTTACCTTATTCGTGATCTTCATAAATTATCTTCCAAATCATATCCTTAGATCATTCGTTGATATCTATGCAGAGGACACAACTATTTATGGCAGCACCTCGGAGAGCACTGATGATCAAGATCCTTCTGACTCTCTCTCTCTCTCTCTCTCTCTCTCTCTCTCTCTCTCTCTCTCTCTCTCTCTCTCTCTCTCTTGGAGCACGTGGTACAATGGGGAAAAAGTGGCTTGTTACTTTTAACACCTCCAAAACCAAACTTGTCTCTTTTAGGATCCTCATTTCTCCCCAGTTGAAATGAATGGCTCTCTCTTTAAGGAAGCCTCCTTCCTTGATAAGCTCCTGGGCCTGACTTTTACTCCAGACCTGAAATGGAAGACTTACATCAAATCTGTTGCTAAGGTTGCTGGATAAAATGGTTGGATTATTCTATCACCCCAGAAGGTACCTCACTCCTGACCCAATCATCTATCTGTATAAGAGCGAGATCCGTCCTAAGATGGATACTGCTGCCATATATGGGGAGGTTGCCTTGACAGAGTACAACACCGACTTCACAATCTAGTGGCAGATGATCTCTTTTCTTCCCTGCAGAAATGTTGCTAGCTTCTCTCTGTGGTATCTTTATGTTCATATTAGCTGCTCAACTGAGCTTCACTCCTTCGCCCCCCTCCCCCTGTAAAACATTCACAGCAAGAACCCACCTGGCTACAACCACAGCAGCAAACTTTCCATTCTTTCCTAGAGCGTCCCATCTGTGAAACAAAATACCATGAAGCTGCTTTCCAGCTGACTACGACATGGCCATCCTCAAGTCTAATGTAAACAAATACTTGTTGAGCCGTTCTCTTGGATAAACAATCCATCTCAAGAAATCTTATGCACATTCCTCCATTTTTTCCAATCCTCATGTGGTAACGCTCATCGTTGAAAAAGATTATCTCTTTAACCCTTATCCTCGAGTGGCTCCAAGACTTCATAACGGTAATACATTGATAAAAATTCTTGTTGATCAGAACAGAAAGCCTTGTTGCCAAGGAACTTTCTCAATCCAACGTTTGTCATGACTATCATTTACTATTCAATCCATCTTATACCATTTATTACTTGTAAGATACTGATGTCATGTTGTATATTATCAGATGAGAAAATACTTCCTCTTAGATATACACTGACTAAAATCAACGTTTTTGTTATTTTCTTCGCTTGTGTTATTTTACAGGCTTAATAGGCACACCTTGTGCAGACATGTTTCTGAAGAGGAAATCCATAATCTAACCAATACCAAGTTTCTGATCTAATAAACATTTGGTATTTGTCTGTCTGAAGCCAAAATTATACTATAACTTCCATGAATTGTACTATCTTTTAATGCTCAATTTAATTTACTATGCTAATTCTATTATTGATAGAGATTTAATATCTGTCTAAAGCCACAATTATACTATCACTTTATGAATTGTACTATCTTTTAATACTCAAATAAGTTACTATACTAATTCAATTACTAAGGAAGATTTGGTATCTGTCTGTTTGAAGCCGAAAGTATACTATTACTTCTATCGATTGTACTATCTTTTAATGCTTAATTAAGTTTAGTATAATAATTCTATTACTAATAGAGATTTGGTATTTATCTGTCTGGTAGTTTGGTTTAGTAGTTTTGTTTTACAGCATATCAACCCTTTTTGGGTTATTTAATGCCGAATCTGGTCTTGTTTTCTTCTCTTTCTTGTTTCTTTCCCCTTTTAATATCTGTTTCTATTTAACCCATAGTTGGGACCCTAACAGGTACTACCACTCCGGGTCAGGGTGGACCTGGGAGCAATGGTAATTAAGAGGAGGCTCCACATTCCCCAAAGTCCGTAAGCCGGATCTCACCATCGGATGTAGTTTAAGGTCATATCCAGGACCGGGAGTAGGGTAGGAAAAATAAAAATAAAAAAGGGGAGGGAGAAAGGGAGAGGGGCTGTTGTTTTTGTTTTTGGTTTTGTAGAACATAATTAAGTTTTACAAACAAAAAAAAAAAAAAAAAAAAAAACGTCAATGTAGGTGAAATTCGTCTCAGGGAGCCACAGGGCAGCCTGATCTGGTATCACCAGTTTATCTGTCTGGAGTCGAAATTATACTATTACTTCTATGAATTGTACGATTTTTTAATGCTAAATTCAGTTTACTATACTTATTCTATTACTTATGGAGATTTGCTATCTGTCTGTCTAAAGCAAAATTTATACTATTATTTCTATGAATTGTACTATTTTTTAATGCTCAATTCAGTTTAGTATGTTAATACTCTTACTAATAGAGATTTGGTATCGGTCTGTCTGAAGCCGAAATTATACTATTACTTCTATCGATTGTACTATCTTTTAATGCTTAATTAAGTTTAGTATAATAATTCTATTACTAATAGAGATTTGGTATTTATCTGTCTGGAGTCGAAATTATACTATTACTTCTATGAATTGTACGATTTTTTAATGCTAAATTCAGTTTACTATACTTATTCTATTACTTATGAAGATTTGCTATCTGTCTGTCTAAAGCAAAATTTATACTATTATTTCTATGAATTGTACTATTTTTTAATGCTCAATTCAGTTTAGTATGTTAATACTCTTACTAATAGAGATTTGGTATCATCTGTCTGAAGCCGAAATTATACTATTACTTCTATCGATTGTACTATCTTTTAATACTCAATTCAGTTTAGTATGCTAATTCTATTACTAATGGAGATTTGGTACCTGTCTATCTGAAGCCGAAATAATACTGATAAAAAATTGAGACACGACAAAGTCATCCAGTTACTACACTGTAATATATGCAAACTTTATGAATGAGAAGTGGTACAGGAGAACGACGATGTCAAATTTCTTTGGGACATGAGCAAACAGACTGATAAGGTCTTTGAACATTCTAAACCCGACTTTATCTTTCTAAACAAAAACAAAGAACTTACTTAATCATTGATATAGCCTGTCCCTTCTATACCAGAGTGCAGGAAAAGAACACGAAAAAAATCAATAAATATCAAGATCTAAAATGGGAATTAGTTAGACTATGGAAATGTAAAGAAGTAAAGGTGATCCCAGTTGTAATTGGAACGCTTGGAACCATAAGAAAAGCCACCATAAGTGGCTTAAACAGATTAACGAGACAATTTCTTTTCCAATTCTGCAAAAGGCTTGCCTGTTAGGAACAGCGAGTGTTAAGATACAGCTTGAATGTCTAAGGTCAAGGGAATTGACTTGATGTTCAAAAAAAGAAAAGTCTAACTAAAAACATCCAAAAGTTGAGACTACTATGAAATAATAATAATAATAATAACAAAGATAATAATAATAAAGATAATATAGAAGCAAAGAGACTTATTATTTTATTTATACAAGGAGAATGTTATAAAAGATATGTCACAATTTATGAAATCAAAGTAGAATAAATAACGGTAGTGATTGTGACCTAACAGGTCACGAGTATGTCTCATAATCTAGCAATGTCTACCATATCTATCAACAACTTTGGGCTGACAAAGTTTTGGCCATAATGCTGAGATCTGGTAAGTTTCAGTTTCTTTCCTTCCATTCTGGGTTTTCTATTCTTTGTCTTAATTGATACAACAGCTCAACCGATGGAAATCTACTTCATCTGTGTCTTCACTGCCAGCAGAAGGTGTCTAATCTGTGGCTGACTGATATAAGATTAAACATGACTGTCACATCATTGTCTTACGTGTTACATTGTAAAGTGTGTAACGTATACGGACCTGTGATTGTCTGAAACAGATGTTAGTGATGCACTTAGAGATTCGGGAACACTTCCATTGTCTTCCCCGGTAAATATTACATGAGAATACACTTTTAGATTTTATGTAGATTTTCTAAACTTTATTTTCTATAGAGAACGCACAAACATCACACAGACAGTGAGTTTTATATATATATATTTTTATATATCAGTGTTAGGGCATTCTTTTAAGCACAGCAGTAGTACAACATTTTTACATCTCTTGAACCAGGCCAGAAGAAACTCATTTTTTTTCAAAGACCATTAGGTAGACCGGGGGGGGGGGTATAGAATAAAATTGTCCTACGATAGGACTTAGGTACTACCTGTGGTGTCATTCACGAACGTTGTTTGTCTTATTATGGAAATAAATTTCATTCATATCCTTATTCTATGTTCTGTGTGCTACTTGTATAGGTTGTTGGATGAGACGACAGGTAGTACCTAAGTCCTACTGTGAAACATTGGCATGTGTTCGAACAGTTGGATGACTTTAGCTCGACTTTCCTGTGTGTGGCACGACATCTCAGTTATAGTTGTCGACTCACAGGCATGTGACCCGGGTTTCGAATTCTAGGTCCAAATGTATCCTACTGAAAGGCCCAAAGGAGGGCGAAGCTCTAGTCTAAGGCTTCCGGTCTATAGCTGCCGTGATTTGTGGTGGCAGCGTTGTTTTTCTGATTGTGAAAATAAATATAATTCATTCACATTCTTATTATATATATATATAGTAGCATAAAATATACTTATGGCAAGTAATCTACAAAGAAACATTTGTGTTTTATTCCCAAGGAAAAGCATCAGACTAACTAGATGGATTTACGTTTTAAGAGTTTTACATAGTTAAGCAGTGCCTAGTCTAGCTTCCAACCAATCAGTCCTTGATTTTATTACCCCCTCATTACCTAATCATTTCCTTCATCGAATGATGTTTACTCCTTTTGTTTGAAAGAGATTTATGCACTCATCAGTGGGTCAACTTGAAGGCTTTTTTTTTCCTATATACTTTAATGACACAAAATACATGTTAAAATATTCCTTACTTCTGGTGTTGGGTTATGTTTGAAAACAAATCATCCGTATGTGATCGAGTTATTTTGAAAATAAAACATTTTTGCATAATTATTACTGCAATAAAAGATTCATAAAATATTTCAGAAAAGATATTGAAATTCTTAAAAAATGAATAATTTTATGAAGAACAAGTTTTGTGTATATTTTCGTTTATTTTGAATGGATTGTATTAAGATGCATTAATGTGCATTTTATTTATTTGCAGAAGTGCATCTAACATCTATGAGTTAAAGCATTTTATTGTAAAAGAGAAATATGGCTTGGAAAAAATCAAAATATCCTTATAACTATGGAAACCATGAAAACAAAAATTGCTTAAATCGAATAAAAAAATTAAATTTGTATTATTTGGATTATTCCAAATACTGTTCTCATTTTGGATATTATTCTCACAACGTTTCGGCCGATATAATCTCCGACCTTCTTCAAGTGTATCTTGTCGAACTCGGTTTACCTATCCTTGGCCATGTTTTTATTAAACCCTCTATCTCTCAACTCCATCATTATCACTTCCTCCCATGTTTTCCTTGGCCTTCCTCTGTGAACTGAACATGCTACTTCAATTATTTTACATCTACTAACCCCAGAACTTATCTGTTCTTTCAACGTGGTCATACCATCGAGGTCTCCTGTTCGGCACACATCTCTCTACACACACCAGATTGGATTTTCCTCTAAGGTCATCAGATCTAAGCCTGTCTTTAAGAATCACATTAAACATTCATTGTATCATTCTTATATAATTTACCTCAATGCAACACATCCTCAAACCTCACTGGCCAGATTTCACTTCCATACATTATAACACTGCATACACATGCCTGATAGACTCTTACTTTGGTCGACAGTCGTAACGCTCTGCTGGTTCGTAATGTAAGCAGTTCCTTGAACTTACTCCATCAACTCCTAATTCTTGCAATCACAGTAGCAGCTTCCCCTCCTTGTGCTCGAATGGTATCACCAAGGTAATAAAACTTCTGAACAACCTCAATAGCTTCGCCATCAAAATATACTCTCTCTACATTTGAGTTCTCATCCGTCTTCATTGTCATAAACTTCTTCTGAAATAAATAATAAATAATATTAACAATAAATAATAAATAAATAACCGTCATGGAAAATAAAATGCTCTGTGGGATCTCAGGAAATCGGGATCGACCAAATCTGTAATGACAACATCCAAAGGCACTTTGGCATCGCACTGATTGAAAGCAAGATAAGGGAATGGCGACTCAGAGGGTTTGGATATGTGCCGATGGCTGACAACGGCTCCATCGCAAAACTCACTTTTAAATTTGAAGTCGTCAGGAAGTGACCAAGAGGAACGCTGATGATGAGATGGGCAGAGGCCCTGCACAATGATCACCATAAAACTGGCCTTCACCTGGATCAAGCCTGTGATCATGCCAAGTGGAGGCAAACATTAATTATTACAAACCCCTGCCGGAGCTAGGGATTAACCCAAAAGAAAAAGAAGAAAACAATAAATAATGAATAAAAAGTTAGAAATATTAAAACCAAATAATGTATTTTTTTAATCAATAAAATCATTTATTTTGAAACTGAGACTTTCAACAAATATGCCCTTTTCAAAGCAAGACTTCCCTTTTCTTCTTTTCATTTTACTGGCATTAACCTTAGAAGAGATGAACCTCCCATGAAGACAGCAAAATATACGTCTGGTCTTGGTGACGAGAGTTTTAAAAGTAAAGTCAGGTGTTGATGTGCACCGCAAGGTTGGCATTTTATTATAATAAAAGGAGTTGGTCACATCTTAGAAAACATTATTTTCATATAGCATTATTATAGAAATTTGAAAACCAAATAATGTACTTTTTTAATGAATAAAATCATTTATTTAAAAACTGAGAGTTTCAACAATTAGATGTCCTTTTCAAAGCAACTTCCGTTTTTTTCTTTTCTTTTCTTCATTTTAATGGTATTAAGCTTAGGAGAGATGACTCTTCCGTTGAGACAGCAAAATATACGTCCGGTCTTGGTGATAAGAGTTTTACAAGTCAAGTCTGGTGTAGATGCATAAAAAAATAAAAATGTATTTGGCTTTTCAGCATAAAAGTGCTCAGGAAGCTCAAACAATATCAACAGATCTTTTTTTTTCTGATTTTGGTTGGTGAGGTTTAAATAGCAGATTCAAATACCCCAGACAAATCCATAGATTTTGAGTCGCCTCTTTGATTCAGAAACGTGGACTACTAACCTAATTTATAAAACAAAAATAAAAAAGTGTTTCTTCTTCAAACATAATTTGGCTTCCCTGTGAATAGCAGAAAAAGACATGGGAATCAGTTTAAGTTTTAGACTGAAGTCTTAAGTTCAAAGACAAATTGTATTTTGATCTTAAAACATGGAAAAATCATTAACACAAAAAAGTAACATGTTTATTGTCAATGCAAAGAATTGTATAGATTTTATTTAAAAGTTACAATTCTAAACAATCCTTTTTGTTTAGGTTTCAATAGATTTCATGTTTCAAAAAAACAATTAAAAAAAGCATTAAAACAAACAACAAAGGGAGAATAGAATCTTGCTTTTAGGTATTCATACCCAAATATGTTTTCGTTCTCACCCCTTCTAACCAATTGGATATACATTTTTGTTTTTTAATATTTGTTTAATGTTGAGTAAATCTGGCTTTGATCTTACTGCTTGAGGTGCCAAATTATTACCTTTGATTTTTCCATTTTTTAGGCCACATATTTCAAAAAAGAGAAAACAGTGTTATTGAAAATATGTCAGATTTTTCGTGATTTATTCGTAGATTCTTAAATCTTTGGCAATACTAAAAATCAATGTTCATTTTAAGATTATTTATTGCCTTTATGGGCAAGAAAAAATAAAATAATAATAATAATAATAATAATAATAATAACCCTTATAACTGGTAATATTTTGGTCACTTTTCAATTGTTTTTTTAAATTAAACAAACATAAAAGTTGCACTACATATGTGTAAAATATTAAATGGCCCTCTGCCGGATATAGTTGTTCTGAATGTTCAATGTTTTAGTGAGTTGATGAATGAACATCTGATTTTAGGATGAGTAACACGTCATGGCACAACATTCTAAATTACACTTGTCTTATCCATTAAAAATAGGAAACGAAGGTATGCAAGCCAGAAATAAAAACTTTTCTCATTCCTTGGCCTTTTAGCAAGGAGCAAAGTGTACTATCTGTTCTCCACTTCATTTTTTTTCTGCCCTCTTTCAGTGAAGGAGAAGTCTGAGGCAATTTTAATTGTTGTCCCAATCCAGAGTGTCCCTTTTTGAGGAGCTGGATTTTCCATGCATTAAAAACCGAACTTGCGTCTAAGTCTGACCTCGTTGGGAGGCAAATAAATAGAGACAGATCATAATTATGACTTCAGTCTGATTCACACACCTGCCTATTTGTCCTGTGACGTTAACTTTCTTTTCACTGTCTTTACCTGGCATCATCTTGAAGACGTCTGATGACAAAGTCGTTAATAACATATACAGAAAAAAACTTACTTAGTGAGTAAAGGAAAACCTTTTATTTTCCTAAAGCTGTATTTTGTGTGTGTGTTTTTGTTACCAACAAACCGAGTATTTAACACATAGACTTTAAAACGTGTTCCTGTAGAGGGCTTGTTGCAGGGGCCTGATTTTAGTTGATCAGTCTTACAAGTGAGAAAAAGACAGATATAAATATGGCAATGTCAAGGAAAGAAAAGCCAAAGCATGGGTGTGTATCAAAATTTAAAGTTGACAAGTATTTCAAATAAATAAATATGTGACCGTTAAGTTTGTGATTCTATAAGTTGACACGATAGATCATCGATCGCTACCTTAAAATGGTGGTGATGATTATCCTAGATGAAATATCCTATGGTATTTTTGCTTGAAGCTGTTGCTTTTGACATAGCTGCTGTAGAACTTTGGCTGTCCAGAGAACAAGCTGCAGATTTTTATGATGATGATGGCCGATAAGTCTTTATGCCGGGAGCAGTTGCTATTCATAGAACTGCTGTAGATCTTTGGCTGGCCAGAGAACAAGCTGCAGCTCTTGATGATGATGATGATGATGATGATGCATGGATCGGTTGATAGCTACTGTAGTTGCTGTGACGGTAGTGATGATGATGACAGTGAAGGGGGTGAAGCTGCTGCTGTTGCTCATGACTGCGTTTAGTGTGGTAGTAAAAAAAATACCGTTCCGACCAGAAGGAATTTGAGCAGAAGAAACTGCTTCTGCTGCTTCTGATGCTGCTGCTGCTGTTGTTGTTGCCTATATTCGCCGTGATAGTAAATATCCCATTCTGTCCAGCAAGGATTCGAAGAAAAAAACCTACTGCTGCTGGGTTTGCCTAATGGCAACCCCGGGGGTGAGCCCCATCTGAAAGACTGGAGTGAAGAATCACACCCTTTTTTTACTGCCTTTCGAGTTGCTGCTGATGCGATGCTTTGATGAGATCTTAGTGGTTGGCTTCAGTGACGTTATGCACAGAAAGAATGAAACTGTTAGTTTCTGTCACATGTGCAAGGTTTGTTCAAGGATCAAACATCAGGTTTTGTTAGGAGTGCCAAGTCATAAACAGGGTCGGAACGACCGGCTATTTGGACCTTTGGCTCATATAACAAATGCTTTAGATTTATAAAAAAAAATATACTAAAAGTTGTGATTTGTATTATTTGAAGTATTCAGACTACTGTTCTCATTCTTGAATGTAATTCTTACAATGTTTCAGTCGACGTAACCTCCGACCTTCTTCAGGTATTTCTTGTCGAAGTCGGGAATCTGTATGGAATTTTGAACAGAACTCTTTATTTAACTGAGCAGGCAAAAGTGAGTTTGCAAAGCTTTTTAAATAAAAAATTAAAGAATCCAAAATTAGTCTCTCTTCCTCTCCATTACTATTTTTAATAATATATCCTTTTGTTTATGATGGGCTATTGCAATTTTATCGTCAGACTTATTATGTGAGACTGTCAATAAACATCAAGAGAGAGCGAGAGAGAGAGACCGAGTGATGGAAGCGAGAGTGATGCACACTGTATGAAATAAGAACCAGAGAAGGTCAAATAACATATAGTGAGAGGGTGAGAGTGATAGACAGACACTTAGTAAGAGATGTGTCACTTGGTGAGTTTATTGCAAATTACGGCTTAATTAGCTGTAATTTTCAATAAACTCTATTATTGTACTATATACATATATAAATATATATATATATGTATATATATATACATATATATATACATCTATACATATATACATATATATACATATATATGTATGTATATATATGCATGTATATATATATATATATATATATATACATATATACACATGTATATATATACATATATACATATATATATACATATATATACATATATATATGTATGTATATATACATATATACATATATATATACATAAATATATATACATATATATGTATATATATACATATATATATATGTACATATATACATATATATATGTACACATATACATATATACATATCATATATATGTACACATATACATATATACATATACATATATATATATGTATATATACATATATATATACATATATATATATATATATATATATATATATATATATATATATATATTAGGAGAAAGAGAGAGAGAGGGAAAAAAAAGAAAGTTTAGGATATCGAATGCTATAACAATGCAATATAGGGTTGAAGAAAAGGTTTGTAGACAACAGGAAACAATATTGTAATAATGCAATATTTTTAATGTATTATTTACCTGTTTCACTGTTTTCAATCAATAATACAGTGTCCAATATTATTTAATATTTCGAGGAGATTCTTCCTTCTCAAAATTCAAAAGTCCACTCTTCTTGTAGAAGGTTTTTAGCCTATATATGCTAACTTTTCTACTCACTATGCATATTTCTTCAAGCAAATTATTACACTCTCACCTATCCATACATATAAAACTCAATGTATGTGGCTGAAACATTGTAAATATAAAAACCAAGATGAGAATAGTCGTCCGAATAATACAGATTATCAAACCTAATCTCAAAAATTCTAAAACATAGCTATCATTATTTTCCCGCTTATCGTTGTGTCTGTGATGTAGATATTTAAATAAAAGGTCTTTTCAATTTCAATGCAAATTGCTTTTGTCGTCGCCTTCAATTGCAAAATTATTTCCTTTGATTTTCGTTTTCGCGACTAATTTCAAAACAAGAAAAACTGTTATTGAAAATATGTCAGATTTCTTTTGATTTATTTGGAGATTTAAAAATATTTGCCAAGACTAAAAATCAATGACCATTTTTAAGATTATTTCTTAGCGTTATATGCGAATAAAAACAATTATTACAACGAGAAATATTTTGAACACTTTTCATTCGCATCTTATTGGAAGAATTTATTGTTGCCTTGTAGGAGATGCAGGCTTGATCTTAACTAAAAAAAATGATGAAGCATAAGGAATAAAATGAGGACCGACAGCAGTACAAAACTCAAATGAGTTACCAACCTTTTGAAAATATCTTTGTAGAAAGTGACCCGAAAGAAATGGCATTGTTAATAAAATTCACAATTTTTCTGCAATCCAACCATATTAGGTACAAATAAACTTTAGTCCATGCCTAACTTGTCCACTAAGTTTCAATCATATATATCAAACAGTCTTTGTTTTATCGCCATTTAATGATATGCAGGGACACTTTAGTGATCGCTTCATCAGTAAAAGGCGTGAATCTAAATTTGCTTTACATTCATTGTACCTTAACCCACCAACCCAGATTTTCATCTATCTATAATATGCAAGGTGTCGCCCCCCTCAAAAAAAAAAATGCCGCCCATGGAATTGTTAATAAAATTCACAATTATATTTGGTACAAATAAATGTTTTCAGTCAGTGCATGACTTGTTCACCAAGTTTCAGTCATGAACATGCAACAGTCTCTGTTCAATGATAAGCACACCTGGATACGACATACAAACTTGTCAATAACTCTTACACACCCCTCTCTTAGCACTGCACTTATTTGCATTCTGATGGTGTGAACTGAAAAGTTCCGGAATAATCTGGGATTAGTTTGATAGATATTTTCCTTAAGATAACCCCACAGATAAAAATCTGAGATGGGAGGTATGGTTCGGTTAGTGTGAAGCCCATTCAGGAATCTCCTACTGATGAGACAATCACCAAAGTATCCTCGTATATCATTAAACGGTGATAAAACAAAGACTGTTGGACATTCATAACTGAAACTTGGTGGAAAAGTCAGACAGACTGAAGTTTAGTTGTACCAAATATGGTTGGATTGCAGAAAGGATTGTGAATATTTAACGATTCTATGGGTAGCATTTTTTTGTGATGGCCTTCTTCAGTTCAATTTTGATTGACATTATCTTTGAGATAACCTGACAAATGAAAATATGGAGGTTAATATCTGATAAGTATGAAGCCCATTCAGGATCACGCCTCCTACCGATGATACGATCATCAAAGTGACCCCGCATTATTGAATGGTAATAAAAGAAAGACTGTTGGACACTTATAAGTGAAATTAGTGGACAAGTCAGGCATAGACTGAAGTTTATTTGTACCAACCAAATACGATTTGATTATAGGAAGGATTAAGAAATTTGTTAACAATTCTATTTTGGGGGAGTTACCTTGTATCAAAAATGCACAATAAGCTAAGCATGCTTGTTACTCTGACTGAAGTTTAAGACAAACTGTTGAAAGTTCCATGTAGATGGACAAATGGACGAAGCCGCTTATAGAGACGCTTGGACATATCTAAATTTACATGCGTCCATTCAATTTACACATTTAGCGTTGAAAATGCTCGCATGACTGAACAATGAAAATGAAGTTTCAGTTTAAAACAAGACATCATCAGCATCATCATCATCATATTCAGTTTAACGTCCGTTTTACATGCTGGCATTTGTTGGACAGCTTTTAAAAATTGACTTTCAAATTAATCTCTCCTTGGCAAGATCTTTATTTATCCCTCTTTCTCTCAAGTCCATTCTTATCACTTCATCCCATGTTTTCCTTGGTCTTCCCCCTGTGAACTAAACCCACTACCTCAACAGTTCTACATCCACTAACCCAAGAACTCTCATCTGTTCTTTGCATGTGACCACAACAACAAAGTCTCCTCTTCTGCACACATCTCCCTATAATCCAAATTTAATTTTCCTCTGAGCTCATTAAATCTAACGCTGTCTTAAACACTCACATTACACATCCAATGTATCATTCTCATATCATGTATCTCCATGCAACACATGTCCTCAACCCTTGTGGCACAATGCGGGACCTTTTGGGGAGCTAAGTGCTCTCCGTTATATTCGTAACCTTTGCGCCAGACTTGAGTTGCAAATAAAATAAATTTGCTGCACTAAAAATGTCAGCTCATTGATCGGGGTATTCAGTGTAATCCGATGTCAGCTAAAATATCAACAATGTTGGAAACACCAGCCAGGTTCAAGAGATCAGATAACCTGTCACCGAGATTTGTTGAAACACTGACGGCGTCTGTGTTTCTCTTCCTTTTCAGCCCCTCTTTCTCTTCCCCTCTCTCTCCCTCTCCGGTCGCTTCTCCACGACAAGCAAAAAATAGTCGTCTTTTGAAATCTGAATGAGGAAGATGCGTGCTTGACACGCTCGCTGAACTTAGCCGAATCTTCGAGTTTTAAATATGTTCTTCAGCAAAAATAAATTATATTTTTATATTTAAAAGTAAAATGGTTTGTTCCATATTTATATAAGGTTCTTTTGCATCACGATGGCCCCCAGCCAGCCAGCCAGTCCCAGAAGCAGACGACAGTGACTATCGTCAAACGATGATTGCTCACTGCCGATAACAAGACGAGACATTGCACATACGTGCACATGTTGTCACACATCGTCCCGTCGTCACATATCGTCCCAAGATCAACCCTACCAAACAGTCGGATCACATTGGTTCTGCAACCAAGATATACCCCTTCGGTCAAGCCTATGGGATCACACCCTCACTGGTCATGTTTTTCTATTCCATAAATCATCACTCTGTGTACACATGCTTGATTGACTCTTTCCTTGATCGACAATAGTAACGCTCTGCTTTTATCATCAAAGATACTGATTACCTATTTCGTGGATGTGCTGATGCAACATCATACTAATACCTACTCACACTTGCCAACAGGTTCGTTTGCCACATTTTCGTTAAATATTATATTAAATAGGCATTTTTTGGAATGTGTCATATTTGAAACAAAAAGCATTTAAGAGTTAACATAAACATCTTTCAGCGAATCAAATGCACAATATTTCCCCAAACTGGGCCGTTTCAATATTTCTCACTGAGAGCCAATCAAATTCATATAAAAACCAAATGCATCGACTTCTAGTTTCAGTCCCTGAATTTTTTTCAAACCTGCCTCAAAAGAGAGCATGCAGCAAAAATTATTTCCCTACGACAGCTGCAGGATATGAAACACGAAACTACCGCAAATTTGTGAACACACACAGTCATACTAACGTCTATGGAACACAGGAAAACAGCTTAGCAAGTCTGTCAAAAAATCTTCCATGCAGCATATCCCCATGTTGCCCATAGCAACCAGCTTGAGATTTGCACAATTACTATTAACCTCATACACGAAGGCAACAAGAGAATGGACATCTCACATTAACCCTTATTTTGGTTATTATTCCAAGTTGCTTTCTTGTAACTTGTAATGGCATCTACGTGGGGTGGGTTGAGCCGGCTCCAAATGTGTGCATCACACCATGCGCAATGCGGTCCACCCATGCCAATCAGCAGCTGAGACCTCAGCATATTTCAGCCAGTCCCAGTTCCAGCGATGAATACCAAAAAAGTTGATGCCACCTATCAGCTCCATAGATTCTGTTTTAATACGTCTTCAGTTAGCTACCTTTGCGCTGCCTCCATTGGTACAAATAAATTTCAATCAATTCTTGCCTTGTCCCTCATTTTTCAGTCATGAATGTCCAACCATATTCGTAAACCTTCAAACTTTAGAAGACTGTCACTTGGAACTAATTGTTAAGCAATGCTATTGACTATTATTTCATATATCCAAACCATTTGAAAATATGTTTTGTTTTTGGAAGCTTTGGCGTTTAGATTATGTGGATGAATTCTTCCTCAGGACCTTGAAGAATGTGTCTAAACCAGCAAAGTCTCCTTTTCAGAACAGCCTTCATGATTCCGAAGTTGTTATCTGTTGTTAATAAAAGAAAATATTATTTGGATTGACTTGTAATGTTTTTTTCTTTATATTTGCCTCTACAAATTTATTTATCTACCGATGTGAGCATGCATCTAAAATTATATTGTTTTATTTGAAGAAATTTTTAAAAATTACACAACTGTAATGTAACAAACATAGAAAAAGGGGAAAAGGGGGGAGCCTTGAAAAACACGTCTGTTCGTTTTGCTATGACGTAACTTCCTGTACATATCAGCTTAACCTCTAACTCAACTTCTAGTAGAAAATTCCTTTTTTAACACACCCACAACTAAATATTGTTACAAATTTACAACGTTTCAGTTTAGTTTGAAATACAAATAGCATCTGAAGAAGGCTGAAGAGTACAACGGTCGAAACATTGTAAAAATAACACCCAGGATTAAATAAACAGTCGAAAAAATGTAATTAATCTAAATAACTATACTCCATCAAAGAAATATGGTAAAATGTGTGCAGCATTTGTAAAGGATGATAATCTGACAGAATATACAAGTAACAAACAAGAAATAAGAGAAAAAGTAAAAATGAAAAACTAATATGAATTAAAAAAAATTACACAGAATCATGATTTGATTTCGCCAATGTAACCTCCAACCTTTTTCCGAACTTATAAATCTGTGTGTAGCACTCGGAAACCTATAAAGATTTTGAACTGAACCCTTCATTTAATACATAGTTTGTTTTTTTGGTTTTTTTTTAAAACTTAGTTCATCCCCAAACAAGGCAAGTTGCCACTGTAGACGTAAGAGGCTACTGACAATTAGTGTGAAAGGTTTGGGGGTCATCCTAAATTGGGAGCGGTGCAGCCGGATGCTTGTTCAGATTAGTTTTAAATTGCTGCCTGTCTGTACAGTCGGGGAAACAGAGATAAAGGAGGGAGTTCCAAAGGCCAGCAGCTTGAGGAAAGAAGCTATTGTAGTAGAAGGCTTTCCGGCATTTAGTGGCATCCACAGTGAATGGATGGGATTTAGCTGATTGTCGGGTCGGTCAAGTGTATTTACGTCGAGGTGGCACCAGAGCAGCAAGTTCATCAGAGCACATTCCATTGAAATACTTGTAAAACAAGCACAAGGATGCAACATTGCTGCGATGGGACAGGGGCTGCAGCTTAGTGGATAGTGAGGGACCTAATAGATTAGCGACTCTTTTTTGGACCTTGTCTAAGATGGAGTGACTAGTCTAGTGAGAAGTTTTCTAGCACGGTAGAGGGAGCCCACCTTCTTTGCAGCAACCTTGGCAATGTCTTCTATGTATTTGTTCCAATACATGTTACCTGTGAATGTTAGGCTGAGGAGTTTGAACATTGGACTCTCAGGTAGAGTGTGATTTGCCATGCCAATCGGTGGTTGAAGAGGTTTCTTGTAGTTGTTAAAAGAAAGGAGCTTTGTCTTAGCAGCATTAAATGTTACCATCCATTTATGACCCCATTCCACTACAGACTAATCACTTTCTAAGGATTCAGCCATTGCCTCGGATATGTGCGCGTTCATTTTACCCACATGATGAGAGTAGAGCATGATGTCGTCAGCAAATATACCCATCTCAGACACAAAAGAGGTCATTTATGGAAATCAGGAACAATAAAGGTCCAAGGATCGATCTCTGGGGCACACCTGCATTTATGTCATGTTGTTTGGATGAACGGCTATAGTGGTAGATTGTTCTCATTCTATCAGCAATGAAAAGGTAGAAGTGTTAATTTTTATGTTATTCTTATTTATTATCGCCTGTAGAAAGTGTTAATACATGTGAGTGATTTCCCCTGAAGCCTCACCCTGGTAGTGTGGTGGCGTTTGGCCGGAAGTTGTTAGATCGCCATTATTGTTTATTATGTAGTCTGTAGCTGAGCACGAATAAAATATTCTCTCCGTCTTTATCCGTTATCGAAGTTTGTTATTTACATATTAATATTCTCTTTGTTACCTATTAACATTCTATTATTTTCGTATTATCAGTAAGTTAAAAGTTTTGTTACATTAATAATATCATTTGAGCACAGGGTGGAGCAGGTGCTAGTGTGATTGCAAGCATTAAGAGTGGACGGAGTAAGTTCAGGGAACTTCTGCCATTACTAACCAGCAGAGCATGACCACTGTTGACCAAGGGAAGAGTCTATCAGACACGTGTACGCAGTATGATGATGTATGGAAGTGAGACCTGGCTAATGAGGCTTGAAGACATGCGTTGCATGGAGAGAAATGATATGAGAATGATATGATGGATGTATAAATCAGATGATGATGATGATGATGATGATGATGATGATTAAGGATTAAACCTTACAAACTTATGAAAACTGTCACTTAAAACTGATTGTTAACCAATACTTTTAATCATTATGTCATATATCTATGTTATTCGAAAATGTTTTGTTTAAGTTTGGGGTAAGGTACACGATAAGTCATGAAAATGAAATGCCGTGGTAGACAAAATGTTTGAAAGAGGAGACAAACGGAAAAACAGGTTAGAATGCAGGAGAAAAACAAAAACAAGAGATTTGATCGGTTTTGTTCGTATTAACGAACGTCTTCAGAAAAAGTGAAGATTTGGAAACAATTTTATTTTGAAGGCACACACATGGGAGAAGGAGAAGATGATCCGATTGGACCATATGAGAAGACTTTTAGCTATATTGAAATATGATTTGACAAGTAGGTGACATATTCTTCTTTATCTTATTCTTTTTTTTAATATTTTTATTTATTTTCTTTTTCTTTTCCATTTTCGCACTTACTGAGCTAGTATAGGGGAGGTGGTAGGCAGAGGGGGTAAAGGCGATAAGAGGGAAGAAGGTTAGTTTCTCTGTCTTCTTCCCTCTTATCGCCTTTACCCCCCTCTGCCTACCGCCTCTTCCATCCAGAGAGGCGGTTGTTTCATTGTGCCAACACATGTGTGAATTACCAGGTTATATTAAAGTACTTGCTAAAGGTTTTTTCAGTGCTATATTTGTTTTTCTACAGGAAGATTCTCCGTCCTCTCACATACTAGATTGCTATACTGTGGGAATTAATAGAAACGGATATGACGTCACATGTCTCAAATAGAAAGTAGAGAACAGAACAGAACAGTCCGTTTGGGAGCACACAGTGCATGTTGAATGATAGGGGCTTACAAAATATAATTAATTAGTTAACGATCTTCCTATTCCAAGAACTGCAGGCTTGCTGACTGTTTTCCTCCTACCTATAGTCTTGGTCTTTTCAAGACGAAAGTCAATAAGCATCTACTGTCTTTGAGATAATCATCTTTCGTTCTTTTTAGCTCCTTACATCAAATGGCTTAATGTCTTGTCTGGAACGATTTCCATAATAAAAAATTCAGCGCCTTGTATCCCCAAATTGGCACCCATTTGGTACTGGCCAGGCTCAATGTCACTTAACTTCAGTAATCTAATGGAAACCAGTGTGATAACGCGATTATGCCGTATTACTATAGAACATTTAAACCATTCTTGTTGATTCAACCTGTGACAATATATTTGAAAAACTAACATAATTATAATATAAAGACACACACAAGTCAGCATAGCTCAACAGTAAAGCATAAGACTATTATGGTTCTATCCTTGGTCTTGAATCTCTAAGGGAGCTATGGGGGCTGAACTTCCTTTAAAACTTCAAATATATTCTACTTTGATGAAATTTATATCATATGTATAAATTTCTCGGGGGAAGACAATGAAAGTGTTGCCGAATCTCTCTATTTTCTGAATATCTACGTATCCCCACCTCTAAGTGACCAATGGGGACATAACCCCCTTAAATCTTCAAATACGTATATCCGATTTTAATAAAATTTAAACCATATGTATGAGCCACTAATTTAGATATTTTTCCAACATTTCAGCTTCTTTCGGCTCTATTAGGGGTCGAAATGAGAATAGGGGGAAAGTAAAAACAAAAAAAGTAATATTGTTTTATGTGCATAGTGAAAAAGTGCATATTAGTGATCCTCATTCAATCCCGTACAACGTCGGGTCTCCCTGCTAGTAATAATATAAAAAAAACGCAAGTCAGCAATAAAGCATTAAGCGATTATGGTTCTACACTTGCTATGAGATACAAGACAGCTTTTATTTAGTCTGCTTGAAAGTAATTCCATGTGTTTTTATAGGTTAACACAGATAAAAAAAAAATAAGACCAATTAAATGAACCTAGTGTTTAAATATTTTTAAAGACAACATGTCAGTGAAAATTAAAAAAAGAATAAGGAAATTGAGTGAAACAAAATTGAATTTTATGAAATAAGAATTCAATTATAATAACTTTGGACAGACTGACTGGGAAATTAGAAAGATCAAATAAGATCTAATCTAGAATTCGCAATTAACACAAGAACCAGGTGTTTGCCGCCAACCAAAAGTCCAGAAATGTATTGAAACTTTCAAAAGAGTTGATTCTTAACAACAAATTGTTTAAGTTTTAATCCTAACAAAATAAAATTGCAAATTATTTATGTTAGATATTGGACGGGTTGACCCATTAGACTAAATAAATAAATATACAAGGTGAGTCCATTTTTTGCACTAACGGTAAAGTCAAAACTCCCTATTTCAAGTAAGTTCAACCTCACACAATAGACGCAACATCTTTTTTATATACTGCTTATGTATACACGATATTAGTCGCAAGGTTAACTAATTTGTATCTTCGATTTTAAAAAGCACATTTTATTAATTAACTATTATTTGTTATTGGTTTTTAATTCAATGATTATTTTGATTTTAATATAACAAATAGTTCTTTTTCGCAATATTATTTTATTTCCTGGACAAATATTTAGCATTTGTGTTCAAATGTTATTTTCTTTAGAGCGCCCCACCCCCCATCGAATTGATTTTTAACAAATTTCGATCTATTTCTAAATTGCAAGTGAAAAGAAAAATTTATTTCTTCTTTCTTTTCCTTTCTTCACGGTCACATGTAAAAGATAAATAAATTTGTATCAAAATTACTGAAATGTTAACATTTATTTATCTATATGAATAAATGAGAAAGATTTTGTATTGTGTTTACAACAAAATTATAAATGAACTGTTTATTATTTTAAATTAATGTTTAAAGTATTTCAAATAGCAAACTTTGCGAAGTGACAGCAAGCTGGCAAAGCCTGCTAATATATAATAATAGGTTGTTGAGAATAACAGGAAATGAAAGAGATAGAACTCTTATATCTCAATACAAAGGGAGATAACTTAACATTGCTGGTGTCTCCTTGTGAAGACTACACTCCTCATCCCCAAAATAAAATAAAACAACAGAAGTAAGACACGTCATTAACCTCTCAGAATTTCAGAAAAGGCTTCCATAACTTAACAACTACTTCTACATAGTGATCTAATATGTGTAACTGTGTTCCATAATATATTTCGAAGTAAGACCTCTTATCAAATGGTTAGTGTTTCAAATCTCCTGAAACTATACATATTACACATAATTTCTGAAACAAACTACATCACCTTATTATTATTTTTTCTCTCATTTTCAGCTGAGCAAAATAACAGTATAAGGGTAAAATGCCGGACCACTGATCAGTTTGCTGATCAAGCAGTAAAATTGATATATATTTATATATTTTTTCTTTCTGAGGATAAGAGTTATTTCTTTGAAAATCCATGAACCTTATTATATTATATTCCTTGTTTAAACATTTGATGATTATAATAAACTTGTAAAGTATGTAACTTTACTTTTTTTAATTATTTCATTCTTTCCTATAATAATGCTCTATCCCCAATATCGAGCATATTTCTATCCCGATATGATCAAAAGAAATTATATATTGGAGATTTAAAATTTAGTGTTATATTTGTATGTATGTGTGTTTGCGTGTATATGTGTATGTATATGTATATATATATACACATATACATACACACATATATATATATGTATATATATGTATATTGTATGTATATATATATATATATATATATATATATATAGTTTGTGTACATGTATGTGTGTATCTGTTGGTACACCTTGTTATAAGGGAGATAATTCACTACTATTTTCAAGAGTTGTTCCCCTTTCTCGGAAGAAGAAAAGAAAATTAAATTAAATTTAAATTTAAAAAAAATCGTTAGTGAATTAAACTCTGAATATTAATAACATTTTATTAAAATCATAACAGCATTAAATAGTTTCAGATTAAGTGGATAATGATAATATTAAACATAAGTAAAACAAGAATTGATGAATTAGTTCCGTTTACTACATTTTCTGCGTGCTACACACAATCTGGCTAGGGTATAAATCAAAACATATTCAGCCGTTAATAATAAAAAATAAATTTGAAGAAATAAAAGAAAAGAAAAGAAATAAAAAATTTCAGAAAAGCAAAGAAGTAAATATTGTTAGAATAAAACAAGATATCAATAGTATATATATATATATATATATATAAAAAATTGAATAAATAATATTAGAAAAAAAATTTAATTGAACAAGTCTCTTGGCTGTTATCCCTACATCCCCCCCATCACAAAAAAATTATATGTTTTTATTTTGTTTTGTTTTTTTTATGTATACATATATGGCACTTCGCCAGTGGGTCCAAATATAAAATATTCAGAAAAAATAAAAATAAAATAAATAAGTAATAAAAATAATAAAAACAAAAAAAACAATCAGTTATAGTTTTAGTTTTGTTACATTTGCTGCTGATATTAATATTTACCGCGTTATAAGCAATATTGCTATTCCGCACGTTTTTTGAGATTTGAAACACCCACCATTTGACAAAGAGGTCTTCCTTGAAATATATCATGGAACACGGTCACACACATTACATCACAGTGTTGAAGTCTTGCCTCATCAAGTAAGATTTGCTATATAGGAAAAAAAATTACAAACATTTTTTTTTTTAATATATAAAGTAAAATCACTTGTTTTTGTCTTACTTCTCAACGCCGACATATTTCTATTTCTTGCATTGTGATAGCCTTCTAATACTCCTCTCTCTCTCTCTCTCTCTCTACATATATATATATATATATATATATATACATTTTTATTTATATGAACATTTTGGCTACACGTTTGCAGACATGTTTAAGCTTTAGCTGGAAATCAGGCAAAGTTTTAATTATAAAAATGAAAATGTTCTTTCAGAGAGATTACAAGTAGCATGGTCATATTAAATGGCTTTAATTTAAAACATTTTAAATATGTTTAAATTTTTATTTTTTTATAAAAATAATTATTTTAAAAAAATTTTAAATTTTAATTTAAAATTTTTTTTAAAGTTTCTATATCTTTTTAATTTTATTTTTCTTTAATTTTAAAATGTTTTATATTACTTTTAAAATTTTAATCTTTTAATATTTTAAAAGTTTTAACAGCTTTTTAAATTGTAATTTAAAAGTTTTAAAAATTCTATATATCTTTTTAATTTTAATTTTTTAATATTTCAAAGCTCTTTTTAATTAAAATTTTAAGTTTTCAATTTTTTAAAGTTTATATGTCTTTTTAATTTTAAGTTTTTTTTTTTTAAGTTTTATGTATCTTTTCTTATTTCTACTAATTTTATGTTTTGAGTTAATTTGGAACACACGATATGAGTTAATATTTATTTTAAAAATGTATTCCTAATTTTTAAAAAGTTTTCAATTTTTTAAAGTTTATATATCTTTTTAATGTTAAGTTGAAATTTTTTTAAAAGTTGTATGCATCTTTCCTATTTGTACTAATGTTATGTTTTGAGTTCATTTGGAACACGCGATATGAGTTAATATTTATTTAAAAATGTATTCCTAATTTTTAAAAAAGTTTTATATTACTTTTAAAATTTTAATCTTTTAATATTTTAAAAGTTTTAACAGTCTTTTGAATTTTAATTTTCAAATTGTAATTTAAAAGTTTTAATTTTTTTTATATCTTTTTAATTTTATTGTTTTAATATTTCAAAGTTTGATATATCTTTTTAATTAAAATTTTAAGTTTTCAATTTTTTAAAGTTTATATATTTTTTAATTTTAAGTTAAAATTTTTTAAAAAGTTTTATGCATCTTTCCTATTTGTACTAATTTTATGTTTTGAGCTCATTTGGAACACGCGATATGAGGTAATATGTATTTAAAAATGCATTCCTAATTTTAGAGTGAGGTGGCCACGGAATTGAGAATCAAATCAAATCAATGCTATGAATTATGACTCTCAAATCCGTGTAGATTTCCTATCGAACAGCGACTGTTTCAGAAGCAAATAACGACCTATACATTCACTTCTCGACTATCAATAACCATATAATAATAGATTCAGACATCAAGTCCTTTTTCCCCTATCATCAGTATACATATATACACGCACATTCGCTTGTCATACGAACCGGGTCTACTATCAAATCACATGAGGATACATTGTTATTAAATCCAGGCCAATACATACATGCATTTTAAGTAATTTGTGCAAATGTTAATCTATAAGCACAAGTTACTAATATCTGGTAAGAAAAAAAGAGATTATTGCTGCAATTTATAGTGATAAGTAAATAAACAAATCATTTCTAATAATACATATATGCAATATTTCCCAGTGTGCCTGTAAATCGGTATGAATTCAAGTATGTTTATGAATGGGCATATTTGTGTAGGGTTATATAGGTCAGAGGTTACATCGGCCAAAACCTTGTGAGAATAACATCCAAGATGAGAATAGTAGTCCAAATAACCTTATACTTAGGTACTCCCATGTCCTGAGACATATGAGACAGTCAAAGTCATCCATCGCATTCATAAGAATTTGAATGTGGCATACTTTTGACTGTTTTCATAGCAAGGATATTTTACAGAGACATGTCGCTAGCCTAAACCCAAAGTACTAACATTTATAAAGAAGTCTCCGGTAGATAATATCAGTGATAGATCATATTTAGAATTGTAGAAGTTGAAGATTGTAGACATGGTGATTATCAGTTGTTTGCATTCTCAAGTTAGTATTTAAAGTCAGTCTAAGACAGAGAAACAATTCCATATTTACCAAAGTCTTTACACATTATTGTAAAATGCTTCCCATACTTACTGTTTGTAATTCCTATGTTACTGGCACAAATAAATGTATGTATATATTTTTTATTTGATTAAAAACTGGTTTATTAACCTTAAAAACTCCTTGCATGTTTACTTAGACTTAAACTTAAACTTATGTACTCCCATGTCCTGAGACATATGAGGTAGTCAAAGTGATCCATCGCATTCATAAGAATTTGAATGTCGCATACTTTTGACTGTTTTTGCAGCAAGAATATTTCACGGGGACAGGTCGCTAGCCTGAAGCCAAACCACTAACATTTATAAAGAAGGCTGTAAGTGGAGAAGTATCCGGTAGATATTTACTCCCTTCTTTTCAAAGTGAGCCCAAAATCGTTGATTTCCAGATAATCCAAATAATACAAATTGCTAATCTTCATCTAAAAAATTAGACAACCATGAGAACAATCTAATCGATTAAATAAAGATTTCAGTTTGAAGATCTCATAAATATTGCCAAGTTCGACTAGAAGGTTTCCATGTTCCAAAAGATTCACATGACGAAGGTCGGAGGTTACATAGGCCAAAATATTGTAAAAATAACAACCAAGATGAGAATTGTAGTCCAAATATCTAAATAATAGAAATTGCTAATCTTCATCTCAAAAATTAAATTTTGGAAGTTAAACTAAAAAAGCAATGACTACCGTGTCATGACTGATGGAATGAGGACAATCTACCCCCGTCTATTAAATAAAGAGTTCAGTTCGATATAAATATTCCCAAGTTTGACTAGAAGGTTTCCAAGTTCCAAAAGTTTCATCTGAAGAAGGCCGGGGTTTTACAACGGCTGAAACGTTGTAAAAAATAACAACCAAGATGAGAATCGTAGTCCAAATAATCCAAATAATACAAAAAGATTATTATTGCTAAATGAATAATTTAGATTTAAAAACACAAAAAAAAGGCAGCCATTAAATGTCCTCTGTAAAGTTGTTTTAAAACCATTCATGGAATCGTGATTGAAAAAAGTTCCATTTCCAATTCTATCCTCGGAGCAAGCACTGAATAATTTTATTCCGCGGGCAATGTTTGCAACCAAGAAATATTGCGGCAGTTAATCTAGATGCAATAGTCATGGGTTTTCGCATTTCTATCGGTCCTTGATGTCATTGCTCGAGGCCATCACTGAGTTGGCCAAATGGGAAATGTCAGTTCCTCAACAATGACCACCGCCCAAGGGTATCAAATTTCTACCAGAACCGAAGTAGAAAGGATTCCTGTCTTTGACCACTGGGAAACACCAGACAGATCTTCAAAGAAGACGCAAAAACTCTTCCTGGCGAATTTTTTGTATCTTTCTTTTCCTTTTTTGGTTTGTGTGTGTGTATGAATAGCAAAGATCTTTCTAACAATCAGTAGGGAATACTTGAGGTGCAAGATTAATGTGTCTAGTGTAGGTGGTGGCCAGCTGTTTAACTCAGAAAGTTAGTCCCTTTTTACTTTAAGGTGGCAAAGTAAGGGAGATAACTTGAAAAAGCAAACTCCATGACTGAATTATCGGGAACAATGTCTCACGATCTCTACTGTTGTTATATTGGTCAAATTCCTGGATATTTCATAAGCTTCACATTTGCTAGAATTAACTATTAAACATAGAGAGAGTAGAAAGTACACATTGGGTTTACTTATAACTTTTGCCCCCTGCCTATTTTGTCATTTAGTCCTCAGATTTGATGATCAATGTTCAGTTCAAAATTCTGTATAGGTTCCCAAGTTCGATATAAAGATTCTCAAGTTCGAAAACAATGCACCTGAAGAAGGTCGGAGGTTACATCGGCTGAAATCTTGTGAAAATAACAACTAATAAACGAATAGTAAGCATGGATAATGCAAATAATAAAAATTATCAATCCTCATCTAAAAAATGATGAAACGTTTTTCCTGGATGCTTTATACAAAATTCACAGATGATTTTTTAAATATTGTTTTATGAACTGGAATATATATATATATATATATATATATATATATATATATATATATATATGTTCATTGATATCATCAAAACATTTAATCGCTATAGATCCATCAAAACAAAGATTTTTTTTCCGTTGGTGTATATTTATACAAATAAGTATGAAAAGAAATCATCTCTATGCGCGTTTCATTACTAGGGCAAAAGGAATTTAAACAAACCAATTGGGCTTTATTCCTACGCTCCGCAATTCTTCAGGGGGAAAATACTAGCCAAAAGAACTAGACAAAAAAAAAAGAAAAAAATCACTTCTAGGTCGAAGGTGGTAAAACAATTCATGAGATACACTAGTTGAAAATAGTCATTCGTTCATACCCAACGTTGTCGAGGGATTCAATTAAGGACAAGTGGGTATGGAAAATAAAAAATTCTATTTCACTTAAATTTTTTTGATTGGAATTGTCGCATAATTTCATTAAGCTTCTCTACCAGAAAAAAAGAAGTGCGTTGCCACAGTTAGCATATGGAGTTTTATTTGTGATTTAGAGATAGCAGTTTCATTCTCGTCCCTGTACAAAAAAGAGCCGGTTTGGATTCAATTCGATAATTTCCACCTTAAACAACATTTGGCATCATTCCGGAATTTATAGAGAGTACCCAACTCTTTTTAAAACACAATATATATATATATATATATATATATATATATATATATATATATATATATAATTAACTTGTTACAAATATCCAGGGGGTATGAATCCGAAGGAAGTTGAAACCGGGTTTATGAGAGTGCTCAATGAAAATTCAGAGCAAAATATATATTTTTTGATTTTATTCCATTAGTTGCGACAAAACAGGTTTTGTTTCATTGGTGCGAATATATATATATATATATATATATATATATATATATATATATATATATATATATATATAGCTGGAAAGATATGCAGGTATTTAGACGATCTGTATGGTTTATGTTTGAGCAAGAAACTAGACATTTTTAAGTTTAAAGATGTAAAAAGATATTTAATCTTAAAAATGAAATGGCCGCAAACTGTAGACATAGGATAACTAATTAAAAAAATTAATGCACTTAAGAATAAAATAAAGGTCGATAATACCGCTTGAAAACGTACCTGACTCCTGACACAATCTTCTACCTGTATACGAGTCTGATTCGTCCTAAGATGGAATACTTCTGCCACATTTCCGGAGGTATCGCTCCCTGCCTTTAAAAAGTTCAAAATTGACTCTGAATTAAAGTGAGGGATGATCTCGTTTGTTCCTTACAGGCCCTTTCTAACATAAGAGCCGTTGCTTCTCTCTCTCTCTCCCTCTCTCTCTCTCTCCCTCTCTCTCTCTCTCTATATATATATATATATATATATATATATATATATAATTTATTTACAAAACTATGCGTTATATATTTCACAGTCGTACCGTGGTTTCATCCAGATGGAGTGGCTTTTTAAATTTTTAAAATCCGTCTATCGCCCATAAGGACTCGTCAGCATTCCGAAATGTAAACACAGTGGGAAATAGTGCCAATTCTCCCTGTGTTTACATTTCGGAACGCTGACGAGTCCTTATGGCCGATAGACGATTTTTTATGTAAAAAGCTACTCCATCTAGATGAAACCACGGTACGACTCTGAAATATGCAACGTATAGTTTTTTTTTAATAAATTATTCATATTTAGCTTCCAGATTTTGGCGATCAACAATTTATTGATTTCTTTTCTAACATAACCTGACATACTATATATATATATATATATTTATGTATTTTACAAAAAAATATATATTTAAAAAGAAATAATTGTCCTTATAATATTTGAAATGTATTCAATTGTAAGCTCAATGAATATAATATATATATATATATAAATATATATATATATATATATATATATATATATATATATATATATATATATATATATATATATATATGCAAACATTGTTAAAAATAACAGAATTCGTCTGTTTAATTATACCTTCTTTTATTTTTTCAAATTTTCTGATGGCAATTTTTGTATTAAAATCCAAATAATTAATAAATATTCCATAGGTTTCTCGAACGTTTTCGATTATTTGTCGAATCATCCTCAGGTATCAAAAGCAAATGAACAAAAAAGCTGGAGAAAGAAGAGAACTTTAAAAAGACGGTGGAGAAACGCGCATAGAACGTTTTCCGCATTGTTCCAGGAAGTCGTTGATGATTTTAAATTCAGCAACGCTGGATGGCATCACAGCACAAAATCGCATTACGTTAAGCATTTTAAAATGTTACCACTGGTTTTATATGTGATGTTGTTAATCTTAGGTTGTTGTGTTTGTATGTAGATGGCTTCGAGTATTTTTAATTTTTTAAAATTAGTTTCGGAATGTATAATTTTAGTGTTATTAACTAGAATTAGTCTTATATATATATATATATATATATATATATATATATATATATATATATATATATATATATATATATATATATATTATCTGAAGACAGACATAGACAGAGGATGAAGAGAGTTCAGATAAAGAGGCCTCTAGAGCTCCCTTTTGTTAGGATTTGAAACCGACGGTACCGATGTTGTTCTGATCTTCTGTAATACAAACATTAATATATATATATATATATATATATGTTATCATTTATATGGAAAGTGCTTGACTGAGCTCCAATCACTGTTTCCTCCTTGTTGTAAGACATTCAGAGCATTCACAACAACGAAAAACTTTCCTTTCTTCTTCAGTGTTCCTAGCGTCAGGCGGGATACGCTCACAAAGGCTTCCTGTCCGTGGAACACATTGCAACGGGACTGTTTCACTATAGATTACAACTTGATCATCTTCAAATCCAATGTAAACCGATTCCTGTAGCCACAACTTTTCGAACTTATTCTGACAATCATTCAATCTCATTAACTCTTATACTCTAGTGGCCTGTGGCCTTGATAAGTAGTGACAATTTTCCTAGTGACAAAAATTGACACATCCTTGAAGCCTTTAATAGGTGCAAGAGATGAGACCTCCAAAATACTTCAAATAAATCAAAAACACTGCCATCGTGAAAACTGTGAAAATAAAGCAAAAGCAATGATATTAAGAAAGTTTAAATTCTTTAGAGTTAAGCTCCCATTTCCAATAAGATTTTTCAATGGTTAAAATTAGCTCAAATTTTAAGTACTTTTCAAATTTTATATACTTGTTTATTAGGCCTAAAAATCAAAGTATTAGCAAACATAAAAATAACAAACTTCTTAGATATCACTTTCAACTTAGATAAGAATAGATAAGCCGTATCTTCTATATAAAGTTAAGACGCTTTTTCCCTTGTACGTTTGTCAAGAATAGGAAAATAACCACATACATCACAGGATACTAAACCCACCACTATATTACGCTTATTAACTCGAGCGTGTTATAGTAAATTTGTGATTATTTTCTCCAGCTAACACTAAATATTACTTTTGACCCACCATCTTAGACTCTCACCAAAACATACTCCATATAGGTGGTAGCAACAACTTTTTCCGCTAATACTTTAGTACTAATACCCTTCTCATCGACACCGGGAACTAATAAACAACGTCTACTTTTTAAAAAAGTTTCATTTATTATTTACACATACATTTAATGAACGCTCCATCTGATTCCGCTGATTTTCGAGAATATCATATTACGTTATTTCTACCTATTACGTATACAGTTATACTCATTCCAGTTTTTATAGAAGGCAATTAACGAACATAGTTCCTTACAGTGTTTCATTTTTCAACATGGCTGCTACAATTTCTTCAGCGACTCGACTTCCGAATTCAGTCAATATATGCCAAGATATTCGACAGAACCCATAATGTTGACATTTTCTGAATTCTACAACTTTCACACGCATACTATCACAAAATTGGAAAAAATCGATTTCTTTGCATAAAAATAACCACCCACGTGTGACTGGTGGACCTTATATTTGGTCGCCTTCCGGCGGATCATAAAATAAAACGCATGGCAGCTACAGGCTTCGTTTAAGTGTCCTATTTTTCAAGAGATTTTCGACTCCGTGGCCAAGAGGTTATCAATGTACATCCAAGACTGAGAGGTTTAGCGTTCGATCCCAGTCGACTCACACAATTATTTTTTTCTACATTTTTATGGGTCGGGTTTTAAATTCAACGTTATTATGTAATAATTTGAACAGAAACTAATGTAATATATAGTACTTTAACTATTGTGAATATTATCATTTCAGGTCCTTAATTATATTTGTGTGTTTCAATAGTGCTCAGAAGGCATACTCATTTTACTTTTTTCTTTCTTCACAAAAAAAGGGAATTTCTATACAAAGATAACGGGAGGGGAATTGGTTTTAATACTGCTCTGTAAGCCTCTTTAATTTTAAAAGTGCCCATTATCATAGATAGAGCAGATTTATAATCAAAAATGAAAATTCTGGCGAAATACCGGTAACAAGGGATGAGCAAGGAAGACTCCTACAATCGCGTCTCCTTCCTTCCTTTATTCCTTTTTGTCTCCTTTCCTATTTGCATACTGTCAGATGTTGACAAATTTTAATTCATACTTTTATATTTCTCCCCGGCAACGCCGGGCGACGGGCCCAACTAATTCAAAATATAATGCTAACATAATATGCATGCACCCAAAGTCCAACAACCCTTCAGTAATTATAAAACTGTTTCTGTTGAATGTAGATTTAACAATAACTTTACTAATTAAAATGTATTGAAGAATTTAAGCAACGTCTATAACACAGCTCTAAAAAGAGCGAGTATACCAACATAAAATAAATAGAAGTAACAAGATACTAACAATAAAAATAGAAGAAATAGAAATATCATTTGGTTTATCCCTTAATATAATCAGATGCTGAAAACCAAATCTTATTGATAAGCATTTTCTTGCAACTAGACTTCTACATAAAATATACAATAAAATTATTCGAGACTCTTACAGTTGTTGTGAGAATTTAGAAATTATCATCAAAGCTTACAATAATAAAATATTAAAGTATTGTACTGAAAAAATAAATGTCAAAGATAAATAAACACAACAGCAACAACAATGATAATAATAATAATAATAATAATAATAATAATAATAATAATAATAATAATAATAATAATAATAATAATAATAATAATAACATAGGAAATAGTAATGACTGTGATAGAATATAGTAATAATTAAGATATAGATAAGAAAGGTAAAAATAGGGGGAAAATGTAACTGTAAAATAAGGGTGAATTGCCCTTCTACAAGCTAACTGTTTATCAGGAATCAAACAAGCCACAATATATATCGTCGAATACCCGAAAAACAAAAATAATATTATATAGGGGGGAGCTAAATAAGATTTTAAAAAGGTATTATAATCACGAAAACACAATTACAAAAAACGTAGATATAGTACATCATTATCGACTTATTTTTCAGAATTTAAGGATAGCAGACAGTGACTAGTAGTTGAATGGAAAATTTAAAGATGGCGAGGACATGTAGATATTTAGATGATCCATGTAATTTATGTTTGAGCTAAAATTGTCTACCAAGCTCCAGCCCCTGTCTCATCACCGCAATGTTGCATCTTTGTGCTTATTTTACAAGTATTTCAATGTAATGTGCTCAAGCAACTTGCTGCACTTGTGACCCTTCGACGTAAATACTCCTAACCAATCCGTCAATAGGCTAAATCCCACTCCTTCACTGTAGAGGTCCCCAGATGGCTAAAGGCTTTCTACTGTACTGCTTCTTTTCTCGAACTGCTTGCTTTTTTAATTCCACCCTTGCTCCCTGTTTCTACTACTGTACTAACATGCAGAAATTTAAATGTAATGTGAACAAACATTTCGCTGCACAGCTCACCACTTAAGATGTTCCTATAAATCTTGCCCCTAATCTACAGTAGGTCTTTATGCCTCAGTTGCAATGTGCCTTGTTTGGGAGGAATAAAAGTAAACAAGAAAATTAGAAATCTTAAGTTTAAAGATGTAAAAGATTTACTAAATCTTAGAAGCGAAATAGCCACAAACTGTAGGCATAGAATAAGCATCACTTTGAAATAGTTACTATAAAATTAGTAAAAGTAAAAGTAAATAAATCTTAACTCTTAGTAAAATATGTACGTTATGTTTGAGTGAGAAACTAGAAACTTTAAAGTTTAAAGATGTAAAATAATTACTTAATCATAGAATGAAATAGCAATAGACTATAGAGATAGAATAAATTTTACTTTGAGATAACTAATTAAAAAAACTAACACACTTAAAAATGAAAAAAGTGAATCAAAACTTCTAATATATTTTGAAAAGTAGATTAAAAAATTCGCTTGGAATTTACATTTCTATTTCTATTATATTACCAATAAAAAACGTTGTCATTTTAAATATTGTGCCCTAAGATTAAATTGGATTTCAGACACAGTTACTTCAAATGATTTCAGAAATAGTCAATTAAGAAATAAAATAGTAAACATCGTCTTACGAATAGATTGGATTTTAGAAACATTTGCATCACCCGCAAGAGTACACACGGACATTGGTTGTTTCTTTGTTTTTAACAAGCTATATCTTTTCCGTTTTTTGATTACCTACGCCATTTCATATTATTTTCTTCTTTTGTTTGTTTTTAATTCTTTAGTAGTGACATCAGTTCCGTCAATGGCGTTTATTTTATTTCACATTCTTTGATTACTATGCGTTTAGGTATTATTCTTGATATTTTTTATTAGACTATTTTTCTAATTATCCCGAGCAAGTTTACACTAATTGCAATCATACTCCCAGGCAGTACCGGTTTTGATACGCTTATATATATAATGTATTTTATTTTAAAACTATATATTCCAATGTATTTTTGGGGTATCTAGGTTACACCGTTCAGTAATCGAAGCATTCGAGAAAAATGTCAAGACCGATGAAACCCCGGTACACCAAACAGACACTGTAATGTATAGTTTTAAAAATACTTCATATTAGCTCTTGTAGCACTTTATTGTGTTTTTTTTTTCAACTAATTTATGAAACACACACACACACATATATATATATTAACCCAATGTCTGTATGTATGTGTAATGTTCTTGTGTTCCCTATAGAAAGAAATATTAGAGAATCAACATAAAATCTAAAAGTGTATTCTTATGTAAAATTTACTGGGTAGACAATGAAGATGTTCCCGAATATCTAAGTGAATCTCTAAGGGAGCTATGAGAGCATAATCCCCTTAAAACTTCAAATATATCCTATTTTATGAAATTTATATCATATGTAGAAAATTCTCCGGGAAAGAAAATAGGAGTGGTTTCAAATCTCTACATTACCCTCTATCTACTGAATATCTACGTGCCTCCATCTCTAAGAGACCCATTGGGACACAACCCATATAAAACTTCAAATATGTATATCTGATTTAAATAAAATTTAAACCATATGTATAAAATTTAAACCATATGTATAAGACACTAATTCAGAGATTTTCTAACATTTCAGATTCCTTCGACTATATTAGGGGGACGCAATGGTAGGAGGAGGTCAGTAAAAACAAAAAAAGTTATATTGTGTTATAAGTATAGTGAAAAAATACATAGAAGTGATCCTCATTCAATCCCGAGCAACGTTGGATTTTCCTGCTTGTATATATATATATATATATATATATATATATATATATATATATATATATATATATATATATATATATATATTGCATGTCTATTTAGGCAGCGTTCTTTCATTTAAGCAAACAGTGTTACACATAACAGAATTCACACCTGATTATCCTTTTTTTATTTTTCAATTTTTCTTATAATCTTTTTTGTGTAAATTGTGTAAAAAATTTTTAAATTAATAAATGTTCCATATCTATCTTTCGATTCTTTGTTAAATCATCTTCTGGTGACAAAAAACAAATGAGCTGGAGAAAAGAAGAAAACTTCAAAAAGCAGACAAGAACGTGTATATTAATTCGTTACACGTCAAAAGAACAAATCGATGCAATTTCAGAAGAACGTTTACAATTTAAATTTTGGAACGCCAGAAATAGTGTCACAAGATAAATTGTATTTACGTTAAGCATTTTAAAATGTTGTTACTGGTTTCATACGTAGGTTGCTGGGTTTTAATAAAGATAGCTTCGAGTATTTTTTATTTTATATATATATATATATATATATATATATATATATATATATATATATATATATATATATATATATATAATTATTAATGACAATATACGTGTTAGCATATACTATCAGTGCCCTTTTACTTTGCAGTCTCCTTAAAAGATTCAGCTCGATGATTGCATATTTTTTATTGCACTCACTCGCTCTGGGCCTGATCTTTTAACATCTTTGTCCATAATTCAACTAAGATATTTTAATTTATTTTTCATTTCGTAGACTGTAAGCGAAACCCACTTGCTGTATTCCACATTCATTTTTTTTGTCTATTCACTTTCTTGTCAATTTGATCTAATGATGCGAATGGAACATTTTTCCTTTTAGAAACTGGTTGAATATATTTTTTCAGTCATTTTTTATGTCTTTCTAGTTCACCAGAATAAACTTCTTTAAAAAAATTATTTAGTCTTTTTGCTTCAGCATTTAAGCTTTTTATATTTTTCCAGAAATAATTTATAGGTATATCTCATAATTGAAACTTTTCCATCCAATCTGTGGCAAAATGTTGCTTGAGTTGTTAATCACAAAAATGTTTAATTTAAATTTTTTTCCTTGTAATATAACTGTAGTTATTAGTTTATCCTCAAATTTTATTTGTTCTCTACTGACGCTTTTGGCTACTTTTTTAGTTCTCATCAAAGTTGGTTTTCCAATTTTTTTCCATGTTTGAAGATTTATGATCGGCAAATCTGTCCTGAGTCAAGTTGCATTTTAAGATTTTAATTCGATAGTCTTACTTGTAAAAACTTTATAATATCTTCTACTTCGTCACTTTTAGCAATTCTGATAAAGCTTTTTAATTTTATTTTTGACTCTACAGTTTTATGGACAATCTTTGTACCAATGCAGTTGCCCGCAACGAAACATGGTTTAGGAAACAGATTATTTTACATTTGTTTATCAAATTTAGCTGGTGAATTAATTTTCTTTTTGTTACAGATTTTCCTAATATGTTACATTCCACTTGTTCAATGTCTTTTGAATCTTGGCGAACGCTAATAAAACGGTGACAACCCTCTGCGATATGTTGGAGTGCTGAATCGGGTTCATTCTCTAGTTTATTAAGAACCCCTCTTCTGATTTTCGCGTCTGTATTCGATACCAATCCTTGTACAAAGATAAGGCATTTGAAATTGTGAGCACTTACCTCTGACAACTTGAAATCATCTCAGCGTTTGTTAGCTACGCTAGCAAAAGTCGTGTAGTCTTCGTCGTTTTTTATTGTGAATAACAACAATAATAATACTAATGACAACACTACTACAAATAATGATAAATAAAATTATTTTTGATCATTATTTCTATTACATCACGTTAGTAAACTTTAATAATGTTTAAATTATTTGGGTTATTTGATTTATTCAAGTTATTATAATTATTTAAATTCTTATATTCCCTGATTCCCAGCCGTCCTTGACTCAAAAATTAATGAAATTAATAAAACAAAAAATTAATGAAATTAGTGAATTAATAACAGAAATAAATTTTAGAAATTAAAGAAATAAAATAGCATAGTAAAAAAAAATTTAAATTTAAAAAATAACCTAACAAGGAGAAATGTTAAAACTCAGACATAAACGTTAACCTGACACAGTTTTGAAATATGTCTGCCTGTAGACATAGATGTCAACCTGACATTTTGACACGTCTAAACTTTAGCTAAAATGATTTCTTTTTTCTCAACCTCCCTCTCTTCTTTCCTATCCTCAACAAGTATATTTTGTTTTATTTAAACGGTCTCAAATCTGATATGTGACTTTCCAAATTTTAAATTTTTTCTCTTCTTTCTCTCTTTTTCCTTCCCATTTCATTATTTCCAAATACCATCTGAGGTAAAGATCAAATCTTAATTCTACCTGATGAGATCTCAGCTTTTAACTACTGTAGATCGATAACATATACATGCCAGTGTCGCAGATTTTGTGCATGTCTGTTTGAAATAATGTACAAGTTACATTTTTGTTATTGTTTTATTGGTGTATTTTTTCCACTTACTAAGCGGCAACGATTAATGCAGAAGATTACATTTTTAGTCGCCCGTAACTTTATAGGACGTATTTTTTGTTTATATATATTTCTTACGTACATAAAAGTACTGTTATGTACGTAAGAAATTAATAATAATATATATATATATATATATATATATATATATATATATATATATATATATATATATATATATATATATATATATATATATAATAAATTGTATGGGGAACACCTTATATAAGATGAAATAGAAAAGAAAAAGAAAATAATTTTATATAAAAAAAACAACAAAAAAAACAAACACCGTTATGTATGGTTTCGGAATTCGCGAATAAAAAATTCACAATTTTTTATTCGTGAATTCCGAAACCATACATAACGGTGTTTGTTTTTTTTGTGTTTCTTTTATATAAAATTATTTTCTTTTTCTTTTCTATTTCATCTTATATAAGGTGTCCTCCATACAATTTATTATTCATTTTGCAGTGTGGCACTATTTTGTGTCTTATATATATATATATATATATATATATATATATATATATATATATATATATATATATATATATATATATATATATATAATCAAATCAAATAAGAAACTAAAAGTAAACTTTTAGTAGATAGAACCTATAGTGAAATGGTTTAAGCTCAATATACGAGAGAGAGCAATTATAAAGATAGATGAAAGAAGAGTGATAAACATGTACGAATGTCCAGATTTATTTCAAACTTCAGTTCTTCAATGCAAGGTATATTCTGTAATAAAATTATGTTTATTATTCTTTCTTTAAGCCAAGGTTTTTCAAAGATCGAACTCTTATCATCAGAGGAATTATATAGATAGATAAGTTGGCTTAAGGAAAGAATAATAAACATAATATACCTTGCATTGAACAATTAGAGTTTGAAATAAATCTGGACATTCGTACATGTTTATCACTCTTCTTTCATCTATCTTTATATATATATATATATATATATATATATATATATATATATATATATATATATATATATATATATATATGTATATATATACGGTCGTAGCTTTTCTTACTGGGAGATAAATTCTTAATCTCTTAGCTAGAGAAATAAAATAAGCTCGTTCAAACTTATTTTCATGTTTCTGATGAATAAAAGAAAAATCGACCGACCTTTTTTTTGGGGGGGGGGGTTCACCTTTTCTTTCGCGGTCAAATGACTTAAATTTTCACATTTTGATTTGAAAATTATTTTTTTCTACTCAGAAACGACAATTTTCTTCTTCAATTCTACTGTATTGTTTTATTTCATTTTATTTTTTGCGCAGACTTGACGCATTTTGCTTGTTAAAAATCCAGTTTGATTTCAACTTTTCGCTCTCTTGGTATAATTAACAATTATCCAGAGCATACCACAGAAGCCTTTTTCCGAAACTACAACATTCCATTTGTAGTAATCGTTATATTGTATCTAACATAAATCCGAGTTTTCGTTGCCAGTGCTGTGTGCAACATAAGTCCATGTTATTTTCGTGTCCGAATAAGTCCGAATTCCTTGTTGTCAGTGTTGTGCGACATACGTTCGGGTTATGTTGGTCCAAATAAGTCCGAGTACCTCGTCACCGGTGTTGTGGCCTTGAAGAGCCAATAATAATTAAGGCAACACGATGGTATATTTACAAGAGAGTATTTACAGAAGTACATAATAGTTTGCGTCCGATACTGTAGCTATGACTGCCATGAATGCCACAACACTTCATTGTAACTCTATTCATAGTCTCGGGAAGAGTCCATCTACCCACGAAACAGGGTATCTCACCATAACACCATAACAGATAATTAAATTAAAAGTAAAATATAAGAAATGTTTTTAATGTGTTTTAAATTCATTTATTTTATGTTGTTAGTTTTTTTAATGTTTTTTTTATTTTATTATATGGTGGGTTTTTGCCCGTGGGCTTTTGTCCGGTGGGCTTTTGTCTGGTCCCGTAACATTGACAAACATTACAAGAGGTGGCCAAAATGTGAAAGAAAACTTTGAACATTTTGAAAGACTTAGTGTGGAGTCGAATTAGGTATTAATGAATTTAAAGATGGGCATGACTCTGTGCGAAAACACACTTTGGCGTCAGTTTTCCTTTAATTTTGAGTTTCCATGTCTGAACTGGTTGTAAAACAACATTTTTAAAGATATAAAAAGAAAATAGAAAGCAATAAAATCAAGGACTAATAATAAAAATGATCCTTGGTTATTAATATTATTGAAACAGTTTGGCAGTTCAGTTGTTATATTTTCCTTCCACTGACAAGAACACAAGTACAGTGAACATTTGTCAACATAAAAATGCAAGTGCCTATATATTTAAAAAAAATTATTTTAAAGAAATTTAAAATGCGTTTTATGAATAAAAAATTATTAACTAACATGTTTTTTTTAATTAATTTTTGTTTTATATATAAACTTATATTTTTATATAATGTGAAAGTTTGAATTGTTTTGTTTTTTTGTTGAAGGTAAGTAAATGCTGTAAGTAAATGTTGTAAGTAAATGTTAAGTAAATGAAGTAAATGAAGTAAATGAAGTAAATGTAAATGTAAAATGTAAAAGAAAATGTAAAATTTAAGAAAATGTAAAATGAAAATGTAAAATGTAATTTCTGTAAAATGTAAAATGTAATTTCAATAAATTTCTGTAAAATGTAAAATGTAATTTCAATAAATTTCTGTAAAATGTAAAATGTAATTTCAATGTAAAATGTAAAAGTAAATGAAGTAAATGAAGGTAAGTAAATGTTTTTTGTTGAAGGTAAGTATATACTTTTACTATATAAGAACTTATAAGTTCGTATTTATTATTATTATTATTATTATTATTATTATTATTATTATTATTATCATTATTATTATCATTATTATCATTTTTATTATTATTGTAGATTAACACCCTCAGCTAAATTACCCCTCCCCCCACTAAAGAAAACTGAGATTCTACTTTTTCAGGGGATTACACCATGAATAACTTGGCAGGAAGAAAAAATCCAAGCGAAATCAATTATTTTAGAAATTGGAATGGGGGATTAGTTTCACATGTAAATTTAATGTAAAATGAGCCCCCACTTCCAGGTCATTCTAGCGTTTTAAGGCAATTAATCCCCCCCCCCCCAAAGATTTTTGCTATGGGAGATAAATTCTGTGTGTGTGTGTGTTTTTGTGGGAGGAAGGCTACTTTTTAAGCGAGTACGTGTGATTTTATGACCTTACCAGTCGGATTTAGGGTTAATGGTAAAAGAAATTGAATGAACAACTCGAAAATTTAGAATGGATCAGAAATGAGGATGATTTTACGCTAAATTTATATAAGAAACTGATCCCTTACTCTAAGTTCTAAAATAATTGTTTTTGGGTTGTTGTTATTTTTTGTCTTTCTTTCTGGATGTTCACTCGTAATCGCCTAAAAACATGGAATTGCATTTTGGAGAGAGGTGATTTAGTTAAGGGTGTTATTAATTACATGTGATCCTATTTACATGTCTCCCCACGAGGGCAGAGTCAGACACTAGGTCGGTTTTTAATGTGGAGAATCCAGCTCTCCAAAAAGGGGCACTCTGGATTGGGACAAAAATTAAAATTGACTCAGTCTAGAAGGACCGAGGACAGAAAAGATGAAGTGTAGTATCAGAACACTTTTAATTCTTTATTTTCTAAAAAACTATTACATATATTTTGACAAATTAGGCACAGAGATGTTGTTCTTATTAAAATTTTGTGTACAGAGAAAATCTTTGCGAATAACATAAATGAAAGGTTCTGTTATTTAATTGCTTCTTTCCCATTTGAAAATAGTTAATTAAATTCTTTTACGAAGAAATGTTTGCTTCTTTAAAATTAAAATAAGCATTCGTTAAATAATTATTAATTAATGAAGTCTTTTTTGTAATTCAGAAACGCTATTTTCCATAACATGGCCGAAAATTATTAATAAATTGTTTGTCAATAATAAACTTATTCAGTGTCAGATATCCAATTAATGTCATAAAAATTCATACAAAAATATCTGGCTAAAAAACTCTCAGGGTTAAGAAAAAATATCGGGTGGATCAAATTCTTTGGGGTGGAATTACTTTCCGACAGCAGATTCGTCAGAATGACTCTTATAAGATCGCTATAAATCAATAAAATCATATCACACGAAAAGAAAATTGATTTATCTACAAGTATATACAACTGTATATTGTTTTTTTTTAACTTATCAGTGAGATATAAAAAATGAACATATCCGTTTTTATATATTTTGTTTCAGAGCTATATTATACTAAAAAACTGACTGAAACAAATTGTTAGTTGATTTTTTTTATATAACTTTGGTATATTTCATTTTAACCTCATGAATCAGTGTTGTTCTTTTTCGTAAAAAGTTTCCGATAAAAAAGGCTTCAAATATCTGAAAATTTCTATATATAAAAAATCTTTTAATGAACTATTTCAATAGGGGGTCTATAGCTGTACAGATGTTTACTTTTTATGCTGTGGCTGTGTTCTTTTGCGTGCTTCCGTTACTGGAATCGGAATCGTGAATTTAGAACAGAATCGGTAATTGTATCGGAATCGAGAAAAATATTGGAATCGTCCCATCACTAATATCTCTCTCTCTCTTTATGTGTTTTTGAAGGTTTATCAAAACATTTCGTTCAAGAAATCATTCATCACAACAAAAGACTTTTGGACTGCATTGGGACTAATTTCTTGTGGGTATGCATAGTAGCAACCATATTGTGAAAATTTATTGAACTACTTTCTTAAGAGGTTTTTTCTTTTTCCTTCTTAAATGGCCTCAATTAGAGCAACACCACATTAGATATTGTCAGTTGTTGGGGTTCTTATTCCAGGTATATAATTCCCTGATGCCAAGCAAGAACCCGCTTGAGTAGAGAAACACGTGTAGGGAAACAATTCTTTAACTTTGAAAAATCTGAAAAATAAATAAACTATGAAAGGAAAAAGTCTTTTGTTGTGATGAATGATTTCTTGAACGAAATGTTTTGATAAACCTTCAAAAACACACACACACACACACACACACACACACACACACATATATATATATATATATATATATATATATATATATATATATATATATATATATATATATAGTGTGTGGGTGGGGGTGTAAAATTAGAAAAGAAAGCCACCAATAATAGAATTAAACAAAATGTTCAAAATCATTCTGATACAGAAAAATATTGAAACGATGTATCTTTTAGCTTGATGAAAAAAATATCATTCAACAGAAAGAAAAAAGAAAGAAAAGATTTGGGTCCTCGGGTTCAAATATGCGTGCACACAGAACGAGAGGGGAGTGGGAACTCTTTCTCGCGACACCTGTAAAGATGAAGAGACAGACGAAAAACACTTTGTGAAAGAATGGAAGACCAACACGAGTTAAAAGATTCAAATGACAAAATTTATTTTTATAAAATATATAAATAGGGACATGATATAAAAACAAAACAAAAATAATGTAGGATGGGGTCTTAACAAATACTTAACGAGCGAAGATATGTATATACAATGCAAAAAAATCAGCTTGAGAGAAAGAAAGTACTGGCGCACCTTCAAAGTTCATGAGAAATAAAATGTTCGAATCTTCAACGTATATAAACAGTTGCGGGGTGATAGGGAAGTCCAAATAATTCTTCTCTGCTTCGTCGATTAACTATCTTTTAAGATGCCTTCGGTCTTCATTTAGGTGTATCCAAGGTGTTTTTTTCGTGGGAGTCTGTATCAGTATCAGATAATTCAACGGTTTTCAAGGCGCAGGGACTTTGCACAAAATGCTTCTTCGAAGTTTCTTTTTTTGGTTGTCGCGTTTTTCCTGTTGTGGATCGGAGCGACGAATTTCGCTCCCTTTACACCCAAGCCTTGGGGTAGATTGTGTTTAGAAGTCCCGTCCTTTTTCCTTCCTCTTTTTTTCTTCTTTCTTTCTTTTATCCGTTCAGCAGTTGGTGTTATGCCGGATGTCAGGTTGGAGTAGGGGATCCAGGTCGCGGAGTACAGCTGACCTATACAGAGATGGCGAGATGATTAATCCTTTTTTCCAACGATCATCGTTTTTAGACCCGGAAGTGGAGAGAGAAAAGTCGGGCCTACTAAAATGTACACTCTCGCCCCCATTCTATATTTATATTTTTTCTTATCTCCCGGCTGACGAACGGATAAAGTTTTAAAAGGGAAAATATATATATACTCGCTCGGCAATTCTTTCTCTCAAGCAATGAGACAAAAATAATATTTCAAAAGAAAAGGAATACATCTTCGCTCGATATTTTAAATTGTCTACTGGCTATATTTTAAAATTAAAAATCTAATTTGGGCATTACATCACAATGTGTGTTAAGTAGAAACAAAAATTAATCTTGGTTATAGTTAACAAGAGAATCACGTGACTGCAGTAATGACTCAGTTCGCTCGAGACTGGCAAGATCGTCTTTTGTTTGTTTGACCCACTTAGAAGTGAAGACCGCCAAAAACGTTTGTGTCCATTTTCTATTCGCAAGGCACATTGCTTTAAGGGTTTTGTCCGGTGACTTTAATGTATTTCATGGTCTATCAGTGTTTGCTATTTCGTCTTGTGGTTTTTGTATGCTTTTTTTCTTTTCTTTTTATGGAAGTCATTCCAGGAAAGGCATGAAACCACTTGTTGTAAGGAGCTAATCATAATAATAAAAAGGGAGAGGAAGGTAGAATCATTTCAAGGATAACCAAGCCTGAAAGAAACTCCACAACCAGCGTTCAATCTCCAAACATGCTAGCAAAAATGTAAGCTCTTCAACAGCCCAATAGGGGAGGAAGAGGTTACAAGCCTGGCTAACAAAAATGTCTTTTGGAGAAGATGCATTGTCTTCTTTAAAATGACTTCTTTATCAACAAACATGTTTTCTTTTAGAAAATTGTCTAAATTTCAATATACACTTTTGCATAGGCTGTTACAATATCACATCTCGCTATGGCCCTTTACCTGACATGACTGGGTAGTTTTTTTTGTTCATACATTTCAGAAAACATTTGCAGCACCAGAAACTGGGCCAATGCAAAGAGTATCCCCCTTATCCTTTTTTATCAGACTGGAAGATGGCCGAGTTGTCTGTCATCACCAAGATCAATTTGAAAAAAAAACAGAACCTGTGGAGGCAGAACTGAACATGCCTTCAAGGAACGGGTCTACATAACTATTTCACACAAGAAAATTCACCTGACTATGAACAACATTGACATAACCGGCCCTGTCACAACAAACTGGTTGTACAATAATATCACCAAATCGTTTCAGTCCGTACTCAAGACATGAACATTTACTGAGCTAAAAAAAAAAAAATTTTTTAAGAATTTGGAAGCTTTTCTTTCCTTTTCTTTTAAAATTGGCCATGCACAGGCAGAATAATCTTCGGTCATAAAAGGGGCCATAGGGGCAGTCTCTCTAGACCATCCTTCTTCCATTAACAATGGATCTTAGAGAGGGGAGATGTAATGTACATACGTTAAGAGCATATATACACTGGCAAAACACCGGACGTATGTTCACAGGGGACATCAGCCACAAAAACACTGGGCACTTCCGGCTTGGCTGACTCAGCGTTTTAATATGCTTGTAAATAATGTGAGTCACAATAAACTGTTGAATCAACACCTTTACTTTGATTTTCTGATGAGAAACACAACAGCACCAGCAACTGGGCCAATGCAGATTCGTGATTCATAGCTAAATATTACTTTGAGCCAATCATCAACACTCAATGATTTCTTCGCTTTAACCAACTGTGGGCCTACATTTTTTGTTTAGCTGTTAAAACTGCTTTTGTTTCGCTTTTCTATATGAAAATCCAATTCCATTACGTCTGTTTCTGACAGTTTCATCACAGACATTAATTCCTGTTTTTGTGCATTTATTTTATATTGCACGGTTGTCCATTTCCTATTTGCAGGGCGCATTGCTTTAAGCCTTTCATGTATTTCATGATATATCAGTGTTAAATACTTCCTCAACAACAAACATATTTCTCTATTAGAAAATTGAGTACTTGTCCAGATTAAGAACCAAGCTAAAATTTACTTGGCGTCGGTAGTTTCCGGATGTTTATGTAGACTGCCGAAAAATGCCGAAGCGCTTATCCAATCAAAATGTGACAAACTAAGTAGACAACAAGTTATCATTTTAATTGATTGAATCGCGAAATTCACTAATTAGAAATAAAAATTGATCAAAGCGATAATGAATCTTAATGAACCCCTAACCCTAATCCTAACACCTTTTTAACACTTTTTCAGTGATATTTAAAAAAGAAATTTACATGTAAAAAAACTATTTCCAGTCGTACATTGTTATTGGATAAGCTGACCTACTTATTGCAGGAATAAATGGCTTTACTCAGACACAATAAATACAGTAACATCTAAGCAGCAGTGGCAGCGGAGTGTGGCATTTATGGCCCCAAGCGCATGATGCATACTCCTGTAACGTAATTCTGTTAATACACTTTTGTTAATTAACCACTGTGTTTGTCTTCATTATTATCGGCCTGCAAGCCCACAACACTGGCGACTGAGGATTTTGAGACTTACATTGCCACAACACTGGCGACAAGGATTCTAGAATTACATCTCACAAAACTAACGTTGAGGATTTATTCGAACATTACCCAAACCTGTGTCATGCACACTGAAAGCAAGGATTCGAAAGTACATTCGACAAACCTGGAGACAAGATATTTGAATTATTTCAGTCCTACATTTATTTCTTTCGAACGATTTGAATCGATTCAAAACACGAAAATAAACCAGACGTAAGTTGCATGCAAATGTTTGCAACGGAAACTAAGTTTTTTTTCTAAAATTTGAATTGTTGGATTCTGAATAAAAAAAGAATTTCCGAGTTATTTGTTTAACAATAACGCAAGAAGTTAAAGTATTGAATTTCAACAAGCACAGTGTTTTTTAAAAAAACAAACTCCAACGTCACGATAAAGAATTAAAACGTTTTCTAAGGACGAATTAATTTCAAAACGACAGTTTTTAAGTCAATTTTCAACCACGACGGAAAGAGCAAGATAAAAAAAAAGTCTGTCGATTTTTCCCCTTCTCATGAACCAGAAACAAGTAAATCAGTTTTATACGAACCTATTTTTTTTCCTTTTCATAAAGATGTTTCAAACTTGCCTCGTAAGGAAAAGATACTAACTTTGTTAATCATAATATATATATATATATATATATATATATATATATATATATATATATATATATATATATATGTGTGTGTGTGTGTGTGTGTGTATTATTCAGAGTTACATGATCTATTCCCTGCTTCCTTTGTTCCGGCTCGTTTGACTTGTTGGTCTAGTGATCTTCATTAATTCACTATTCTGATACCTCATTGTAATACAGCTCCGTATTCTAGTAGCTTCTTTCCAAGAACTGCAGGCTTGTGGAACTCTCTTCGTGCTGACTGTTTTCCTCCTACCTATAGCCTTGGTCTTTTTAAGACTAAGGCCAATAGACATCTCCTGTCTTTGCGATAATAATATTTCGTTCTTGTTAGCTCCTTACATCAAGTGGCTTCACGCCTTGTCTGGGGCGATTTCCATTATTATCATTATTATCATTATATATATATATATATATATATATATATATATATATATATATATATATATATATATATATGAATAAAGATAGAAATAAAATGATCCGACGTAATGGAAAATGAAAAAGGAAAGCCAACAACTATATTATTTATGTGTTCATCAACGTTTAGTCTTTATTTGTAAGTAAAAAAAATGAGAAGGCAGAAACAAAACTCCGCAGCAGCAGCAGTTTTGTTTCTGCCTTCTCACTTTTTTCTTTTCTTTCAATCGCAAACCAGCTGAAGCTCGCCACTTTCAGGCAAATCAAATTGATGCTTGTGTGATTTTTTTCTTCATTTTTGTTCATACTGAGAAAGTCTTACAAATAAAGACGAAACGTTGATGAGCACATAAATAATACAGATTTTGGCTTTCCTTTTTCATTTTTCATATATATATATATATATATATATAATATATATATATATATATATATAATATATATATATATATATATAATATATATATATATATATATATATATATAATATATATATATATAATATATATATATATATATATATATATATATATATATATATATATATATATAATATATATATAATATATATATTATACACGGGAAGTCACTTACTGCGAGTGGCCATAGAACATGGACGACTTTCAAAAGGTGATCTTAGAGCTTTTTAAGCATCAGCTAAATAAACAACTACGGTTACAGACTGAGCAAGCATCTTACCAAAATAAAATTAAAACAGAAAGATTAGAGTTACAGAAGGAACAGCTCGCACAAAATAAATAATTGGAAGAGATGTTTATTCAAACCCAAAGCAACAGCAGAAATTACTTGAATTGTCAAATGGGCGGCAAAATGGTACAGACAAAAGTGCGTTCTCTCAGACTACAATTTGGAATACCATTGATATTTTCAACTACGCCCCGGACAATGACGTTACTTTTGCCTCGTATTTCAGGCGCTAAGAAGACATCTATTATTCAGACTGTGAAAACTGGACTGATTCCAAAAAAAGTTCGGTTACTGTTAAGGAAATTGGGCGCAGTGGAACATACGACATTTGTAAATTATATGTTGCCTCAAAAGACCAGCGAGCTTAAATTTAGTGAAGCAAACCATTGTTGACGAAATTATTTAGTTCAAAATCATCTCTCTTCTACAAGAGGTAGAAGTGTTTGAACCTTACAAGAAATTATAAGGAAGATTATACAACTTTTGCGAGCACAGTAAATAAGCATGGTGATGACTTCCGTTTATCGGAATTAAGTGCTTATAACTTTAAATGTCTCTTTTTTGCACAAGGATTGGTGTCGAACACACTCTGAAATTAGACGGAGAGTCCTTAGCAAACTGGAAAATGAGCCAGATCTAACACTCTAGCAAATAGCCAAGTACTGCCAACAGTTCATTAGCATGCGTCAGAATTAGAAGGATATTGAACAGTCTGGAATGTTCCACATCAGAAAAATCCGCAACAAGAAAAACATTACTTCACCAGTTAAATTTGATAGCCCAAAAAGAAGTAGTCTTCCCCTTAAACCGTGCTTCAGTTGCGGACAGATGCATTAGTACAGAGATTGCCTCTATAAAACTAAGAAATGCTTTAAATGCGGTCGCATAGGACATTAAAGTACGCACTGCAGAACAAAAAATAAAACATGAAAGAGTTTTATCAGAATCGCCAAGTGTGACAAAATTGAAAATATTAGAAAATTTGCTCAAGTTAAAATATTAAATAGAAACATAAAAATGCAATTAGACTTAGGGCTCGATTTATCAATTATTAATTTACACACATGGAGGCAAATCGGTAAGCCAACTTTATTGAAGACTAACAAAATTGCAAAAAGCATAACCGGAAAGCAAATCAAATTCAAAGACGAACTGATAGCGACGGCCACAGTGCGAGGAAAACCCCGAAAACTAAAACTATTTGTGATGAATTACTCGACGATTATCCGTCAAAGTGTATGAATCAGATTGGAAAAGGGGAAATATAGGGTTGGGAGAGGGAGGAAAATAATGGGTACGAGGGAAAGAGAGACGGCTAGAGAAAGGATGAGAGATTGAAGTTTGTATATAAAGATGTTACACACTATTTAATTTCTACTACTTTTTTAACGTCCTGGGCAACGCCGGGTAGACCTGCTAGTTTATCTAAAGATAAAACATCAGTCTGTACCCAATGTAAGAATGTATCTTCAAATTCTTCTTCTGTTTTATCTTTTAACTCCTTGTAAAATCGCAACGTTGATAGTGCATCTATGTGTGGAATTGAATTTCCTTTGACATATTCTATATCAAAGTCAAATCCCATTAACTTTATTGCCCACCTTAATATTCACGATGTCGTAACTTTGGGTAATTCTTTTCTTGGATTGAATATAAATTCCAATGGTCTATGATCACTTCTCAAGAGATTTTCTTTCCCAATTAGAAAGTGTCTAGCCCTGGTGGTGCACCATACAATGGTCAATGCTTCTTTCTCTATATTTATATAATTAAATTCAGTGTTAATACATTATCAGATATCCTTCTTGTAATAATATTCCAGATATCGACTTTTGGGATAATGTACTTTTTGGGATAAAAATTTTTTTTACTAATGGTTTCTTTGCCATAACTAATTTCAATCTCTCAAAAGCTTTTGTTGTATTTCTGATCAAATAAATTCAACATTCTTTTTTCTTAAATTTGCAAACGGTTCAGTCAGGTCTGTATATTTGGTAAATACCGCCTGTAGAAATTGACCAATCGCCAAAAAGATTCAAGTTCTTTTTTGTTTGTAGGTATAGATATATTTAATATTTTTCTATTAAGGCTTGATCTGGTGATATACCTTCTTTTGAAATGGGATACCTTAAAAATGATATATTACTACTATTGTTTACGCCTTTTTTCATTTATAGCCATTCCCACATTTAATTTGTTCAAAATGATGTCGGTTTTCTTTTTTAATTCAATTTCATTATTTGCTCCTATGCAAATATCGTCTTGGTAACAGACCATATTTTTTATATCTTTTTCTAAAACTTGTTCGATGGCCTTTTGAAATATGACACTTGCTGCTTTTATTCCATATGCCATTCTTTTCCATTTTACCAACCCTGTTGACGTATTTATCGTTGTTATAACTTTGAAATTATCATCTATTGGAAGTTGTTGGTATGTCGTTTTCAAATCTATTTTTAAAAAACACTCATTTCTACCAGCGCATGTAATGCAACCTCCATATTAGGTATAGGATATGAATCCGAGCCAACTTTGTGGTTTACGCCTATTTTATAATCTCCACATATACGTATGTCTCAGTCTGACTTTCTCAAAACTACAATGGATGATGCCCACTTGTTACCCCCAGGTGAAACATGTTCAATAAGGTCCTGTTCAATTAATGTTCGTAGTTTTTCTACCACTACTCGCAACAAATGTGCTGGTAATTTTCGTGCTTCATAATAAGAGGGGGGTAATATTTTCTTTTAATTTTAAACTAACTTTGTAGTTTTTCAATTTTCTGTGTTTTCCCATTTTTATTTCATTAATTAGTTTGGTAGAATTTATTTTAAGCACATAAGTTACCTCACTGCCGGTATCCATTTGCATATCCAAATCGACATTGTTAATTTTGACTTTTAATATAATATCTTTTTTCTTTTGTACAATTTTTTCAACATTCCTATTTTTGTTTTTTAATGTAAAAACTTCCCTATTAGTTTCATTTTCTTCAACTCTTTCGACGTTTTTCTTTTTGAACTTACATACTGCTTGAAAATGGTTCATTCTTAAGCAATTTGGACAAGTCTTTCCAAATGCTGGGCATTTTTCCCTTTTTATGTCGTGTTCATGTCCACAATACCAACATATTTTTTAACATGTACGTATCGGCGACTATTTGTTCGCCGGGTTGACTTTTATGATCGTTGTATTTCTGCATTAATTCTTGTTGCTGTATGAATTCAATGCAAGTATTTAAGGACATGTTTCCTATTTGTTGCTGTTCCATTATTTTATTCCTGTGTGATAAATTGCACATACTTTCAATTCAATTGAATAAAATCTTCTTCGATAGTCTGCTCTTCTTGTCAGAGTTTTTCAAACTCACAATATCTACTCGCATTTCGTAGACGGTGTAGATATTTGATGATTGGTTCATCAATTTCTTGTTTCATTGACATAAACTTTGTTCTTTCTACCACGACTAACCTTTTCTTAGGTCTCATATTTCTTTTTATGATCTGAATTATTCTTCCGAAAGTCAGGTCTTTTAGGTTAATGGGATACGCCATACTCGAGACTTTTATGTTATTTCATTTTCTCCTCTCGTTTTCTTTGATGTCTTTTAACTTTTTAGTCCTTTGCACTTGCAGCAAAGCATCTTATCCATGTGTCCACGAAATCGGGGTCCTCAAGAGACAATTGAGATCCTATCGGCGACGCCATTATTGTGAAATTGTAAATTTATCTATTCAGTTGCTAGTGTACTTTCACTGCCAGCTATACTTGAGGAGAGACTTATATAGCAATCTATTTCTACTTATGCTAATTAGTCATATCAATTCGCCAATATCACCACATAGTTACTAACTATAGCATATTCATCCCAATCATGCACAACCTACGAGGGCCTTTAAACGAATTATTAAAGAAAAATAAGGACTGGATTTGAACGGTAAAATGCCAGGAGACATTTGCGAAAATATGATCCAGAACGCGAGATAATCCTAGTTCTGATGCGAGTTCATACGGCATAGGAGAATGTATTTTACACAGGATGGACGACAGTTCGCTGAAGCCGATAGCGCATGCTTCTCGCACACTCCTACCAACTGAGACGAGCTACTCGCTAATAGAATAAGAAGTGCCGGGCATCATTTTTGCGGTAACAAAGTTTTACCGTTTTGTGCACGGAAGAAGATTTACATTAAAAACTGAACATAAACCTTTATTAACAATTGATGGCTCGAAGAAGGGGTTGCCTACACAAACGGTTAACAGATTACAAAGATGAGGAATCATTCTCCTACACTATAACTACAAGATGGAGTATCTCCCATTTTCAAAGATCAGTCATACAGATGGACTGTCTAAGTTAATAATATCGAAACCTGTGGAACCCCTTAGGAACATGGTAATTGCCTCTCTAGGAACAGAAGTTTAGGTGGAAAGCTTATTGTGTACTATCGTGAAAGAACTTCCAGTGATACTAGCAGAGATAAAGACAAAGGCGATGACCGATGATTTTACAAAAAATATTTAAACGGACATAATTGAAAAGAACCAAAGAATACCAGAGACATATTCGATCTGCGACGATGTATTAATGTACAGTGATCGGGTGGTTATTCCGGCGACATTACAAAAACGTATTCTGCGAGAAGTTACGTATGCTAGACGAACATGGATCGAGATATCGAGAATACAGTGAAATTATGTAAAGATTGTGCGTTAGCAGCAAAAACGCTTCCCATAAAATTCAAACCATGGCCTAAAACGGATCGACCGTGGTCGAGGATCCATATTAACTTTGCTTGGCCATTAGACGGGTTCTATTATCTGGTTGTAGTGGATAGCTTCACTAAATGAACAGAGATAATTAAGTGTTAAAAAAAAACGACAGAAACAACAATTGGGTTTTTACATGAATTGTTCGCACGTTTCGGAGTCGTGGATTGTGTTGTATCGAATAACGGTACTCAATTCACATCAAGTGAATTTAAAAGGTGTTGCCAGTCGTTTCTATTGGAACACTTCACAGCCGCGCCATATCACGAAAAAAGTAACGGTCTGGCGAAGCGATTTGCTGATACTTTTAAAAGAGCGTTAAAAAGCGAGGGGTACTACCATAGAGAAAGCCACGCAGGATTTTCTGCAGGTGTATAGAATGACCACGAATCAGAAACCGGAACGAAAAATAAATGTCAAAAAAGAACGTTTTCAAATTGAAGAAAAGGTGTTTTGCCGAAAAAGTTATTTTGGGAAATCGGGATTGTAGAAAAAAGAATTGGAATTATGCTCTATATGGTGAAAGGAGCAACATTTACCCATAAGAGACATTTAAACCAAATCAGCAAAAGATATTCTGATACTGTAGACGACAACGCTACAGAAGAATTAATGGACGTCATGTTTAACACGTTCGAATTACCAGTCCAACAAGTAATTTCTCAAAGGCGAACGTCAAAAAAGGAAAAGGAAAAATGTCGACTTCATGGAAGTCACCCCTAAGAGAAAAAGATATTGACTCCTTACGAAGCACAGCCTTAAAAGAGGGGAAGCTGATTTACCTATGTCAGGTATGGACTTACCCAGACACAATAAACACAGTAATATCTAAGCATCAGCGGCAGCGAAATGTAGCAGTTATCGCCGCAAGCGCATGACGCATATTCCTGTAACATAGTTCTGTTAATACACTGTGTCTTTCTTCATTATTATCGGCCTGCAAGGTCATAACATACATCCAACCTCGTTTTGGATTTTTTGGACGCAGACAACCGACTTTTTATTCGGCCGTCTACGTAAACATCCGGAAACTACTAACGCCGAGTCGAATTTAGCGTCGGTCTTAATCTAAACAAGTACCGAAAATTATCCAAATTTCAATATACACTTCTGCATCGACTGTTTAGATATCACCCTGCCTCCTCTGGTCTTTTATCTGGCACATGAACCTATATCATAAATGACTGGACTTTTTAAGTTGACAATCGTCTTATATATATTTCTTTGGGACAACATCGGAAAACATTTTCAGCACCAGCATCTGGGCCAATGCAGATTCGTTCTTCATCACCAAATATTACTTTCATTCAATCATCCACACTCAATGATTCCTTCGCTTTAGTCAACTGTGTGCCTACGTTCTTTTGTTTAGCTGTTAGAACTGTTTTTTCGTTTGGCTTTTCTGTATGAAAATCCAATTCCATTACGTCTGTTTCTGACAGTTTTATCGCAGACATTAATTCCTGTTTTTGCCCATTTGTTTTGTTGTCCATTTCCTATTTTCAAGCCACATCGCTTTAAGGGTTTTGTCCTGCGGCTTTGATGTATTTCATGGTCTATCAGTGTCAGCTATTCCGTCTTGTGGGTGTTATCTGGACCCACATGTGATCGTGCATCCATCTTGGAATCCATTCCCTTTTGCCAGAGATGTCTCGAGGTGGATAAAACACGGGCACGTCGAATATTCACAATGCCATTTCATTCATATTCTCCATAATTTTTCCGACCAGGTTAGTAGTCAAAGAATGAACTCTTAGGAACTTTTCATCAATATGTTTATTCTAATTCCCAGACGGCCTTCGTATGTCACCAGTGTCAAACACCAACTGCTACTTAAGTCTAACTATTTTAAACAAGCTACTCCTCTTACACGTGACCTAGCTGAACTAATCAAAGCCTCTGAAATCGCAGAGATTTCATCTTAAAGATGAAAATGTCTGAGATTCCAGATTTGATCTTGGTATAGGACTATGTTTTCAAATTGCATCTCAAGACATAGAAGACAGAAAGTCAAAGATACCACATATATCTACTATGAAAAGTTATTTTTTCGGATATCCATGTTGGACATAAATAGCAATACATCTGACAAATCGATATTTGATTCTGACAATCAACTTCTTTCTTTTTATCCATGAAGCATGGCCTTTACACTAAAAAGGTGTAATTCGCTTCACTCACTTCCTTTTCAAAAATAATTATTCCGGCAAAGAAGATTATTACAATGGAGATAATTTTAAATAATGACGTAAAAATCTCAAAATGTAAAGGAGATAATTCCTGTTTCTAATTTAAAGGTAAGAATGTCAGTTATCTCCCTTACATTTTAAGGGCTTCTTTTTCATCTCTTTGTGACTTACACATTATTATTTTTTTAATTAAAAAATTTAAACTAAAATGACATTAATGAATCCGGGGTTAAATAGGTATAGCTAGTATTATATAATTTTAACTCTTTGTCAAATATCAATGCTATATGAGCACAGAAAAGAAAATAATCAGATGACAAAGGGCACAACCTGCAAGTGAAAAGAAGGTTTCAGTTCGCATGTATCAAGAAAGATAATTCAAGAATTTTCAACATTGCAGTTATGACGTTTCAGAATTTTTGAGATGAGGATTGATAATTTGGCTTCTTTGAATTATTCGGACTACTGTTCTTATCTTGGAAAAAAATATATAGTAATCAGTAGTAAAACTAAAAGTAATACATTTAAAATAAGAATAGTTTTAAAGCTCCTAAAATTTAAACTAGAATTATCTGTAAAGGCCCGTGACGCAACAGATAAAAGTGCTAAGCAATAATCAGTTCTAAGTGACAGTCTTCTGGAGGTTGAAGGTTCAATCCTAATTACGGGCGATACTAAGAATACAATTACGAATTACTTCTACCTGGCAGAATGAGAACAAGATTAATTCGAAATTATATACACATTCCCGAGTTTGACAGAAAGATTCCTACTTCGACACGCCTCCCTAATCCTGGAATAAGTATTTGTAAAACATATCTAGTCTTCTTAAAATATATTAAATAATATATATATATATATATATATATATTATTTAATAATATAATTAATAGAAGTAGAATGCCTCGACATCAAGCCGCTTTTATATGTGTTAAATTATCATTGTTTATCGGCTATTCAAATAGTGGGCGCGCGGTTAACGACGTTGGATGTAAGTTGAAAAATACTTGTAATCCAGGGTTTCGAATCGTACGACCGGTAGTAAATAGTCATATCTCTATGCTGATGAGTCCTGATTGAAAATGGACGAAACGTATACGTACATAGATAATAAACAACAACAAATATTTTATTTTTTTATATATATATATATATATATATATATATATATATATATATATATATATATATATATATATTAGGATAAAATGTGTTGCATAGACCACTCCTGCTTGGACCGCGGCAGTACGCGTTTTGTACACTCGTCATTTTTAACACATAAATCATATTGTTTGCATACCTTTAAATTTCTCCCTCGCCGCGTCGAGGGTCGCCATCTCGATGTCGTCTAGTGGTTGAACTCCTTCCTCCTTCTTCTGCCGTGAACCACGCCGCTGCAAGCTCAATGATCGGGTCGGAAGACAAACAATCTTTTTAATTTAACTTCAGTTTTTATTTCAAGCGTTAGTTATCAAATCAGCTGGGAGATATTCACCAACGTCGAGAGAGAGAGAGAAAGAGAGAGAGAGAGAGAGAGGGAGAGAAAGAGAGCAAATTATTACTTTATCGTAGTTACTTATCAAATAGTCTTAACCATTCGTGGAGGGGGAAAAAGATATTTCGTCTGTATTTTCTTAGGGAAATATTTCCCTTAATCTGTTGTAGACTACATGGCAAAAATCACGTCTCATAGGTTCGCCTCCAAAATCCAGACTGTTAAAACTCGCTTCTCACAAAGAACGAGTGACGTCACAGATCCCTCTGTTTCCCACGCAAAGGCCCGTGACGTCACAGAGCCTCTCGCAGGTGCACATTGACCCTTGATCTGAGGTCTCGTCACGTGGTGACCCTGTCACGTCTGTTAGCTCCGACTGTGAGAACAGGCCCTATTCTGCACTCGACTACACGGGTCTCCCGCACTAAATCGTGCAAGCTAAACAAACGATTTTCAACAGATACGTCCATTCCCATAGGGCCATTATCCAACAAATGCACAACATATCATAAAATAAAATGCCATGAAGACAGGATGTGTGAAAAAGACAAAAGGAAAAACAAATTAAATAAAGGAATAAATCATAAAAATACAGAGATTTTACCGGTTTAAACACGTGCCATTGTGCGTTATTCTTATTCAATAAATTTTAAAATCTGAACTTATTCTGAACCGTACGAAACCGGTAAAATCTCTTTTTTTATGATTTATTCCTGTATTTAACTTGTTTTTGCTTTTGTATTTTTCACACACACACACACACACACACACATACATACACACACACACACACACACACATATATATATATATATATATATATATATATATATATATATATATATATATATATATATATATTACAATGGAGACAAATTTAAGTAATGACCTAAAAAGCTCAAAATGTAAGGGAGATAATTCCTATTTTCATGTAGACGTAAAAATATCTATTATCTCTCTTAGATTGTGAGAGTTTTATTTTTCATCTCTTTGTGACTTACACATTATTTTTATTTCTTAATTCAAAAATTTAAACTAAAATGACTAATGAATCCCGGGTTACGCCGGGTACGTCCAGCCAGTATTATATATCTTTATCTCTTTGTCAAATATCGATACAACATGAACACAGAAGAGAAACTAATCAGATGAGAAAGGGCAAAACATGCTAGTGTCGAGAAGGTTTCAGATTGTAAATATCAAGAAAGATAGGTGTTGCTGACTTCTTGCCTTGTATAGACAGATACTGGAGCTTATTTACCTATAAAGACACGAGACACATTATTAGTTTTAAAGGTTGTTAAGTGTCAATCAGACACTCTTACGTAAGTAACTTTTCATAATTGTCTTCGTGTGCTGACTACACAGTCTTTCACCCCTTAGCCGACCTACTTCCACCCACCTCACTGACCCTGGAATGAGCACCTGTCAAAGATATCTTAGTCTTTCTAAAATATATCTCTTGACGCTACTCAATAGCCATTATTCACATCGGCTGACGCAGGGGTCACGCATTCAAGTGAAGGTCTGCTTACGTAAAGTGGTCATATTATACTGTTTATTAAATCTCTGTAGGAGGTGAAGTGGTTTTATGGCTATTAACACCAATTCTAGTCACTTTGAGGACACTGTGTCCCTTTTTACACCTGTACTCTTGGGTATCTCTCCTACCTATAAGTATAACTATAAACTAGACTGTATTCTCTGGTCGTCGTTCAGTAGAAATCAGTTTGCAATGAAACAGTACCTGTTTGCTATTTGTATATATATATATATATATATATATATATATATATATATATATATATATATATATATGGATTCTTACAAAAATATATATTTAAGTATATATTCTTTATAACAGCTAAAAATGTTTTAAATTACAAGCTCAACGAAGTTGTATTACAAGTTTCAAAGGATATATATATTATAGATGCATTCCAATGACCAAAGGGACAACCAATACATAATCATACCTTTCATATGTTCTTTCAATTTTTTAATCTTCATGTGTTGTTGAACGGCCACAACTAAACTTTTCTTCAATTCTATCAATTTCTTTACATTCATATGTAAGTGAATACATGTAATTCCTCTTTGTCTCACGGACAAAACAATTCTTAACATGTTTATATTGTATTTTTTAAATTTATTATGTTTTTTTCTAAATTCAATGCTTTTTCTACATCTTACGCGCGTTTCGCAGCAGAATCAAGAGAAATACATAGTCTTCATCTTAACTTTGTTGTTTATTAGAGAAATTGTCCATTCAGTAGCAATAGGAAAAGAACTCGATTCAAAGACATGGGAAAAGAGGATAGAAAAAGTTCAAAATGTGCTCCTGACAAAGATAACGGCAAGTCAAAATACATAAAAAATACATGAAAACAAAAAAAAAGTCACTTGAGAAATGGTGACAAAGTCCAGATCCGATCTTAAAGGAAATACTTATTTCCAAAACTTGAAACGATACGTCTTACCGTCCCTTACAGTCGAATTAAACTTAGCTAGCATCAACCCACCCTACTGCAAAGCAAAACAAACGATGGGACCTGAAGACGATTGAGGGAAGTCCATCGAAAGTCCTCGCAAACAAAAATGGAACAAAATACCTACGAAGCCTACATCCGACAATTCAATCAGAATACAAGAAGGGTTATCCGAAAGATCGAGAAGATAAAAAAAGATTAATAAAACAAAAACATTATTATTATTAAATTGTGAACACACGAGAACACAAACTACATTTCTTGATTCGGATATAAAAATTAAGGATGAAATATTTATTTATAAAATGTTTGATGAAAGAAATTCCTTCCCCTTTCATATCGTTCGTCTGCCGCATAAAAATAGTACCTACCCTGTGTATATTTTTACGGGGACTCGAACTTAGCAGTCATGAACCTAATGGGTTCATGACTGCTAAGTTCGAGCTGTACGGTAAATTTATAACGTTTTAAAATAGCGTATGTGTGATTAGATTCCGTATTTGGAACGTGATCACGTGTTTGACGCGTGACTAATTAAAATTTACAATATTTAAAAAGGTTAAACGTAGAGTTTTTTTAAAAATATTATAGTCAATGTCTAACTTGGGCACTTTAACATATTTTGACTCGATTCGTAATTAATGTTGTTTATTGTGGGGCGTTTGGTCTTTATGTACAAGGCCTCTAGGATATTCATTCTTTTTACATTTGAGTCGTAGTGTAGAATTTTCGTGTTATTAACTAAAAGTTGGCTGAATTGCGAATGGGAGTTGTGTTGCTTTAAATGCTATGTTGCTAATGTTAGTGAGGATAACCCCAGCAGAGTGCTCGATTATTAAGAAAAATAAAAAAAATAAGAGCGTAATATTTATTTTTTCTGGTTTGGGACTTTTTCTTTGCTGTTTCGCCTAGTAGCAACAATGATATTTTTCTAAGACATTCTCTATTTTTTCCTTTTTATCTTTTTATTTTTTATTTCATTTTTTTCTTCACTACTTAAGTGACCTCAATTAAAGCAACACCACATTGTGTATTGCCGGTTGTTGTAATTCTTATTCAAGGTACTTAATTTCCATGATTATCTGCCAAGCAAGTACTTGCTTGGTTGTGAAACACGTGTAGGTAAAAAAAACTCTTTAATTTGAAAAATGATAAATAAATAATTTTTGAATGAAAAAATCTTTTGTGGTGTTAATTGGGCACCTAAATGGAATGCTTTGGTAAGCCTTCAAAAAATCAAATATAAATGCTCTGTACCCTGTAATCGAGTATCATCGAGCTTGTTTTTATTGGACTAATCCCGGTCTTCACTGAATAATCTTTTTACTAAGTGAAAAATCCAAATATATATATATATATAGCTCGTTGGGTAAAACTAATTCGAGCTCCTGGCACTTAACAATGTCTACATTAAGATATCATTTACATTCAGTCAGTGTCGTATGATAGTGCAGGGGTAGAGGCGCCGATTGTCAGCTCGACGGTTGAGTTTCAATCACGGCTGGTCTATCCGCACTGAAAGCTGTGATACAGCAAAACCGTTTGTATGTGGATGAATATATATATATATATATATATATATATATACATATATATATATATATATATATATATATATATATATATATATATATATATATATATATGAAGTGGTGTACTAAAAGCGAACTTTTAGGAAAAGTAAAACCTATTGTGAAGAGTATACAGCTCAATATCCAGGATAGAGCAGGTAGAATGAAGAAGAATGGGAAGGAATTAGAGAAGCAAAAGCCAAATCATAATTCAATTCAATTGCTCAGAGCAAGGTATATTCCGCAAAAAAAACAATTTATTCAAGTTAAATTTTCCTTAAGCCAGGCTTTTCAAAGATCAAAATCTTATCATCAGAGGAAGTCGCTGGGATAGATAAGTTGGCAAAGGCGAAGATTTAAAATTTGAAAAAATAAAATAAAAGTTGTAGGGGAAGAAACACAGGGCAAAATTCTGCCCGAATGCAAGCAAATGTCCGATTATTTTTATTTTTATCTTTAATTTTAATTCTATTCTTATTTTACTTTTTTACTTTTTTAGTCTTTCAATTTTTAATTTTTATTCTTACTATTTCTCTAATTCTACCCTTCAATATATTTTGCCTCATTGTTTATAAGTAAGGTCTCCTGATAAAACAACTAAACCCCGAACTCTATTCATAGACGCATTCTGGTATTTGAACTCTCCCTCCCAGCACTCGTTGACTTACTCCTACCCCATCCTTTCCCTTTTCTAGTTGAACCCTAATTCGCGCTAACATCCAATTTCTACTTTCATGCGACTCACCCCCCACAATCACACTCTTAGTTTTAACCGCATTCACTCTCCGCACCCCTTCTCCTTCTTCGCACCCGTTCCTCTCTCCCCCTACACACCCCTTACTCATTCCCTCCCTGCCTACTGGTCGCACAAGAGTTTCTGCCTTTCCTCATTTTCAAGCCGACTTTCGCTTCGGGCTAACTTTAAAATATTTTCGCTGCATTTTTTCCCATTTTAAAGCATTTTCTTTGACATCTCTGCCCAGGAAGTATTGTTAATGGCGAATATTTTCCACCTCACTCTCTTCTGAGCCTGCCTGCCTGCATCCACGAGCGTACCTCTTATTGGACATTTTACCCTTTGGATTTTCTATTTTCGCCGCACCTGAAGTTGTGGCTTCTTGGAATTTAACTTTGAATCCTCTCTCACAACCTTTCGGGCCTTTTAACGACCTACCTATCTACATCCCATTCTCTCCGTTGGACTTTTCGACACCGGACTTTTTAGCAATCGGACATTTGCTTGCATTCGGGCAGAATTTTGCCCTGTGTTTCTTCCCCTACAACTTTTATTTTATTTTTTCAAATTTTAAATCTTCGCCTTTGCCAACTTATCTATCCCAGCGACTTCCTCTGATGATAAGATTTTGATCTTTGAAAAGCCTGGCTTAAGGAAAATTTAACTTGAATAAATTGCCTTTTTTTGCGGAATATACCTTGCTCTGAGCAATTGAATTGAATTATGATTTGGCTTTTGCTTCTCTAATTCCTTCCCATTCTTCTTCATTATATACAGGGTGGGCCAAAATAAGGGTCCTATCTTTAAATTTGAATAACTTGAATTTGAATAACTTCCACAAAATAAAAGTTAAACTCACCAAACTTTATGTGTGTGTAGACTGACCCTTCCGAGATTTTTTGAAATAAACAAAACAAATTTTAGCCGAAAAACACTTCTTAAAACTTACAAAAACTAAAGTATTGTTTTTTACACTGTTTTGAGTTTTTTAAGCAAAAATAATGTTTTCTAAATGAGGGTACGTTCCTTAGGGCTAATACGGCTCATGCTTGCTTCGGAAGGGGTCCTTTACTTATTCTAAAAAATAAATAAATAAATAAATAAATAAAAAAGTTATGAATTTTTAAAAATAGGACCCTTATTTTTGCCCACCCTATATATATATATATATATATATATATATATATATATATATATATATATATATATATATATATATATATATATATGCGCGCTCATTTGCATATTCTTAAATAATAAAAACAAAACGTTCAGGGTAGCGAAAAATAGGAACGCACCGTAAAGTCACCGGTCGCTATCGCTAATAACAAATAATCTACGTAACAATATAGGTGATAAAAAATCGTGCACAAATGGGCACGTCATTCTGGTCTCGTGGTTAGAACGCTGGTCTACGATTATTAACATAGATGATGGCTTATAGCCAGAAACGCGCGTCCGTGTCTAACTTATGTGCACACAAAAAACTAATTTGTAAATTAATTATAAAAAAATCTGTATATAATATTATGGTTCATAAATAAATTAATTAATTTTTAAAAATCTCTCTCTCTATATATATATATATATATATCTATATATATATATATATATATATATATATATATATATATATATATATATATATATATATATATGTATAAGTTAGATTTGTTTATATGAGTATATATTTGTATGTACAGGATTTACTCCTAAAACAAATTAACCAATCATTATATATTTTGAATCACACCTGCAAATGTGGATTATATTTAATTTAACTTAGTTTTATTGCAAATGTGGTAAAAAGGGAGTGAAAGCCCTTTTGTGAAAATTCAGATACATCTAAATATTACCCAAATATCAATTTATTTCGAATATTTAAAATATCTTTTTAGGGGGCTATAATATGGACACAACCACCCATTTGAAAATTCAGATATATCAGATTTGCATCGAACTATACAACAATTATAGAAAAATTTCCTGAATTTTAATTTCTTTTTAAGACCCCTTAATTTTTAAATTTGAGACATTTCCAAGAATAAAAAAAATATAATAGATTTAAATCAAAATTGGAATAAGGATTCTAGACATGATGTTTAGTATCATTATACTTTGATTTTGATCTTCGTATAAAGGACATAAAAGTGGTGCAAAACTGTTTTGTTGTGGAGATTAATTTTACCCTTCCTGGGACGCATAGTCATCTACAGACAGACTGTTCGATGTGGCAAGACAAGAAAGTGATTCAAGCTGAGATAGAACCCCGACCGTGGTTTGACAGTCAGAGATTCTATCCAATACGCTATCAGCACATGCTATACGGAAGGCAAATATTAATGTTTATATAAAAATAAATATTAGTTGACGAGAGTTCTCTGTTCATTTATGATGAGCTTTGCATTATATCTAATACTAATGCCATGTTGTTCAATCCACGAATGAGTGTGTGAATATAGAGTCAATGTCTTCTGGCATCCATTTTGGTAGATTCTCTGCACAGACGGAGTTTTCCTCTGGTGTTTATTATTTTTGACAAAGGGAAGTTTCTTTTCCCGAAATATTAAATAAATGATTTTTAATAATCATCCGGACAACACACAAACAGCTAACACCACACTTGCTGTTATGTAAGATTTTAAGAAAAAATAAATAGTAAATCCCATTTCGAATTCGATTTATCATTTTTGTTCCTTCCAGCTTACATCCTACCCGGAATTTGCATTGCCCACAGCTTTTTAAAAACATACTACTATATATATATATATATATATATATATATATATATATATATATATATATATATATACTAAAAAAATACCCGTTTCAGAACCGGTAAAATTAATTCCTCAAACAGAACAGTTTGGCACTGCTTTTATGTCCTCTTACGATAATTGAAATCAACATATAATGCTACTAAACCTTGTCTAAAATCTTTATTCTAATTTTTATCAAAATCCATTGCATGATTTTAATTCTAGAAAATATCTGAAATTTAAGGCTTAAGCTTAAGGGGTCTTAAGAAGAAATTGAAATTCAAGGAATTTTGTTTAATTGGTGTCTAATGACTATTGATCAAATTCAATGCAAATCTGAAATATTTGAATTGTGAAATTGGAAGTTGTGCCCGTATCTTGTCCCTTAAAAAACCTTTAAAATACTCTAAAGAAACTGAAATTTGGGTTATATTTATTAATTAATGCCTAATATCTATTGTTAAAATTTCACAAAATTTGGAGATATCTGAATTTTCATGAAAGACTTCCACCTCCCATTTTATCCCCTTTGCATAAAACTAAGTTATATATATATATATATATATATATATACATACATACATACATCCATATATATATATATACATACATACATACATACATACATATATATATATATATATATATATATATATATATATATATATATATATATATATATATATATATATATATATATATATATATACACACACACGGCACAATCACGCTGACACACCGGTTCCCGTTAGATCACCGAAGTTAAGCGGCGTCGAGCCTGGCCAGTACTAAAACGGGTGACCATTTAGGAATACCAGGTGCTGTATGTACTCTCTGCTTATCTCGGCATTGTTTCCAGTCGTCTTGTACTACTACGTACGGGCAGCCCCAGGCGGGGCACTCATACGTCGAAATCGACAGGAGAGTCCATCCATCATATATATATATATATATATATATATATATATATATATATATACGGATAATGAAGTGATGAAATAGATGAAATTTGCATAGTTTACAAGTTTATTAACTCATCAAAAAAGGAATACAAATAAAAAATGACCTTTAAGCCATGGCTTTTCAAAGATAATGCTCTTATCGTCAGAAGGTCTGACCAATAACAATTGAATATAAATTAATTATTAGAGGTAAATATCTTGAAAATTCAAAATTGAAAAAGGTTTTTTTTAAACATTGTAGGGAAAAAATGTCTAAATATAAGTCCAAAAACAGATGAAACACGATTCGAACTATGGGCATAGAGTTGTATCAAATTTAAATGATCCAAAATGTTTAAACAGTGCAAACAAAGATGCCGAACCATGTTCTGTGTTATTTCGAAACTGAGTGCCGCAAGAAATGATATTTTATGGTCACAGTTAATCCCGGACATTTAGGACAGAATGATACTTGAAAAATACTCAGAGAACAATAAAATGATGTATAAATCCATGCCTCAAAAACATACTCGACTTCTTTAATGTGATTTCAAAATGTTCAGAGGAAATAGACGTTGGAAGTCGAAACTATTAATGGATGTGTCAATTAATGCTAGATTTCAAATTCAGAATGAAAGTAGTAGTTGAGTAGGAATAAATCTTAAAAGGCCGCTTATTCAAATATAAATTATGAGCTCGAATAGATGGTGGCAGTGTGAGTGCTTAAGTTAATTGTAGAGGGTGGGGGAATTTGGTGGCGGTTGGAGTTATTAAAACAGTTAGAGCGGATGGGGCATACGTCATGTTTATTGGGGTAAGAGAGGCTGTTGTTGAGAAAGGAGATGGATGGTTAGATATTAAGGTTGCATAAGGAAATGGTTTGTGAGGGAGGGGGAGAGGAGTGAAGCCAAGGAAAAGAGAAGAGGAAGGGCACATATAGGCGACTGTGCGCGAATTAATATTTAAAATTAAAATGTAAGTTCAATCAAGAGAGAAGGGGTTACAGCGAGGAGATTGCGAATGGACCAGGTATAGAGATATAAAGCGATACATAGATATATTATGCCGATATTTCCGTTTGAGTAATGTTTAAGTTTGTTCTAAATATCGGGAAGAAAAAAGAGAATGAAAATGAAGAAGAGGGAAAAAAGAAAAAGAAAAAGGGGAAAGCAGAGAAAACATATGGGGAAAGGAAGAGAGAATGGAACAAATTTATAGTTTTAAATTAAAATATTGTAAACTGCCGATATTTATAATCTCAGGGAGTTCATTGTTTAAAAGATTTAAGAGCACGCCATTTACCATTTAACATTTATATATAAGCATAGCTCATTGGGTAAAACTAATTCGAGCTCCCGGCACTTGACAATGTTTACATTGAGATATCACTTACATTCAGTCAGTGTCGTATGATAGCACAGGGGTAGAGGCGCCGACTGTAAGTCCAGACGGTTGAGTTTCAATCCTGGTTTGAGGCACTAACTGGTCTAGCCGCACTGAAGAGCTGTGATACAGCGAAACAGTCTGTATGTGGATGACTATATATATATATATATATATATATATATATATATATATATACACTCTTGTTCTTAGCCCTAATTCCTATATTACTATTTCATTCTCGTTTTCTTTCATTCCTGTAAGTTAAAATTCTCAAGTTTTCACTTGCATCCCTGGACAAACATACAGATATCACAAATATAGATGTAGATATTAATACTTTCTTCCTCCTATATGATAAATTGATGTATCACTATGTATATGGTCATTTAATTAAATTTATTGTTTGGGGGGGGGGCATATATACTAAATCAATTCCATCCATAATATCAAAGGTTACATCACACAGTCAGTTCAATAGTAATGTTTGTCTGTTAACCATTTCTAAGTTAACAAAAATACCTCAACAAATACATTCCAAATTATTCATATTTTGACCTAGAAAAAACTGTATTGTTCTGGATAAAGCGTTCCAAATCATTTGATTGGTTGCAAGGCTCGCAACGATATGACAAGTCAGAATAAATAATTCAATCAAACCTTAGAATGTTTTTGTTAACATTTCCTGATCTATGGGATCAATGTCAGTTTTGCTGATAAAGCGCGGCCGATTCGCTTTCACAATTGTTCATCTTGTCTGGTTACTTCCGCTGGCCTTCCAATTGGAGTAAAGCCGGGGGGGTGATTGATAAAAGGCAGGGAGTAAGACAAGAACAGCACCTTAGGGCATAATGAAAACGCCGGAGGCCAGGGAAACTGACTTTTACCAAGTGTGGCAGGGGCTCTTTTGCGTCTTACAAAAGCCAGATGTCCTCATAGCATTGAAAAGGGATCGGCCATTTTGAAGGGGTGTAAAGATAACAAACAAAGCAGTTATGATTATTCTTTTTGTTTTTTCTTTATTTATTATGATCTTCAGAATTGGAAAGACAAAATCTTAACAATTGGATTGAAGATAATTTATTTTGTGGCAAAATTGTGCGGCAGGCCCCAAGCAACATTGCTCATGTAAAATAAATCCTTTTTGTCTACCAAAAGTTCACCGGTATTTAAACTGGATTTCATAGATTTCAATAATTAATATTAAACTCCTATCTTTTTAAAACATGTATTATATATATAGATTTTTTATTATTCATTATCAATTAAGCTTGTTTTTACATTTATATATATATATATATATATATATATATATATATATATATATATATATATATATATAATGTATGTATGTTTATTTAAATATTATAAATTACAGAATGATTAGACGTCCCATACCTAAGAATACGTCCTCATCGGGGGTGCAAGACATTTTATTTTATAGCGACTTGTTTATCGCTAGTAGAAGGTAGAATCCGTAAGATGTTGATTCGGTAATAGTTCAAATGTCGAAGTCTTTTAGGGAAATATGCGTGGACACGCGTTAAATATAACGTTGAAAATTTGGGACTACTTCTAAATAAATCAATATTTATTTTTTTAAATGCATTGTTAGGCTTCAAACCGCTTTCTTAGATTTAAATATGCAATGCTTTCTAATGGGAGACCACTATATCTTCTTATTTTTAACGCGTATTTGCGTATATTTCCCTAAAAGACTTTGACATTTGAAACTATTACCGAATCAACATCTTACGGATTCTACCTTCTACTAGTGATAAACAAGTCGCTATAAAAAAATATATCTTGCACCCTGGATGAGGACGTATTACGTCGAAAGTTTAGGACTACTTTTAGATAACTTAACTTTTTTTTTAAATGCATTGTTAGGCTTCAACCCGCTTTCTTACATTTAAATATTCAATGCTTTCTAATGGGAGACCACCACATCTTCTTATATATATATATATATATATATATATATATATATATATATATATATATATATATATATATATATATATATATATATTAGATTTCTTGAATGTGAGATGATATATATAATTATTTCCACAATCAGACAACGCCGCAGCCCACAACCTATGAAAAGAAACAAACCGGAAGTCCTAGACTCGAGTCTAGGACTTATGGTTTGTTTCTTTTCATAGGTTGTGGGCTGCGGCGTTGTCTGATTGTGGAAATAATTATATATATATATATATATATATATATATATATTAGAATTCGAGTAAGGATACGTATCCCGACAGTTACGTTACACAGACAAGAAGTCGCCAGTCGTACACGATATCTTCTGCTTTTGACATAACTAGCAAAGAGAGCATTGGTTTTGTATACCTGCTATCTTTCACATAGGGAAAGGGGTTTGTGTGTTTTATGTGTATACATGTATGCTATGAAGAAAGAATAAACCCCAAAGAGATTTTTAAACCCAATTTCATTTGTCGATATGTATATATTAATAACGTTTTTTAACCCTGCTATTAAGAAGAAGAAGAAGAAGAAGAAGAAGACAATGCCAGAGAGATTAGATGGGAACCTGGCTACCCCGGCTACAGAAATTCGACCAGCTGATTCTGCTAACGAAGTGAACGCAACGTGTGGAATGGAGAAGATACCAGCTATGCTACTGAATGAAGACATGCAAAAAAGAGCATAATTTCAGTGTGAGTCACAAATCAGCATATACAAACCTGTAACATTAACTTCCCCCTAACCATAGTTACCCAACTTTTACTGGAGGTGACAAAGTCCTTAATCTATATAATAAAGTAAAGATAGTTTGCCGAATTTTGTCACCAATAGCTCACGTCCTACAAAATTAATATTTCGTTCTGACTAGCCAGTTATTCTTGCGGATCGTAGCACTATGTTTTAGAACAATAAAATGTAATTCGATTCAATTCCTTTCAGAAAATATTTCATCCGACTAGGAATATTTTTCAGATGGCTGTTATCTTTGTTATCAGAAACAAATGTAGCTGCTTATAATAATAATAATAATAATAATAATAATAATAATAATAATAATAATAATAATAATAATAATAATAATAATAATAATAATAATAATAATAATAATAATAATAATAGATTATTGCAAATGTTATTAATACATAATAGTTAAATGATATAATATTATTATTTCATATAGAAATAGAAGTCCAAAACTAAGGAAATCTCTGGAGGCTTTTAAAATTCACAGCAGCATCATGTGATGTTACACATCTTCCATTACCGGTGTTAAACAAAAAAATATCTCATGTAAAGTTTATTCACTGATTAAAAAATACGGTTTTATTTATAAAAAACACTGTGTCGTAACAAAGACTTCTCTTATCGCAGTAAGCGACTCATACTTAATGTCAAAGGCAATGATTAATGTTTATTTTTTTACTAACATTAACATTGCAATTTTTCTTTTTTACAATATTTCAGAAACAAGGAAAGAATTAGTTTACAACAAAACTATGAATTAGCCCCACATTTTGCACCAAACTAAAAAAAAAGACCTCACATTTTTACGACTAGCATTTGAAATTGCAGGTAAGATATTCACGTTTACTTTTAACAATGAAAAACTCCCAAACAAACACAATAGCAAAACCAAAAAAATCCTCATTTTCCAAGAACAAAACTAAAAAATGTCACATTTTAAACTCGAATACGTTTCTTTGCAAGTAAAACCGTTACTTTTATTTTTAACAAATAAACAAATATTAATAAATCATATTTAAGCTTATACTTTTTGCATACATCATTTTCATTGCTATTTTAAATATATTTCAGTACTTCTACTGAATTTGAACCAAACAAAACCGACTTTTACCGAATGAGATTTCCGTAAATAGCCGGGAAAAGCCGAGTTAAACCGAGCCGTCATCAAACAATTTAATTTTTTTTAAACACACGCACCTGAATATATTTTTGTTTATGAAGAAGGATTTATTTCGGACCACGGTAAACAATGAAAAAACTTTTCTATATTTTTTACCTGAGAATTTGTTTTTAGTCATTTAAAAAGCACTCATTCTTTTTTTTTTTTGAAAGTGTCTTGGTCATCAACAAACAGTCAGTTAGTACATAGTTCAGGGTTAGGTTAGGGTTCCGCTAGAATTAGGATGAAAAATAACAATCGTTCTCTGCAATTTTTTTCTTCAAACACCAGTCGTCCTCTAAGACCCCTGCTTGTACTGCACTCTTTTTTATTACGTTGTTTAACAGAAGAAAATATAACGATTATATCGAAAGTCACTCATTTGGGATGTTTCTTTACTTCATTTGGATTTTTGGATACTATTACTATTCACATGGATAATTACTATTCGCATGGATGATTACTTTGGACAAGGATAAATATTTAAATCTCTCCATTTCTTCACAATATATCCGCTAACTAGTGGATGCCTAACAGAAGTATAACATTTTATTTTTGCTGTATAATGACTTTACTGTATTTCCTTTTTCTTTGAAATATAACGTTTCAATTTTTATCAGACTTTCGATATAATCGTTATATTTTCTTCTAGAAGGGATTTTGGCTTATTTCAAAAGAATAAATCAAACTAAAAATAATTTTAGATAGTTTTCAAAAAATAATTGAAGTAAAAGTTTTTATCTAGACAAAATTGGTTTCACCTTCTGATGAGAAGAATTTTTTCCTTGTAAACGTTCGATTTAACACTATATATATATATATATATATATATATATATATATATATATATATATATATATATATATATATATATATATGTGTGTGTGTGTGTGTGTATATATATATTTATATTTAAATGTTTAAAATTTTAAATATAAATTTTTAATAATAGCTTGATAGTGTACGACTAGAGCTCTAATAAAAGTATTTTAATATTATGAAATGCCCCATCAAATGTAGGGAACACATTCTCACAAATTCATACAAAAAACAGTTTTTATTCGTATACAATCGTTTCGGCCTACCATACAATCGTATGCGAATAAACACATTTTTAATGAATTTGTGAGAATTTGTTCCGTACATTTTATGTGGATTTCATAATATAAATGTATATATATATATATATATATATATATATATATATATATATAATAATTATAATATTACTATCAACAAAACGATTGCATATATATATATATATATATATATATATATATATATATATATATATATATATATATATATATATAATTATAATATTACTATCAACAAAACGATTGCATATATATATATATATATGTATATATATATATATATATATCATAATTATAATATTACTATCAACAAAACGATTGCATATATATATATATATATAATGATTATAATATTACTATCAACAAAACGATTGCATATATATATATATATAATGATTATAATATTACTATCAACAAAACAATTGCATATATATATATAATGATTATAATATTACTATCAACAAAACGATTGCATATATATATATATATATATATATATATATATATATATATAATATGACAATACAAATTACAAATGTATATTACAGCATATTAATTTATGATAAACTATATACAACTTAAGAGTTCTTATAGTTGTTAGCAGGTATTTGCAGATTACTGTAATCACAGTATTTCAAAATGTTATGTTGTATTATAGAATTAAATAAGCATAAGTCATTTATTCATATATATATATATATATATATATATATATATATATATATTATGAACTTGATTGAATTTCTTCATTATCTTTCCATACGCAGAAACTTTTTATTAGCCATAAAACTGATGACAAAAATCTTTGTACAAAAAAGAAACGCAATTTTTAAACAATTATTTTCTTTTTTGGCAACCCTTTCTTTTAGCCTATTTGTCTCATTATCTGCACAATTGCAACGAAACAAAAGAGACATGAATCTTTACATACTTATAAATGGCCTGCACACTTATAAGCAGGCATTTGGAACCATAGAAATTAATTCACACAACTAAATCTCATTACTTGGTAACTACTGTGTGCCCGACAGGGGAGATAATATCTCGAGCTCCTTTGACAGGATATATTGTCATAATATGCAAAGCTTGGAAATTACCATTTTTTGTTTTAGTTTTGTTTTTTTAGCCTCAGACTAATGTTCCCTAATGTCTGTTTTCTTACCACATCAAAGAATATCACGATTCCACCTCAAAATGATCATCTTACACTTTTCTATGAGACTCGTATTTACAAGTTGATGTTTACTTTTTAATTATTGGTCTATTTTTTTTCTGAGCCGTTTTTTTATTATCGTTTAAAAAATATCTTTATTAATGGTGTTCATGAAAATAAACGCTATAAGCCATTTATAAAAATCATATTGATTCTTTCAGCGTTTTCATTGAAAAGGAATCTTCCATTTTTGTTATTTGTATCTTTTTTTATACCTTTTATTAATTTATTTTTTAAATTTTCATTTCATACATTTTCACAGAAGTCATTTAATACTTGTATTTAATAAGTAAAAATAAAAGAAAGATATTATATTTATATGATTTATTTTTATTTTTATTTAGTTTTTTTTTTACAATATATATTTACTTTTTGTTTAAAAAAAAACGTTTTTGATTGGTGCCTTAATGTCTGCCAATACCGAAATGATTTTATTACAATAAACATAAAATAAAAATAAATCAGACTTATTTTTCCCATTTGAATAATTCCAGAAAGAGTTTTAAGTATCTAGCTGGGATACTCATCGCATAATAGGGGCATAGCACCGAGGCACTTTTGGACCATTCCATAAATGCAAGGAAACTGGGTCTGAAGATATTCAAAAAGCAAAGTATCAGGATTAACACATGTTATGGCCCTATTTATGGGCCGGAATGAGAATAGAGACACGGGGTTAAAGTAACACAAATATATTGGAGAAAAGTATATACAACAGAGGAACAAGAGAAATAGTATGTAAGTACTGACTGCCAGTGTAGACTGGGGTTGGCTTCATCGGTATCTAATTCCTTCCCACTGCAGGAATATGTGACACAAGGTCAGAGGTTCAAGTCAGCGCCCCTAAAAAAGGGGAACTCTGACCTATAAAAAATTGCCTGGGCAGCGCCGTCGGCATTCCCCGGTCAAGGCGCCTTAAGCAGTAAGCAATAAACTTACTCCACTCCAAAGAGAGGAGGCAAGGCCTGGGAGGGTGAACCTCCTAGAACTACCCAGGACTCAACCCCTCAGCCTGACAGATAAAAGGCCAGTCTCTGCCAGACTGACTGTCGAGAACGAATCTTCGACAGGTGTACCCCAGTCCTAAGACTGGGGTTGGCTTCAACGGTATTTAATTCCCTCCCACCGCAGGAATATGTGACACAAGGTCGGGAAAGTGAGGAGATCAAGCTAGTGCCCCTAAAGAAGGAGCACTCTGGCCTAGCAAAAATAGCCTGGGCAACCCCGTCGGCATTCCCCGGTCAGAGCGCCTCAGGCAGCAAGCAATAAACTTACTCCTCCCCCAAAGAGGGTAGGCAAGGCCTGGGAGGGTGCACCTCCTAGGAAACCCCAGGACAGTATACCTCAGCCCGGCAGATAAAAGGCCACCGAAATGGCCCAGTTTCTGCCGGACTGATTGTCGAGAACGGATCCTCGACTGGTATAACCCCATCCCAACGTCCTCAATCAACCGAAGTTAATGAAAGACTGATCAGGCTGGGGTTGGGCTCAACAAATGAGAAGCGTAATGCGTCCAGTATCTATTGAGAATGGATGAGTCCAAATGTTCGTCATAGGTACGGCACCATAACGACAGAGAAAATGATAGGGGAAATCTCCCCAAAAGTATGAAGGACTTGAAAGAAAGTTAACTAAACAAAAGATACAATGTGAACAAAGTAGTTTAGCAATCACTAGATCGAGCTAGCAAGGGCCATGATATCTTGTTATTTCTCGTTCTTATTCATAGGAAAAATAAAACGATTCAATTCTTCTTATTTATATATGACACAAAGACAAACTACCTTTGTGTAAATTTATAAAAATAGAACTTACAAGATTGGCGTTTATTTGGCATTCGGGCTAGGATCAAAATGTAGTATCTATTTTTTATTACATACATTTTCTTAAGTCATTTGATACTTGTATTTAATGTAAAAATAAAAGATGAATAATATGCTTGTATGATTTATTATTTTTAATATTATATTTATTTACGATATATAATTTTTTTTATTTCTACTATTTTGGGAGTTGACAAAATCCTATTTGATCGGTGCCTTAATATCTGTCAATAACGAAATAATTTTGTTAAAATAATAAATAAAAAAATAAATAAATCAGGAATATCTTTCCTATTTTAATAATTCCAGAAAAGTGCCTTATATAAAAAGTACTACTTGAGATATCGGGCACATAATACCGTGACACCCTTGGACTCTTCCTTGGCCTTTTGACTAGGAGAAAAGTGTAGTTTCTTTTCTGATACTACACTTTATCTTTTCTGTCCTCCGTCAGTGAAGGATAAATCCTTCTAGACTAAAGCAATTTTAATTTTTGTCCCAATCCAGAGTGCCCCTTTGGGGATGCTGGATTCCCCCACATTAAAACCCAATCTCGTGGCAAGTTAATACGGACCCTTAGACCCTTTCGTAAATGCAAGGAGACTGTGTCCCAAAATACTTAAAAACACAAGTGGTAGGGTTAACAAATGAATAAAAAAAATAATAGAAGGGGAAAACGCCAACGAAGTATGAAGGATATAAAAGAATGTTTACTAAACAAAAGGTACAAAGGTCAACAGAGGAACTTAGAAATCACTAAATTGAGCTAGCAAGGCCCATCTTGTTTGTTCTCGTTGTTCTTGTTATCATTTAATACACAGATTTAATGAACACATTTTAGATACCTTCAAGCATGGTTTCGTTGGTCTGTCAAGTTAAAGTTTTAAAAAGCATTTCCGTTGGTCTGTCAAGTTTAAGTTTGAAACAACATTTTCGTTGGTCTGTCAAGTTTAAGTTTGAAATAGCATTTCCGTTGGTCTGTCAAGTTTAAGTTTGAAACAACATTTTCGTTGGTCTGCCAAGTTTAAGTTTGAAATAGCATTTCCGTTGGTCTGTCAAGTTTAAGTTTGAAATAGCATTTCCATTGGTCTGTCAAGTTTAAGTTTGAAATAGCATTTCCGTTGGTCTGTCAAGTTTAAGTTTGAAACAACATTTTCGTTGGTCTGCCAAGTTTAAGTTTGAAATAGCATTTCCGTTGGTCTGTCAAGTTTAAGTTTGAAACAACATTTTCGTTGGTCTGTCAAGTTTAAGTTTGAAATAGCATTTCCGTTGGTCTGTCAAATTTAAGTTTGAAACAACATTTTCGTTGGTCTGTCAAGTTTAAGTTTGAAATAGCATTTTCATCATTAAATACACAGATTAATTTTAAATGCATCCAATCATTTATATCAGACCTATTAGTCAGTCCGTTTGTCATGCTTAAGTTTGAAATGTAATTTTCATCGCTAAATGATGTGTCTACAAATTGTTTATAAGGCTCTGTTTCGAGGTTAGTCCAATAATCTCTTATGTTTCAGTTTGGTCTATTTTTATTTAGTTTGATATATATAATTTTCGTTTCTCATTCATGCTTAAGTTTAAAATACAATTCCATTCGATCTGTCACGATTACGTTCGAAATAACATTTTCGTTGGTCTGTCACGCTTAAGTTTGGAATATCATTTTCATTGGTCTGTTATGCTTAAGTTTGAAATATAATTTTTATTGCTAAACGTGTAGATTGAATGGACGCATCTTATTTTAGATGCGTCCAATCATCTCTATAAGAAGCTCTGTCGGTTGGTCTGCCGTTCACGCTTGAATTTATAAGACATTCACAGCAAGAACTCGTCTAACTACCACAACCCCAAAAAAACTTTTCCTCCTTCCTTTGTATGCCTAGTCTCAGGCAGAATTTCCACGAACAGAGCTTCTTCGCAAAGGCTTCCCCCCCCCCTGTCTGTGGAACCAATTGCCACGGGACTGCTTACTTGCTGATTGTAACTTAGTCGTCTTCAAATCTGATGTCAACAAATTTCTATAATGAACCGTCTCCACACGTATTCAGACTTGGTCCTGACAATCATTTCATCTCATTAACCCTTATCCTCAAGTGGATGTTTGCCTTGATATGTGGTGACCATTTTTTAGTATAGTGTGTGCAGAAGAGAGAGAGAGAGAGAGGTAGAGAGAGAAACACAGCTGAATAGAAATAGAGAATCAGTTTCGACGATTATGTTCCGTTTGTATTACAATAATACATAGACCGCTTAAAATACCCTGTGCACGTGTAATGCTCATGGTTTCAATATATATATAGCACAAAATAGAGAGAAAGAGAAACAGAGATAATAGACAAAAATAAATGGAGAATCAGTTTCGACGATTACTTTAATTAGATCAGTCACACCGCAACAACTGATTTGCCTTTTATACTTAAATTCGAATGAGAGATAAACGTCAGTTTCGTAGCTAAGTGCTAAAATTGCTCTTTGGTTTATCATGCTTATGTTTGAAATAGTATTTTTAGATACGTCCACACATCATTGCTAAACGTACAGACGGAATCTTAACAATATTCCATCTTGTTTTTATGAGTCTTGGATACGTATTTAAGAGCTATTTATTCCCCTAGACACTTGATGCGGTTAAATACTTTTTACTGTCAGCCTCTTATAATGATATACAGAAGCAGTTTATACACTGCATATGAAGAGCTTAATGTTGTGGTTATTAAAAGAGCAATAAATGCTGAGACAGATTTTTTTCTGTTTCTCTGGCTAGCTCCTTCGCTTGGAACAATGTTGTGTGTATATTCCAGGGTTCAACGTACTGGCACTAGTCCAAACCTGATTGCACCTCTTTTCAGTCAAAAGAATTAGGCCAAGTTTCTTGAATTGGCTTTGTGTATGACTATTTGATATCACTAAATTTTAGAGTAATCTTAAAAGTGAAACATCGTATAAATATTATTTTTGAAAGCAAATAGCCATATAAATATTTTTAAAAAAAAACAAGTAAGAGTATTAATATTTTATTTTTATAAGCAAATAAGCGTATATTATTTTTAAATGTATAATTGTCTTTTTCTTCTTTTTCTGCATCATCATCATCATCATCATCATCATCATCATCATCGTCATCGTCATCATCATCATCATCATCATCATCATCGTCATCGTCATCATCATCATCATCATCATCATCATCATCATCATCGCCTACTCTTCATGCAGTTCAGTTCAAAGGATTGACATCAGCCAAGTTGCATACAGTCATATCGCTTCCTCAGTCTACCTCGCTCTCTAGTACCCAGGATATCCAACCACATTAAAAAGCAAATAACTGTATGAATATTATTTTTAAATATTTTTTTTTAAACAAATAAATCGTATAAATAATATTTTTTAATATATTACTTACAAAAAACAAACAACAAATATCATCATCTTCATCACATTCGGTTTAACTTCCATTTTATATGTTGGCATGTGTTGGATTTCTTCTTTTCATTCAACGCCACTTTCCCCTTGTTCAGACGTTTTCTAATTTTATGCAAGTTCACTCTCCAGTTCCCACGGTTGAACAGGTCAACTGTTTCCATATTCCACTGTGTGGTCTTGCCTAATTACTTGCTTCCAAGTTTTCTGTGGCTGGACAAACTTCCTGCGACTTATTAATGATTCTACAGTGGCTTATCCAGGGGTGATGAACGTTGCACATGACCATACCAGTGTAACCAATCCGTCCTAAGGATAACCTCTATGCTGGGCAAATGTAGTGTTGCTTTTAGAAATTTACTTCAAACTAATCTATTTCTGCCAAGTCTTTATGTATCCCCCTTTCTCTCAAATCCATCATTATCATGTCCTCCAACGTTTTCCTTAAACTTCTCCTGTCAACTGACTCTGCTACCTAAACTGTACTTTGCATACTGTACTGTACATCTGTTAATCAAAGAACTCTCATCCATTCTGTTCAACGTGACCATACCAATGAAGTCTCCTGTTCTGCACACATCTCCTAATACTGTCTAGATGTAATCTTTCTCTGAGGTCATCAGCTCTAAGCTTGTCTTTAAGACCGATATTACAAATCTATCGTATCATTCTCATATAATTTCTCTCCATGCAATGCATGTCTTCAACCCTCACTGGTTTCACTTCCATACATTATCACACTGCATACATATGCCTGGTAGACTCTTCCCTTGGTCGACACTGGTAATGTTCTGCTGGTTAGTAATGGCTGAACCTAATCTATAGACTCTTAACTCTGGCAATCACACTAGCACTAGCTCTTCCCTGTGCTGCAATGGTATCATCAAGGTAACAAAACTTATGAACAATCTCAATAGCTTTATCATCCAAATATACTTTCTCCACGTCTAAGTTCTCATCCGTCTCCATTGTCTTACACTTCTTGCACTGGTTATCCTATCACAACTTACCGGCAATTCCACTGCACTTCTTGAGCACCCAATACTTACAAGTAATACAAAAAATTTAGTTGCACCAAGCCCCCTTTCCATAAACTGAGCAGAGGACTTTCCTCTTTCTGAAGGATTTCCAACGCTACCACTGCTGATCAACACTTTTGTCTTGGTAGCATTCACTCTCAGATTCACTCTCAGATTTTGTGATATATTAATAAATTGGTATGTGAGACGAGGGAACGTGAAAAGGATACTAGCTTGTATAAGCTACTCTTTCTTTCTCCGTTCGTTTGGCTTACCCCTTCCTATTCTGTCCTTTTCACTTCTTTTTTTCTGTACTGAGTGGAAATGAGACGCACTTAAATTAATTGCTCTGTCTGATGTCCGCACAATCACAGCGTGAGGTCCCGAAATAAAAATAAAACAACATTAACCCACATGTAGGTGTGAACTTGATAATTCTCAACCGATAAGAAGTATTCTTGTGCGTTTTCAACGGCCTGTCTTTGAGCCTCCGAGAGTCAGTATATTCAAATATAAACAGCCACTCGATAACCAAAAAGTGAGATTTTCAGGTTGATACCTCATGACACTGTTACTCAATGTAGATGACAAAAACAACAACAACACACTCAACAAAAGGTGAAGACGCACCTAAGAATCGCTATCTATGTCTAAGATCTCTTAACGATTACTTATGCTCTCTCGATCATTACAGACAACAATAAAGGTAAACACACAAAAAATGGAACTCTCAACAATCACATATTCCTAAAGTTCGTGCTTTTTTCTCACTCTGAACTTTCTACAAACGAGAATTTTTAACTTTTCAAACACAGATACGAACAATCCTTTCACACATAATATCTTTCAATCAACTGTAAATTTATAAATATAGAGATATGTTTCGTTCTTTAACCGATTTTTTACCTCTTTCATTCATAATATGCGTTTTTATCTATTTATTACATATTGTTATCGTGGGTCTTGGTACATCCAAAGATGTCTATATCTCGTCCACACGATGATCCATTTAAATAAGTACTGAGGTGAATCTAGCAATTGCTAAATGATGAATGACCATCAATCATCATCATGATCATCATTATCATGATCATGATGATGATCATCATCATCATTATCATCATCATCATCACACCAACCACCTTACAAGATTTGAAGCTCATATTACAAAATTTCGCTAAAGAATGTCAATGATGACCTTCACAACAAACGGCCTTAAGTTACTTAAAACTTTCAAAATATTTAATAGCATTTCTAACATTTTTATATTTATCATCGATTTGGAAATGCATTACCAAAGCAGATTTCAAAACCTAGATGTATTAACCAATTGAATATTTTTTTATAATAGAGCAATATACTTTTTAAACAAGTTGTTAGATCAGATTAAGAACATTTAAGATGGAATTGGATGAATTCAAATAAAATGGTAAAAAAATGAAGATGACATCATTGATATCTATTGGATAAAATATAGTATATAGCGTTCACTATTTGCGTCAATTCCTTTACATATGTATATGCTATTGACCACTGCTGGTGTAGCATTATTAGATTGGGCTACGGTTCAGGAGAGATGGAAAAAGTTCAATATTATAGGTTTTTACAGCCTTCTATAACTAAAAAAGTCTTATTTTCATATATAAATACTTCTCTCTGCTTTCTCTTCTTCTTAAATACTCGACCCACCACTCCTCCCACATACGGCTCACACAGCAACACCCACCTATCTTCCCCCCCCCCACCCACTCTCTCTTCACCTCACAATCCGCCCACCTGGATCACCTTCCACGTTTCGCTGTATATAAGGCTTCTTTTTTTTCAGTAAAGCTTTTCTACATTAAATGATTAATGTCATTTGAATCGACCGAAATATCTTTTGTGCTTCATAGATGTGTTTGTGTTCTTATTTCTACTAGTCTGTTGTCATGCTTATCTACTATTCCATATACTAAACATTCCATTTTATCTGAAATATAAGTTCATCTGTTAAACTCCTTCATAAATACTTATATATGAAAATCAGACCAGTGACAGCCGGCGATTTCACTTACCAAAGTGCTCAACCCCGAAGGTGGGGGGCATATGTAGGCATCAACAAACTTACTGTTTTGGTGTATCACAGTACTTCAATGTAGCTAGACTAGAAAAAATAAAAAACAACGACATGTTCAGAAATGGCAAAAAAATTTACAAAGAATTTTGCAACAAATTTGATCAGTTGTGTATTATTCATACAGAATCAAAGAGTTGATTCCTCTGCAACTTCTCTTATTGCTTAGACCTTAGCTAGTATATTAAATAAAAACAAATAATGCGTAAATTCCAGGATCAGTATAGGTAAGAAACTTTTCTCATATTTAAAGAAAGAAATATAAACAATTTCCAATCCTTATGTTTACCTTCATGGAGCACTCAAAATATAAAAATAATAAAACAAACTATTTGATCCTTAAAAAATAAAGTTGAGTCATGTAGAAACTAAAAAGAAAAATAATTTCTTTACTGTTTTAGTTCATACTCGATTTCACAGAAATGTTATTCGTTTTCTCTATTATATAAAGAGTAGTTGTCAGTTTGTCTGCGTGTCCAGTTAAAAGTAAGAAACTACACAAGACACTCAAAAAGTTTATATATTCAGGATATGGGTACGTTTTTTGTAATATTTATTCTTTTAAGGTCACTAGGAACAAAATTATGGGGTGGTCGACATTTAGAGAGATTTTTTCCATAGACTTTTGGTCTGAAACTTGAACTAAAATAAACTTTCTTGGCCTTCGAGGTAGGATCAAAATGTAGTAGATGTTCTGTCTTCTGTTAAAGAAGGAGAAAATGTTCCTTGATTGGGGAGGAGTGGTGATGGGAGAGGATGAGGAGGTAGAGAAGGGAGTGAAGAGGAGAGAAGGTGGGGGAGAGAGTTGGAGACAAAAAGAGAGGAAGAGGAGAGAATGGAAGGGAAAGAGGGATAGGGGAGAGAGAGGAAGGGGGAGATAAAGATAGATAGATAGATAGATAGATAGATGAAGAGGGAGATAGTGAGCGATAGGGATAGAGAGACTCATTTTAACTCTTCTATTTTTGATCCATGCTCCCTGGCAACGTCGGGTAGCCATGATAGTCTTATATATGAAGTAGAGAAAGTCAAGAGGGGAAAATGTAAACGCTTAGTAGCTTTTTAATACAAAGTAATACTTAATTTTGTTTCGTCTGCTATTGTTATGGTGCCGTACCTATGACAAACATTTGGACTCGTCCATTCTCAATAAATACTGGAAGCATTACGCTACTCAGTGGTGTGCAAACTCCATCTCGTTCAGTCTCTCATTAACTTTGGTCGATTGAGAACTTCGGGATGGGGTAGGGCAATACCAGTCGAGGATTCGTTCTCGACAGTCAGTCCGACAGGAACTGGACCATTTTGGTGGCCTTTTATCCGACGGGGCTTCCCAGGCTATTTTTGCTAGGCCAGAGTGCTCCTTCTTTATGGGCGCTGGCTTGAATCTTGCCCCACCTTCCGACCTTGTGTCACATATTGCTGCAGTGGGAAGCAATTAAATCCCTGTACGAACCCAGCCCGTTCAGTCTCTCTTAAACTTCGGTTGATTGAGGACTTCGAGATGGAGTAGGGTAATACCAGTCGAGTATTCAAACTTACACTGGACAACAACAACAACTGTCGACAAGATATTTGAATTTACACGGGAAACAAAAACATTAAGAATTTTTCTTGAGAACCTTAAAGAAAAAGACCCCATAACGACTGGCAACGTGGGATTTGAAATTTGAAACTTACACCACAACAAAGACTGACAAAGTGGTTACAGTAAAAGATTCAGGATAACTTTTTTTAAATGGACGCCACAACGGGCGACAAAATTGATTAAGGGAATCCTTAAAAGAAAAAACTTGGAGAAATCAACTACAAATTCACCAAACAACGTCCTAGTTCTAAAAACTGGCTTACCGATGGGAAAAAAAGAAGAAAAAACACGTAAGACCAACTTATTATTCTCTTAATTAATTTTTTTTCTTAATTGCTATTCCGACACTGTTATAATATTTAAACAATAAGGGAATTCATATTTTTTTCTCTCTCCAAAAGAGAGAAAGCTACTTCTGCCGAAAGAAAAAAAATTGAAACCGTATTTTTATTTTATATCTGACTGAAATGCCGACCACAAATTATATGGCTACACACTACGTGTAAAAAAGCGTACTAAAAAAGCGATTTTTTATAGAGGAAAAAGTTTTTATACTCTTTTACAACTTAGATTACGTCTAGCAAGCATAATCTTAAGAAAAGAACATGTTTAACAAGCCGTACCTGAAAGGAAACATTTACTTTCGAACAAAAAAGGACACACTTTAAAATATGGAAAAATTTAATGCGATGATTGCAGAATTAGTAAAAATTTCAAATGCAACAGCAACGCAAAACCGAGAAAAGATTTCAAAAGCTTCTTCTAGAGCAACAGAAAAAAGCAGACGACCAACTACAAAAGAAAGAAGACGACGACAGACTTATGAAGCCAAAGACATAAACTGACAAAATTCTTATCGAACACAGGAAAGAAGCTGATAAAAAGATTGAGATATTAATGCAAACAATATCGCCTAGCGACCAAAGTAACGAAAACGATAATGATTTTTCGCAGAACGCCGTGTGGAGTGCCATCGATAACTTCACGTATTCCCCTGATGAGAAGACTTTTGCTTCGTATTTTAGAAGGTATGAAGACTTATATAAAGTTGATTACGAAAATTGGGCAGACTTTATAATGGTTCGTCTGTTACTTAGGAAATTAGGCACAACCGAACATACTAAGTTCGTGGATTTAATTTGGCCTCGAAAGACAAGCGATTGACTTTTGCGGAAGTCGTCAAACTTTTAACGGAGCTGTTCAGCCCAAAGACTTCGTTATTTCACAAACGCTGGAAGTGTTAAACCTGGTAAAAAAAGACGACGAAGATTATTCAACGTTCGCATCAGTAGTAAATAAGCACTGTGACGACTTTAAATTATCCGAACTTAATGCTGATAATTTTAAAATGCTTAATTTTTGTTCAAGGATTGGTATCAGGAAAAGACGCTGAAATAAGGCGTAGAGTTCTAAATAAATTAGAAAATTAATCGAACTTAACATTGCAGAAATTAGCCGAGGACTGCCAACGATTTATTAGTGTTAAGCAGAATTCGAAAGACATCGAACAGTCGGGCATTGTACACGTACGAAAAGTGCGTCAAAAATCCAAATTCAACTCTCATCCAAAAACAATTCAAAGCAAAAATTGAATTTTTACGCATCAAAAACAAACCGGCCGTATAAAAATAAATTACAGCCAAGCCCTTGTTATCGGCGCGGAAGCCTGCATTGGGTAACAGAATGCCCTTTGTAAAAACATCGGACACAAAAGTTCGCATTGTAGAACGATGAAAGGAAATAAAACGCGGGTGAAGACGATCAAACATGGCGACAATATTATAAGGGGATATGTTCAGTTGAAAATCTTAAATAAAAAAGTAAAACTACAATTAAATTCGGGTTCAAACGTGTCAATTATTAACATGCAGACATGGAGACGGTTGGGGAAACCGACCATATTAAGAACCAATCAAATTGCCAGAACAGTAACTGGTGAAAAAATAAATTTCGAAGGTGAAATAATTATCGATATGACTTTTAACAGAACGACGAAGAAAGTAAAAATGTATATATTAAAAGACAAAGGAAATGTATTTGGCATAGACCTTATTCAACTATTCAACTATGGGGATTATCAACCAAGAATTCTTTCCAGAAGAAAATAAATCTGACGACCGGTTCAGGAAAACGGAAAAAGGATTTTTTTCAACCATTGACCGCATGAAATGGACTAAAAATAAATGGCCAGCAGAAATGACAGAAATTAAATCACATACGGAAACAAAATGCACGCTGAAAAAAGCGAACACGAAACTGAAAGAAATTAAGCCAAATTATTTGAATAACCAGTGGAAGGTTAAAGAGAGTGAATTCATAGTTAAAAAACTTCAATTACTAAAGTTACAAATCAAAGAGTTTTCTGAAGAACTGAAAACTATAAAAGATAAGATGACTTGTCTTGAAGTTGAATGTCGAAGAAAAGGCGACATTTTTTCAAAATTTAACGACATGCTCAAAAGTCAGACATCTAGAATTGAAAAGTTATGAATATATATGAAATATGAATTTGATAGAGACCATCAATTCAAGAGACCATCAATACCATCAATTCAAGAGAGATAAACCAAATTAGAGAACGACTATCGGAAGACACCGACAGCACTACCCAGGAGGAGGTTATGGTTACCAGATACAACACTTTCGACATACAGCTATCTCAAGCAATCTCAGAATAGCATCAATCCAAAAAGGAAACAATACTAGATTCATGAGAAGGTCAGGCTTAAGAGGAGGTGTTATGGTACCGTAAGTATGACGAACATTTGGACTCGTCCATTCTCAATAAATACTTGAATCATTACGCTTCTCACTTGTTGAATACAAATCTGAGTCTACACTAGCCGTCAGGACAGATTGTCCACTTATCTTGTTTCTCTATTGTATATACTTTTCTCCAATGTACATGTTATACCTAAACACCGTACCCGTGCTTTCATTCAGGGCCCTAAACAGATCCACAACAGTTATTTATGGCCCGGGCTGCATTCTTTAAAAGAAATTGTATTCCCAATCGCTTTCATAGATTACATATGTAATCTTATCGATATTTTCATTTTGATTAGTGATATATTTCATAGGAGAGAAGATGAACTCTTTTTCACACTCAGAAGTCCTCCAACTGTCACTAATTAGAAATCTGATTTTATGTAATAAGAGGCAATGTTTTCGATTCACCAATATTATTTCATATTTCAAGCGTTTACATTGACTAATATACATATTCGGTCAATCGCTGCGTTTGTTTTAAATTAACCCTTAAATGCTTTTTGTTTCAAATATGACACATTCAAACAAAATGCCTGTTTAATATAATATTCAACGAAAATGTGTCAAACTGCAACTTGTTTCACATCTGTAACGAGTCTGTTGGCAACTGTGAGTAGGTCTTAGTATGATGTCGCATCAGCAACCTGCTAAATAGGTAATCAGTATCTTCGATGATAACATTTTTTCAAACTAATATAAAAAATAAAACATTTAGGGTTAAATTGGGACTGAAATAAAAGTTGTTTTTTTCATACTTACAAAAAGTAATTTCCATTTTTGTATTCAATAATGTTTTATACATCGATCGAAATATCTGTTTTAATTATGTGTATGTGTTCTTAATTCTACTAGATTGTTGCCATGCGAAACCCCTATTCCATGTACTAAACATTTCATTTTTTCTTAGATGTGTACTTCAGGATTTAAACTCTTTATCTTATATAATTTCGAGTTGACTACACACCCTCTAAACAGAAATCGTTTCTTTTGCAAACCGAATTCCACTCTAATTTACGTGACTAATATAGGAATTATCCAAAATAAAAAATAAAAACCACTGAATATTTCGGTCAGCAATATTAATCGTTTCTTAATAATGTGATGTTAGGCACACTTTTTAAAACTCTTATTTTGTTATCCATGCCCCGGTGCAATGCCAGGTTACCCTGCTTGTATTAGCTAAATGTTACAACGACGGAAGAAGAAAAGCAATACAGTAAAGCCACACATACAAGAGGAAGCTGTAAATTATTAACTAGTTTTATAAAAGTTGTTTTTTTATTTTCTGATGTATTTGGGATGTTTTTAAAAATTGTCACATTTAAGATTATTATAGCAAATTTGTGTTGCTTTACAGAACGTGTATGTGAGAGAAATGTTATACAGAAAATACATATTTTTCGATTCACCGGTATTATTTAATATTTCAAGCATTTTCATTGACTAATATACATATATTTGACTTATCGCTGCGTTTGTACTAAATTAAATTTTTACTGAAATACCGGTAAGTTTATCTCTTCATAATTTAAGATTATTATAGTAAATTTGTGTTGCTTTGGAGATGTGTGTGAGAGAACTGTTATACAGAAAAAAAAAAAGCATATGTTCACAAAAGAGTATTTTTATATCTATCAAAACTTGAAAACAAAAAAATACTTGATCTGAGGATAAGTGTCTTTGCAAAACAAAAGCGATTCATTAGATAAGCTAGTGAGGAAGGCTTAGTCGACAATTACGCGCTATAAAATATCCACGGGACAGAACAGCTGTGACCAAAATCTTCCCAGTTAAATGAAGACTAATTAAATTTTTGCCTGTATATACGTGCGAAAGTCTTTGAAGTGAATCCCAGATAATAACTTGATAATTTCACACAGAAACTTCTGATTAGCTCAAGATATACATTGGCATATATTAATCTAACCAGAAGTCTGCGTGGAGCCATATATGCACAAACGATTTTAAGAACCTTTATTTTGTACCGTAAACAGTAAACTTTCACTTCTACATTGCCTCAACTCACAAAACTAGTTGTGAGGGAAGAAAAGAAAGATAACAATTTTAAAACAAAGACGGCATAAAAGAACTTGATTATAACTTTCAATCTTTAACTTTATCGACATTATACTTTTAGTAACCTGAACTATTAAAACACCCCTATTTTACTTCTGATGGACTATTCTCCTTTAAGATATTAAGTTGATTACTAAGTTCTTGCCGTTTTTGTTTTTATTTAATTTGGAATCTATTATGTTTTCAAATATTTTAATCTACTTTTCTGAGAATTCTATTTTGGAATAATTTTGTAATCTCTTTTAGATTATTTCCAAGATTTTTCCTTTTTAGTTGCTTCCGAGTTTTTTTTTCAAGTTAATTTCTGCTTATTTTCGCATCATTAAAATAAAATGTCAAGTAAAGAAAAATTAACGTTTTCGACACCTCTGTTTTTTCTTTATTTTCTTTTTGATTTCTACCAACGAGGTATCGACAATCTAGTAAAACAGAGAGAGTATACTTGTTGACGGCTTCCGGTTTTAAAATCGGTAACTGACAAGCGGTGTTTATCAAAAGAACAGTTCCTCATTATATTATAGTTCGGATGATTTTGTTTTTTGCCAATTAATAATTTGTTTTCAACAATTTTTCTTAATTATTAACACATAAGAAAATCAAAGTGGTTTTTATAATTGGATTTTCTTTTTCTTATATTACAAATAATCAAATCAAACTTTTTTTTATAACTGGAATGTTTTTTTTTACCCTAACCCTAACCCTAACCCTTCTTTTTTTAATTTAGTTCACCCCAAACAAGGTAAGTTGTCACTGTAGACATAAGAGGCTACTGAGAATTAAGGTGAATGTTTAGGGGTCATCCTAAATTGGGAGATGTGCAGCGAGATGCTTGTTCACATTAGTTTAAAATTTCTGCATGTCGGTACAGTCGGGAAAACAGGGAGCAGAGAGGGAGTTCCAAAGGCTGGCAGCTCAAGGAAAGAAGCTATTGGAGTAGAAGGCTCTCCGGCATCTGAGGGCCTTCGCAGTGAATGGATGGGATTTAGCTGATTGTTGGGGGGGGGGGGGCACCAGAGCAGCAAGTTCATCGGAGCACATTCCATTGAAGTACTTGTAAAACAAGAACAAGGATGCAACATTGCGTCGATGGGACACGGGCTGGAGCTTAGTGGATAGTGAGAGACCTATTATATTAGAGACTCTTTCTTGGAATTTGTCTAAGAGGAAGAGACAAGTGGATGGTCCACCAGCCCAGATGTGACAACAATACATGCATAGGCGGATGGTGGCTTTGTAGAGGTTTAGGATACTATCAGGTGTAAGAAATTTTCTAGCACAGTAGAGGGATCCCACATTCTTTGCAACAGCTTTGACAATGTCTTCTATGTATTTGTTCAATTCATGTTACCTGTGAATGTTAGGCCGAGGAGTTTGAACGTTGGACTCTCTGGTAAGGTGTTATTTGCCATGCCAATCGGTGGTTGAAATTAACCCTAACCTAACCCTAAAGGAACCCTCAAGGAACCCTAACCTAAGTTTTAGGTTTAGTTTGGCAAAAGTCGGCTTTGTAGAAGGACAGTATTTTTTAAATAGTTTATTTTGAAAAGTTTTTTTTTATAGTTTATTTACTATTTTTTTAGGGCTAACTCTCTCAACGAAATGTTTAAAGGACAAATGTCTAAGGCTGGAAATAATTGAATTAAAAATCCCACCAAAATCTAAGCTGTCTAAACTAATGAGGGACTGCTTTTTGATAAAACCCGGTTATCAATTTCCGATTTTAAAACCGGAAGCCGTCGCCAAGTAGACTGTTTCTATTTAACCGTAATATATAAACTTCATGCAGATTTTTTTTTGCAACTTAGTTGTCAAGCCAATACACCAGGAACAAAGAAACTTGCATCACTGTGTAAACTGAAGACGTTGGGTAGAAAAAATAGGGGAAAAAGGATTACTTTGAAAATACAATATACAATATAAATACATTTTTATATTCTATTGTGTTTTATTTCTTAATATTATACTCAGAATTACTGACTTTTATATGATGTCCTTCAATCCTTTTCTATTTATTTTTAATTCTATTTTCTAAGGAACTGGTATGTTTCTATAAAAGAATGGTTTGTGTTAATCCTAAAATAAGCAAAAGTCAATGTGAACACAATCCTGATGCCACAAGGGATTCATATCTATGCCCTACAAGAAACGTCTTCCATTTTGTTCTGTCTTTTGTTCTTTTTTCATTTTCTTTTGATATTCTGCCTAAAAATAATGAACAACAACACTGAAAGCAAACGATAAAGCCTTATCTTCCGCAGCTGCATGTGCCTTGAATTCTAAATTTTAGCAGTTAACTAAAAATATTTTCTAAAACAAAATACTAAAGAATTATTTTTGTTCGATTTAGACATTAAACACACACATACATATATATATACAAATATATATATAAATAAATATATATCATTGATTTAAATACAGACATTTTTTATTTAGTATTTATCTTCATCGTTTGAATCAAAAATAGCTGAAAATATTTTGGGCGGCTAGAGTGGAAAGAAAATTATTCTTGAAGAATGTAATGGCGGATTCGTAAAAAAGAGGAGTAAGAAAAATCATATATATTTTAACAATTTCGTCAACATACGATTTTATTTCTTTAATTTAATTTATATTTCTCTAAGAAATTTAAGTTAAATCTAATACATAAAGTTATCTTGTAGGATTTTTCAGTCAGACCCAAATAACAATCCAGCTGACATAACCATTAATACCACTTTTGTGGTATTCTCCCAGCGTCGGGCATTCCGCCTTCCACTAGAAGTGGAGTTTATGGGAAATACAAATTCACATTTGGTCACCAGTCAGCATGTTTACCCCGGTTAGAGGAAGATGGCATACGGCACCTAGTATTTCCAAATGGTCACTCATCTTGTACTGGCCAGGCTCAACGTCACTTAACTTCGGTGATCTAACAGGAACTGGTGTGTAAACGTGATTATGTCGTCTAACAGATCGATACTTAGTTCAGACTAGCCCATATTTCGTTTTTCTTTCTACTATGTTATTGGCATAAATATATTTTATTTCTCTTCATTTTTTTAAATACTTATTCCGGTTAAGAAAACTGTTAGGGTGGAGAAATTTTCCGTTGCTTACTAAATAGCGTTAAAGGGAAGTTATCATGTGCAATTATACTGAGTTCTCTCCCTTTATTTCTTCAAAATTAAATATATATATATTAATTAAATGAGTGTCTCCACACTAATTACGCATTATTATTTATTTTTTTACTATTAATCGATTAGCATGAAGTACAAAGAAGAATTTTTTAAATATTTTTATTTCACAAAATAATTGGATTACGAAATTGAAAACAAGTCAGTCATTTTTTCTTTTACTCTTGGACAACGCAGTGTTGATACAGCTAATATATATAAATAAATTCAATATTTTTATATTATTTGGATTATTCGGACGATTATTCTTATCTTGCTTTTATTTTCACAACGTTTCGGCAGATATAACCCCGACCTTCTTCAGGTGCAATATCTTTTCGAATTTGTGAACCAGAACCTAAAAGTCGAACTTGAGAAATTGGACGGAATTTGTAACTATACCCTTTATTTAATCCACAGTAGTAGATTGTTCTCGTTCCATCAGCCCTAACCCGGTAGAAGTTCTAATTAATTAATTATTAGGTTATTCTTAGTTATTATCGCCTGTAGTAAGAATTGAAGCTTCAACCCTTAGAAGACTCTTCCTTAGAACTGATTGTTAATACACACCTTTATCCGGAGGTTGAAGGTTCAATCCTAACTACGGGCGATAATAGTTAAGAGTAACATAATAATGAATTAACACCTCTACTCGGTCATGACTGACGAACGAGAACAATCTACCCTCGTGAATTATTTAAAGGGTTCAGTTTGAAATTCCATATAGGTTCCCGAGTTCGACATGAAGATTCCCAAAGTTTGAAAATATGCAACTCAAGAAAGCCGGAGGTTACATCGGTCGAAACGTTGTGAAAATAATAACCAATTAGAGAATAGTAATCCGAATAATACAAATTATCAATTCTGATCTAAAAAACTTTTGAAACATTTTTTTATTGTTCAAACATGTTTTTAACTAACAAATAATGGTTAAATCCTATTTTAGTCACGTAAATTATTTAGAGTGAAATTGGTTTTGCCATTATTCTCAAACAAGTTGTGTGCAAGAGATGGTTTAAAAAAAAATGTATTTCTTTTTGCAAGGCCTTTAGATCTTTGTCTTTATTCAATATACGGTTAAACTTAGGAAGCATGCGTCCGCGAATATATATATATATATATACGTGTGTGTCTTTCGTCAACTAATATTATTTAATGGTAAATATGTAAGCAAAAACAAAATTTAACACAAAGTTCCCAGTTTTCCTCTTGATTTTCTCAGAAAGTGGACATGTTTAGCAGGATACGACCCTGAATTCTACACTTTATATCACATTCAAGAATACAGGAGACGGTATATAAGCACAGCACACGCAGTCCAAAAAAACACTGCATTCCACCAGTATTACCAGAATCTGAGATTCGTCGCTGTGGGGAGCGACAGTTCTGCTGCTGTCTTTGTGCCGCTGGCCTGACTTGCAAATGTGCACAAGAGGCAAACATCAAGTAGGTGTTACTGTGAATCTCACAGCTTCATGCACGTATTCTTTTTATTTTTACATGAATTTGGGGGTGGCTAAATGACATTAAACTTAAGGATTGTATAATATACACATTTAAAAAAAAAGAAGGAAAAAAAACGGACGTATTATTTTTCATTTTAGCGATAATATTGAGCAGAAATAACTTGTGGGTGCTGCAGTTCCACAGTTCCTATACACGAGCCACTACTGAATGTAAGTATCTATGTCTTCAGCTTGGGTTGTTTTGTTTGGTATGTATATATATACTATTATATATTACAGAAAAATGGATGAAAACATTATTTCCATTGTTAATGAAATTAATATAGTGGTTAAAAAGCCTTGAGATCAATTCTCTACTTATTTGTATTTTACAGCCAATCAGGTAAGAAATATTGTCTTTACTCAAGGCCATTCCTATAAGAGGCCGGGAGATCTAACATTTGGGGTCTTTTATTGTAGGCAAGATTTCCAGTCAGTCAGCAGATATCTTTTTATCTCCCAAGATAAACACTTCTGTTTTTAGCACTATATCAACTTCATTAACAATGGAAATGCTAATTTATTTATCCTTTCTTTCTGTAGTATATAATTGTATATGGCAAAATGGTAAGTGTGTTCACTAATGGGTTGTAAGACCAGCATTAAATCGTTGATCAAGTCAGAGCAAAGACTTAAAAAATGGAACTACAGCCTCCCCCCCCCCCCCTGTAAGCACTCAGCAGTATAAGTTGAGGATCAAGGGTAAGGAGTAATTCTGGGAAAGGATTGGCGCTCTCCTCTACACTTCGGTGTAGTAGCTAACGAAAAGGGAGCTTTCGGGTTGCCATGAGTCGGCGAATATAATATATATATATATATATATATATATATATATATATATATGTTTATATATTTCATGATTTTTTGGGGAGTACAAAATTTTATTATCACAAGCATGAAGGAAAGACGAATTCTATTGTTCATGATTAAAAGTCAATCAAGAGAAAGAAAAAAAATGCTAGTTGACCGGTTTCGCCCTCTCTTAACAAAGGCTGTATTGAGGGATTTAAAAACTTAACTTTTAATCATGAACGATAGAATTCATCTTCCCTTCATGCTTGCGATATATATATATATATATATATATATATATATATATATATATATATATATATATATATATATATATATAATGTGTGAGCGTTTTTATTGGATTTTTAGATTTTGGTGCTTTTGGGTGGGGAGAGGTTGTTTGAGATATTATTTGGGTCTTTTTTTAAAGAAAATGTTTCAAATTGTTTGCTTGGTGAGAAGATAATTAACATTTCCGTGCAAATTAATTCGTATTTGTTTCTTGTCAGATGTTATTTTTTTAATACTGGATTTTTATTTTATTTATTTATTTATTTTTAAATATGTTTGTACAAATTAGTTTCTCTATTATTTGAGAAAAGGGTATGTTTTCAACTTTTAGACTGTCGACTGTTTGCAAGTTGAGTTGTAAATAATCTTTCACAGAAGATTCCCGGCATATGCACATATCATTAATGTTTGATTCTCTTAAACATATCCCACACTGTCATCTCAGTTTTGCCTCGCTTTGAGACCTACTAAAATTCAGACACGTTTTTTTGTGTTTTTAATAATTTCTCCAATTTTAGCTGCTCTTCAATAGGTTTATTTTGATCTCATAAGTCACCTTCAAGTTCGAGTGAATAGCTTATGGGTATTCTAAATATTTTTCTTAACATGAGCATGTTGGAATTAGAAGCAGCGAATGTTGTTTTTAGGTATCGACTTTCGCTTTGATAAAAGCTTAAATCAGCAGTTTCTTTCAACCAATGACAGCACAAGGAATATTCACTCCATGATAAAATTGAACGCTTAGACATGAATAAACTAATAGAATTCTGAATTTTGAATGTTTCTCTTATTCCCAAGAATGATGACATCATCTCAAATTCATTCCATTTTGATCCCGGCTATTGTACAGTATAGTTAACAAGAAAAAAGGGGTGAAAAAAAAAACAAATAGACAACAAATAACTGTTACCAAACGCAAGAAAATTTACTTTTTTACTTACCTGTATAATTTTTACGTGTTTTTACTGATTGTAATATTTATTATCTATGCATTTGCTATCGTCACTTTTACTTAGCAAAGCAGGAGTAGCTTCCAACATGGCCGCCAATCGCCTCTAAATTGGTGGCCATGTCGGAAAGCAGTGCCTCACCAGTTTGCCACACATGGAGAAGATACATCTTCATATTATGGTTATAGGACCGTCCACAGTACTGCTTCCTCACCGCCATCGCAGTCGACCATGCTCCTCCCAAACTTCTAATCCCTGCACTCTTGAACTGTTTTGCGGCTTTTCCGAATCCTTACTAGTAAGTTCATACATGTCCAGATGCTTCCTCATGGATTCTGTCGAGGCCACGTTCTCATTAATATATATGTCATCGATATACGTTGACGTTGTTCTCCTTATCTTCTCATCCTGGGCTAACACAGCCTCGAGCAGAGCCAGCATTACCAGAGGTGCCACATTTAAGTCGAACCCTAACCTGGTTAAATAATATATTTGTTCTTTAAATATCATTGTCTGGTACTGCCAGAGAGATCTCTGAACATGAATCTGTAGGTATACCTTCCCGGGGTCCAGAATGGATACATTAGTTCCTTGCTGTCTCCATTCTCGCATTTCTTCTGCACAGACATCTACTTTGCCAGTAAATGCATCAACATAGATGTTTAATTCACAATAGTGCATAACAGGACGCACCTTATTCTTATTCGCCTGCAGGACGACCATCAGTTGTATTAGTCTCTTGGGTGGGCCAAACTACTACTCATTATATGACAGCAACCAACCGTTGTTTATCCAAGTCTGCAACTCATGTTCTTAATCCTCCCTTAATTCATTAGACATAGAATATTCGAAAATCTGAGTTCCAAGCTTCTCTGCTGCACAACCTGCTGACCATTTTCAATGCTGACACCCACACTACCTTCTGCTCGTCAAATTTTGCAACAAAATCAACTTCGTTAATATGAAGCGCTGCACAGATGGGGGTGTGTCTCCTCAAACTCCAAACTTCCAAACTGCGTGATGCAAACGCCACCGAGTACCTTAATGGCGTCGATGCTAAGTAGCATAGCAAAATCAAGAGGTTCCCCTTGCATAAGCAGCACGTTTATTGTTGAAACCTTTCCAGTCTCTGTACGAATCCTAATTGTGCCATTTCTGCAGCAGGCCTGCGTAGAGCCAGTCAATGTGGTTAATGCCATCTTCTGCTTTAACCAAGACTGACATAGCATTGTGCTCAAAATGGAACGTGAGCACCTAGAGTTGAAGAGAGTCAAACATAATACATCATCAAAAGAGACTGTAATGATATGTAGCGTCGAGTTCACATTCTGACTGGGGAATAGACTGGCACTGATGTCTCATCCCGAACTTTGTTTCCTGAGCAATCTCTGACCAGATGACTGGTATTGTTGCACCAATAACAGCATTGACAAGTGATCTACCTACTCTGTATGCGGTCTCTCATGAAATGATTACGGCCATTGCATTTATAACACTTATAATCAGATCGGCCCATGCCCACAGGTGGTTGAGTGATTCGGGCAGGCTGTGCCGCAGTCACGATTGGTTCTCCCACTTTAACATTGTCTTTCATCAAGCTCGATCTCAAGCTAACAGCTCTTCTAAGGTAAGATCATCCACCCTGGAGGAGGAAAACAACAGCCTTTTTACAGGGTCAGGAAGCCCCCATACAAACATGCACAACAGCACATTATCTGGTATTCTTCCAAATAGCATTGACAGTTTCCGCAGACTTGCCAAATACACGTCTACAGTCTCACCCTGACGCAATACACGTGCCTCGAACTTCTCATACGCTGTAAATCTGTCATCGGCAAAGGCAGTAAATAATGCTTCTTTAATTAGTGCTGCATTGGATTTCTCTTCTTCAGTTTGTTGTTGGTAAAATGTGAACGCTTCCACAGTTAGCCTACGTGGGATTACATGATCAAGCCGCTTCACTCCAGATAAGTCACACACTAATTCCACTTTCTCAATCCATTCAACGACTGCTCCAGTCCTATCAAACTCAAGAATGATTTTTAAGTTGAAACGGCTGTCTATTTTAGGCCAAAATAGCTTGTAAACTAACCATAAGAAAGAAAAGGTTACAAAAGCAATCCAACTTTCTAACAGATTTCCAGCACCACCATTTTCTCTCTGCTCTTTGAAAATCGCCGTCCCCCCCCCCCTGCTTTCCATCCATCCATTTATTTATGTCAGTTGGTCTCCACATATGCTAATTAGTTATTCACATATGCAGATCAATCCCAACTATAAAAGTCTACAATTGTGAATAGAAGCCTTTTTTTTACTCTGGCCGCGAATCATCTCATTCTCTTTTCATCTAGTAAATTTTCCTTTTTATTATCACATTGACGTTTAGTTCTCAAGAAGAGAAGACAATTTCTGAGAGGATAGTATTATGACCACAGAACAGATATTACACTACCCCCACACACACCAAATAAAGAAGGAAGTAATACCTGGAATGATGGTATCATCATAAATGAGCATATATTCCACTGCTCCACTGAAAGGAGAAGGTAATGCTTGGGAGGATGGTATTATCAAGAACGAAAATATACTACACTACTCACTACTAGGAGGTTGTAATTCCTTAGAGGATGCTCTCATGACAACAGAACAGATACTACACTACCTCCACCCAAAAGAGAAAGTTATACCTAAGAGGATGGTCCCATGACAACAGAACAGATACTACACTGCCCCTACCCCCATCCTGATGATAGTACATTAGTTTGTAATAGTACAGTAAACTGAATTGAGCATTAGAAGCTAGTACCATCCATCCATCTCATAACGCCGAAGACACGTCGTCGGGGAGTCAGACAGATACTCTATCTGTCCTAACTTTTCAGTAGGCATGATAGAACTTAGTGGAGCCCATGACCTCTCCAGGCCACATACAGCACCTGGTATTTCCAAATGGTCACCCATCTTGTATAGCCAGGCTTAACATCGCTTAACTTTGGTGATCTAATGGGAACCGGTGTGTCAATGTGATTATGCCGTAGGATAAAGATAGTATAATAGTACATTAATAGAAGTAATAGCATAGTTTCGACTTCAGACAGACATATACCAAATCTCCATTAGTAATAGATGTTTCTTATAATTCTGCCAAGTTTAGCTGTTCTTTAGCAAGTCATTTTTTTCTGTCTTCATTTTACAAAGTGATTTATTTTTCAAAAAATAAATAAATAAATAACTAGCAACGATTGTCTTCAACAGAATCACAGGTGTGAAACAGTTAGGAATCTAGCGTGCAATTGACTTCCTTTACAAATGGGACAAGAACGGAATATTTAAAAGAAAAAGAAAGAACTGGATTCTGATCCTTGGCTTTTATTAAAAATAAGCATCTATTTTTTTTATTACGGATCATACGTTTATATCTAAAAGAAACATTTCCTGATGTGCCCGAAACAAGAGTTGTTTTTTTCTTTAATGAAAGCAATTGTCTGAGCATTATGCAGTGTGAAATTCTTTATCAATCTCCAAGAAATAATAATTCAGGAACCGGAAAGGCAATTCTTTGATCAAGGAAGCATTTTTGTCAAATAAGTACCAAAGATGGAGCAATTTCAAGACAATAAATAAATGCAAAGGGTAGAAAACAATAAAAAAAGAAGGGATATTTTCTTTTCTTATTTTTTTGTAAGGATTTTATTCCATGAAAAATTGGTAGGTAATTGATAGATAAACGACTCCAAAAGCATTTCACAAAACATTGGTAAAATGCAAAGGAAGAGGAGGTGGGGGAGGGGAGAAAGGAGCGTAGATGAGTTGGGGAAGATGAAATGGAGGGAGATGATAGTTGCTGAATATAAGGGAGAGGAGAGAGAAAAGAAGAGAGGAGGAAAAGAGAATAGGGAAAAAATAAAGAAATGGGGAGAAAGGAGAGGATTAGTGTTGGAGAAACAGGCAAGGAAGGGAAGGGAGAAGAATAATACTGAGTGGGACAAGAATAAGAAGGCGAAAAAGATTGATGAGTTGAAGAAGAAAAAAAAAGAAGGTGGGGTGGAGAGAGAAATCGGGTAAAGAGGAGCATTACTATCAGAGAAGAGGAAGCAGAGATACCAATATAGGAGAGAGGGATAGAAAGAGGAGAGTGAAAGATTGCTGAATTGGAGAAGTGTAAGAAGGGAAAAGAATAAGGGGATGGGAAAAGAGAGAAGTGGCAGAGATGAAGATGAGTGAGAGAAAAAGGTGGGAGAGGGAGAGTAAGAGGAAGGGGGAGAGCATTGCTGTTGGAGAAGAGGAAGCAGAGAGACAAATATGGGAGACAAGAGAAAAGAATAGAAAGATACTTCTCGACCAGAATCTTTTTGCCTGATATTACGTTACTTCCCCTTTCCTGTATCCTTACTTCCGTTCTCACGATTTTGGATTCCCAGTCATTGTTAACCCTTTTGATTTCTTGTCTATAACATTTCCTACCCGCTAACCAATATATGTGCTTGTATATATGCATAGTTTTCTTACATTTCTTTAGAATATGAAGCAACGTATGGTGTGATCAGACTTAATCTTTATTTTTTTACACAGTGAGCTATATCAAATTAAGAAAATATTTTAGACTTATGTAAGATTCGAACTCTGGTATTGCATAAACTACTGCCTTAGTAACGTGTACTTTACCTATTCCTTTTTTGTCAATCAGTCACATGTTTCAATTTGTATACAAACAGACAAACTCCAACGCACCATCACTTTTTAATATATTTGCTGTTTATTATTTTTGCACCTACATGTGTAAAATATTAAATGACCTTGGTCAGAATAGGATAGTTCGAAAGTTGATAAACGAACAGCTGATTCTAGGATGAGTAACAGATCACTAGACAACATCTCGAATAGTAACAGTTTCAAAATCACTGCATGGCAGATAACAATTGCTAGCATGTAACAATTTGTGTACACGGATCAAATCTTTAAAAAAAAACGCTGGCTGTCAAAAAATACTGTTTCTTCAAACACTAATACATTTTAGCAGGTCTAAAATCAAACAAAACAAGAACATGTCAGTTGTAAGACTGTATACCTTCACCTGACAACGTAAGGATGGGCCAATGTCTTATCTGGGCCTTACTTCTCCATATTGTATGAAGTATCCTCAAAGTTATGCAAGCGTTGATAACTCAACAACTATTTATCCGATCAGGCTGAAATTTTGCATGGTGGTTACTATTATTAAAGAGCATCAGACCCATATATCTCATTTGAAAAAATCGGTAATTGAAATTCCGTAAAAAGTTTAACCATGACCGAACTTTTTATGGTCATGGTCAAGTAAAGTCAAGATCATATAAGCTGCAGGACTTGATTGCTTACAAGCTACAACATGAGCCAAGTATTGAGTCTCTACGATAAGCAGAATCGAAGTTATCACTAAAAGTATGACCTTTTTCGTGACCTTCACATTTGACCTAGATATCCCCAAATTAAATCAGTTCTAGCTTAGACCATAGTCGAATTTTTGACTAAGTTTGATGACAATTGGTCAAGCAATATGGACGCTAGGCTGAACACAAACAAACAAACTCGACCGAAAACATAACGCCCACCTTTGCGGAGGTAAACAGAAACACTGACTATGAATTTCAATGTCACTTTTATAGCCCAAAGATTATTCTTTGGGCTATAAAAGTGACATTAAAAGCAAACTACGCAAAGAAACAACATCAGTGAAGATTCCTTCAAAAGGTAAGTTTCAAGATTTCTCGTCATTGATGAGAAACACACGGATCAGATGTCAAACGGCAATATTTAAAAGGTCGTGCCACAGCTTTCTGCCACTGATGAGAAAAATAAGGATATGACCCACTGTAAAAAAAACTTGTATGTGAAAGATTTCTTATCCGATGCCATTTTCCATTTTCAACAGGCACACACATGGCTTTTTTTTAGATTTAACTAATAAGATTTCACCATAATTTTAAATCTAAATTTAAAAATTTACTAACATGATAATCATTACATCCTAAACTTTATTTTCAGCAAGGAAATCACTTGTGCCCCATCAGCCCTACTTGTCATTCAAAACTGCAGGCAACAAACGAAAGTTCATTCACCTGGGAAAAACTGACTATGCTTTTTTTTATATGAGACTATTAATATTAAATTTCTTTTAAATATTTCTTACATCTTATTTATGTTATTCTTTATTGCAACTTTTCAAAACTTGCTTGAATTTCAGAAATAAGGAGACTTTTTAGCAAGAAAACATATTTTTAACCCCCGACTTTCTTCAGGTTTGTCTTGTTGAACTCGAATATCTTTAATTCAAACTCGGGTATCATCATGGAATTTCGAACCGAAGCTTTTATTTAATCCACAGGGGTAGCTTGTTTTCATTGCATCAGCCATGACCATGTAGAAGTCTTGTATTCTTAGTATAGCTCGTGACAGTCTTCCGGAGATTGAAGGTTTAATCCACAGTACGGGCGATACTAAAGATACAATTACGAATTACTTAAGACTTCTATCTGTTATTCTTTAGTGTAACCTTCAAAACTTGCTTGCATTTCCTGGAGAAGGGTACTTTTCAGCAAGAAAATCGCTTAACATTTTTTTCTTTCAAGGAAATTTCATGAACCCCAAGATCCATATTTGTCACTCTAAACTGCAGATCAAAGCAACGACTGAAAATACAGTCACTTTGTAACATTTTTCTGCATTTTATTACTTAACGGTACTAATATTAATCTTTGAGTATTCTAAGAATAAGAATCTCATTTACTGTTATTTTTGTAGCAACTTTTGAAAACTTGCTTGCATTTGCCTGTGAATGCGATTCTAGCAGAGATGCTTCTGTTAAATATTTGGTGAGTAGACCCGCTAGTATATAAATTGGTTAGTTGAAAATAACAGGAAATGAAAGTTCATTTGGGGTCAACTTGCTGAACTCAAGGTTAGATTTACTACACTATTGGAATTTATAGAAACGGATGTGACGTCACATGGCTCAACGAGAGAGTGGGTGAGAAAGGTGTTGGCAGTTCGTTGGAAGCACTACACATGTTAACATTAATTTTAAAAATGTCCAGACAAGATATGATTAGACAGTGATTAACGATATTTCTCTGTCTCCCTCCCCCCACTGTTCAGTGATTAGGAACGAAGATCAAGCAGAATAAACTTCCTCTGTCTTCCAACGGTTTTGTTTTGATTTAGTCCTTTTTCCGAGGTATGAAAGAACTTATTTGTAAGTGGTGTTCCCTCGGTCGGAATGGAATGCATTCAAGAAATACATACAGTGGCCAAGGTAGGAATACAATTGATGAACTTTCATGTGTTTTGGTAACAATAACGGTAACTTGGTTTTTCTCTATGTATGGCCCAAGGTTGAAATGCAGGAATCACCATTTAGATATAGCATGGGCTACAGAACTATCAGAATTCTCATAGTTTCAAAGGAGCCATATTATAGGTTAATATGAACGTGGACTTTATCAGCATCAAATCGACGCAAACCTCAGGATTCTACTTTCTAATGTTAACCGAGCGATTATCCAATTCATCAGAAAGGAAAGCTAATCAATATTATCTCGTCTAGGTCGATCAGGACCCTCTGACAGCAATCTTCATTATTAATGATAATAAGGCTGTCTATTTACTTCTTTTATGGCTGTGTATATTTATACATTTATTATTATACTAAATGTGAGTTCAACGTTTGTTTACTTAAAGCTTTTTCCCTTTGGCTATTTGTTGAAATCACTACACATGTGTGCACGTTAATTTTAAAATGTCCAGATATGATTAAACAGTGATTATCGATCTCTCTCTTTCTGTCTACCCCCCACCCCACCCTGCTGGTCAGTGATTTGAAACGAAGATCAGGCAGAATAAACCTCTTTTGTCTTCTAACAGTTTTGTCTTGACTTAGTTCTTTTTTCGAGGTATCAAAGAACTTATTTGTTGGCGGCGTTCCCTCGGTTGGGAAAGATCACGAAAAGAGCGCGTACCAGAACAGGCAGTTAACAAGGTATGATTAAAATCTTTCACTCATGCATGGTACAAGGTTGAAACGCAACACTTCTCCATCGATATTAAATTTTCAGTTATATTTCTTACATTGTGACGTATAATGTTTTTTCTATTCAGAAACGTGTTTCCCTTTTCTCTTAAGAGGGTCTGTATTAACATGACAGCTGTTCTATTATTCCAACAGTTTTAGCGATCATTTCTTTCATTTATTTCGCAATTTCTTTCCGATACAACAAATCATTGACAACATTTTAGAGTTGAAACTTGTATTCCTTTATAGAAGCAAGCAGAATCATGTTCATCAAATCTCTTAGAATTTGGGTTTGAACTGGGTGGAGAAAATTAATAGGAAGAAAAGGCTCTAAAATAAATTGATTCTGTCAAATTATGTTCAACTCTGAAACAAAGCATCGCTGAGCACAAAATGTAAATAAATATTAATATATTATTAAATATTTGTCTCGTTAATGATATTGATAACATTATGTGTCGTCTCTTTTTGGTTCTTGATAAGATTTTGATTCGACTTTTCTCAGACCAGTAATAAATAAGCCTTTGTAATAAGGCACTTGAAAGAACAATATATATATTAAAGGGGTAAAAAACTAGACACACATTCGGGTTGTACACATTATAACTTATTTCGACCTAGATCGGTCTCATCAGATGTATAACCAACCGCATTTAGAACATGAATGATGAGAAAATGTTACCACTGTTTTTAAAATATAGAAAAAAACATTCTAGTTGATGATTGGTCGTTATAATGAAGCAGAACTGGTAAAAGGCCACGGTGACTAATTATAATTAAGTATGATGATAATCATAATAGAAACCAGGTGTGGCAAAGGCAAAAGATCAATTCCCCTATTTTTTTCAAGAAAATGAATTCTATTTTAAATGTAGAAAGGGAATTAAAAATGTTCACGATTAAAAAAATTAGCAGATATAATTATAAAAAATTGTGGAGTATGCTACGATGCGGATATTCGGATTAAATTTACGAGTGTTTATGCTTAAAAGTTTAATTGATTACAAATCGAAAAATGCAGGGTATGTTACAATGCGGAGATTAGTAAACTTTAACTGATCCAGGTTAGTAGAAGAGTAACTTAACTTGCCTTTCGTAACATTTATTGGTTGCCAATTTGTTTTTTTGTTTTTTTTACCTTTTTTCGTTTTGTTAGCTGTCGTTATAAATGCCCGGATTGTTGTATGAAAATTTTATTTTTTTTAAATGTATTTATTTTGACGCTGGCATCACTACCTTCTTTTTTGGGAAGGGGGGTCCTCCCAGGCTTCAACTCCTCCTTTGAGATGTAGTGTAGTATATTTTTATTCGTCATGATACATTCCCCCTCGACATTACCTACTTTTGGGGGGTGGGGGGGGCTAAGTATATGTTCGTTGCTCATGATACCAACCTCCCAGAATTATCTTCTTTTTTAGAGGTGGGGTAATGTACTATCTATTCTGTTGTCATCATATCATCCTCTCAGTCATTACCTCCTCCTTTGGTCAATTCATTCATCATCATATCATCCTCCCAGCCTAGCAAAAATATGCGACCGTTCTACCAATTGAGGTATTTGCACTTTCTTATGAACATATCTTAAAACATTACCTCAATAAATGAGTATAGCTTTCGCATGACATCATAGATTTATGGTTTACGTTATGTTTCAAAACATGAATTCAAACATAAGCAATAATAATAAAAAATAGATAAATGGGTAAACATTAACAACAATGTTAGAAATTATTTTAATAGTTCAAGACAATTTATTTAGCTTTATATGTAGTTTTTTTCACAATTATAAATAATTCTAGACAAATAAATAAGAACACCCTCTCACAGACAGCAAGATAGAAGAGGGTGACGCGGTAACCTAGCAAAAAATGTCCGTCCGTCAGCAGAAATGTTTCTAAACGCAAGAAACTTATTTTACATAAATAAACAATAAAGAAACTTGACGCCGACACTGAGAATCAAACCCAGTCTTAGTCACTGGAGGAGGGACGACTGCAGACCTTTGATTCTTTTGTACACCAGAGGCGCGTCCGTAAACTTTTGATTCTTTTGTACACCAGAGGCGCGTCCGTAAACTTTCGATTCTTTTGTACACCAACTGAACTTATGAAAGTCGTTCAAATTAATTCACTTAAACAATTCACTGAACCCGCTCGGTTGACTGTGGAACTCTTCAGTCACAGGAGGAAGAGACGCGGCAGCCTAGCAAAAATATACGACCGTAGGGAGGATATTTTGGCTAGTCATTACATTATTACATCAATATTATAGTATGACATTATTACAAAATACATTATAATTATTAGTACATCATTACATTATTACAGCATTAAATTATTGCATCATCATTAATTCATTGCATTATTACGTCATTATATTATTACACCATATATTATTATGATTATTACATCATTACATTATTGCATCAATGCATTATACATCATTACAATATACATTAAGTCAAATTACTACCTACAAAATAGATTTTTTATTCATTAAAATGTGAAAATCTACTCATTTGATAATAATCACATCCACAATTTTATTTTCTTACTTTTCAGCAAGGACAGTTTTATAACCCCATGATCCCTACTTAACATTCAAATGCAAACGAAAATACATTCACTTGGAAAGGTTTGACTACACTTTGTGTATTTAACATTACTGTAAGGACAAGAGTTATCTCTCTTTAGAGAGAAATTATTTTCCAGACCAGAATTATTGGGCTAACAATCACAAATCACATAAGGGTCACCACTATAAAGTTTAAATATTTGATATTCTATTTTATCAAAGTGTGTGGGTAAGGAAGTTAAATTAATTCTCTGAACACGTTGGGTGTTGTTAAGAATCGCCATGTATTGCATTGGCTATGCACATGTATAGAAAGTAAAAAACGGTAAAAGCTTGCGGTAGATAAAGACATTTCATTTATTAATAGTTTGTCTATGCAGAACTATAAATAGCTAAGACCTTAGATTAAACAAACATTATACATTGTTTTGATACTTTTGATACACGTTATTTGTGTGAATATATAACATGAAGACTTACATTTTGTCGTGGGGTATTTTCTGCCAGGGGAAGTGCCCCGAAGCCAATGTAGACTATAGCACTTCCAGTCAGCAATTGCGGAAGAAATTTCGTCTTAATTCTTGACCATGTATTGATATGAGAGTTCTTCAAGATCTTATGTTCGCGGCGAGATTTGAAGTTCTAAGCCTGGAAAATAATTTCTCGCCAAAGGGCGATAACATTGGTCCCTACTCTACTATTACTATTTTTTTTAGTCACATTTCGATTCATTTTAATTTCTGTTCTTTTGTTATTGCTACTTGCATTTCTCTGAAGAAAACCACTTTACCCCGTAATCGTTACTAGGGTTAATTTGAGTAAAAAACTATGAAAGACCATATATTAGACGCCTGAAGTGTATAAAAGCTCAAACCTGTAAGGGCAAGCAACAATTGAAAATACACTCATCGCTAAAAGTTTAACTACGCTACTATTAATAAATTTATTATTATTATTTTTTAGTCATATTTCGATACATTGTAATTTCTGTGGTTTTGTTGATAGCAATGGAGCACAAGGTGGAGCAGGTGCTAGTATGATTAAAAGAATTAGGAATGGATGGAGTAAGTTCAAGGAACTTCTGCCATTACTAACCAGCAGAGCATTACCACTGTCGACCAAGGGAAGAGTCTATCAAGCATATGTATGCAGTGAGATGATGTATGGAAGTGAAACCTGGCCAGTGATGGTTAAGGACATGCGTTGCATTGAGAGAAATGATATGAGAATGATACGATGGATGTGTAATGTGAGTCTTAAAGACAGACTTAGATCTGATGACCTCAGAGGAAGATTAAATCTAGATAGTATAGTGTGCAAAAGAGTAGACTTCGATGGTATGGCCACGTTGAATGAATGGATGAGATTTCTTGGGTTAGTAGATTTAGAACAGTTGAGATAGCAGGTTCAGTTCACAGATGAAGGCTGCGGCATAGGAGAAAGTCATAAAAATGAACCTGAGGGAAAGAGGGATAAATAAAGACCAGGCAGAGATAGGTTAGTTTTGAAGTCAATTTCTGAAAGCCATCCAACACGTGCAACATGTAAACGGACGTTAAACTGATGATGATGATGATGATGATGATGATGATGATGATGATGATGATGATGATGCAACTAACATTTCTCTGAAGGAAACCACTTCACCCTCTGATCCTTACTAGAGTTAATTTGGATAAAAATCATGGAGTACCATATATTAGACCTTTGAAATACACCCACCGCTAAAAGTTTAACTATGCTACTATTAATAAATTTTGAGTAATATTTCTGATATCATATTTTCTATTGTTTTTATTGTTGTCTTTTGTATCAACCTTTCAAAAGTTGCTTACATTTCCCTAAGGGTGCGGTTTTAACGTAGCAGCTTCTCCATCGATATTCAATTTCGGTTCACATTTCTTTGATTTTAATTTCTGTCGTTTTTTTTTTTCAGAAACATGTTTCCCTTTTCTCTTTAGATGGTCTGTATTAGCATGACAGCTGCTTTACCATTTTAAGATTTTTAGCGATTATTTCTTTCATCTTATTTGCAATTCCCCTTTTTTGATGCAACAAATCAATGACAAGATTCCGAAGTTGGAACATGCAATCCTTTTAGAAGCAATCAGAATTGCGTTTATCAAATCTCTTAGAATTACAGATTGGACTGAACGGAGAAAATTAACGGGAGAAAAAAGTCTCAAAAACTAAATTGATTCTGTCAAATTATGTTCAACTAAGTTAGAAACAAAGCATCGCTCAGCAAAAAAAAGTAAAATAAAAAGAAATGAGAACGAATATCTATTTTTTTTTGGCTTTTATTTTGGTTTTGTATATAATCTGAAAACAAATTTATATCCCTAAGCATATCATGCAAATTTTTCAGCCTTAAAATTTCAATTTTTTTTTTTTCTGGTTTACGAAAGATTTGAAAATCCTTTTTAATTTATTTTGTTTATTTATTTTATTTTATTTAGTGCTTTATTTATTTAATTTTAGAACTTTTTTTATCTTTGTTTATTCAAATCTTGTTATCTTAACAAACTACCAAATTAGAGACACTCAGAATATTTCCAGGTCTTCAGATAAACAAACCATGAATCTTACATGGATTAAATTAGCAAAACTAAATGGAAAGAAAAAGAGAGAGAGAGAGTAGGGGAAGAGGAAGGAAGGGAAAAAAGAAAAGGTGTGTGAAGAAGAGGGAAATGGTAGGAGAGAGAGGGAGGGAGGAGCGGGGAGATAGGAGAAAAAGGAAGGGAGTGGGGATTACGAAAGAAAGGAATAGAGAAGGAAAGCGAGAGAGAGACCGGGGGGGGGGAGATGGGTAAGAAAGAAGGAAAAGGCAGGAGAGAGGAAGGGGTAAAAGAGAGAGAAAAGAAGAGAGGGTTATAAGAGAAATGAGTAGAGATGGAAAAATCGAAAGAGAGGGAAAAGGAAAAGATGGATGAAAGAGAAGGAAAGGGCAGGAGAGAGAGAAAGAGGGAATAAGAGAGAGGGGATAAAAGAGAAAAGAAGGGAGAAGAGATTAAGAAAGAAAGGAATAGAGAGGGGAATAATGTGTGTGTCTGTGTGAGAGAGAGAGAGAGAGAGAGAAAGAGAGAGCGAGTGTGAGAAAGAGGGTAAGAGAGAAAGGAAGGGTGAGGCGATTATGAGGAAAAGAATTGGACCGGGAAATAAAGTGAGAGAGAAGAAAAGATGGGTGAAAGAAAAGGAAAGGACAAGAGAGAAAGGAGTAAGAGAGAGGGTAAAAGAGAAAGGAAGGAGAAGAGATTACGAAAGAAAGGAATAGTAAGGAAAATAATGTGTGCGAGAGAGAGAGAGAGAGGGGGGGTGAGAAAGGGGGTAAGAGAAAAAATAAAGGATGGGAGATTATAAGAGATGGGAATAGAGAAGGAAATGGTGCGAGAAAGAAGGAAAGAGAGAGAGAAAGAGAGAAAGGGAGGGGTTAAGATATAAGAGGTAAAAGAGAAAGAGAGGGAGAGGAAAATAATTTGAGAGAAAGAAAAGGTGGGTAAAAGATAAGGAAAGGGCAGGAGAGATGGAGAGAGAGAGAGAAAGGAAGGAAGGAAGGAAGGAAGGAAAAGAGAGAAAAGGAGAGAAAAGGAAATTGAGAGAAAGTAAAAAGTAGTTGAAGAGAAAAACACATGCAAAGAAAATGTGTGTGAGGAGGAAGGGAAGGAAGAACGAGAATATCTACATAAGAAAAAGAGAAAGAAAGAAGGAAGAGGGAGCGATACACGCGGGGGGGGGGAGATATTTCCACCTGGAAAGGATAAAGGTAAAATAAGAAAGATAGCAAGCGATAAAACAGAGAAAAAGAAATCTTCATTAATGAAAAGAGACAACTGATTTAATTAATATAAGCATTAATTAATCGAATAAAATCAATCCTCTTCGGAATCAATTATTTTCATTGAGCAACCACGACTTGATTGATTTCCAAGACAAACATGATATTTTTCCCACCTTTTTTTTTTTGGTATCCCCTTAAAAAAACGTGTCTCGAAGTTTTAGAAAGAATTTCTTTTTTCAAAGAAACCCACTGACAATACCAACCTGATAAAAGTACCAATAGAAAACTTGAAAACCTGATTTGAATATTTGTGTTCTTCAAATTAAAAGTCTTTTGGCAAACATGAACTTTTCTGAAGTTCGAGGATAAAAAAGCAAAACAATAGCAATATACGGCATAATCATGTTTTGTTTTTGTTGTTTTTTTTTTACTTATAGTCACCTCAAACTAGGCACATTGATTTAGGGATCATATTTATAGGGGCCTCCTAAGTGGAGATTTGTGCAGCGAGATATTTGCTCACATTACATTTAAATTTCTGCATGTTGGTACAGGCAGAGAAACAGGGAGCAGGAAAGGAATTCCAATGGCAAGTAGTTCAAGGAAAGAAGCTATTAGAGTAGAAAGTTTTCCGGCATCTGGGGACCTCTACAGTGAAGGGGTGGAATTTGGCAGGATTTGATCTCAAAATAAGTAATATTTACGCATTCTCTATAATTTGTTTGCTCTGGCAATGCATGTTTGTTCCGATTGTGTTTAGAAACTTTTAGCATGGACACTTCCATGAGTAGATATGTCTGTTATTTTAACCTTCTTTGTGTATTATGTTTCGTTATGTCCCCCTTTGCGTCAGTCTTTCACAAACTTTCTATGTGTGAAATAAATGTATGTATATAAATGCAAATTCAACCGTTTCTTTATTTTTACTGTTTATCCATCAATGTTTTTTTTTTTTATATTCTGATCTCTTGTTATCCACGATGATACAAGATATTCAAAATGATGACGCTCGCATTGGAGCGTAAAATAAAATATCAAATGTTCTAATTTTATAATTTCTTTCATTCAAAGACTTTTATTTACTCCTTTATCTACAAGAATCTCTCTTCTTTTTTTTACAGTAACGTCAAAGTAATCTTCTTTCTTTTTGAATTCAGTTGTATCATGATAGGTAAGTTTATATAAAAACGAGAAGAATACCAGGGTGGGCAAAATTAATTCCGCCCCCCACCTGCGAACAGAACCGTTGTTTTGCACAATTTTTATATCCCCTTTACAAAGATTAAAATCAAGATATAATGATACTGAATCTTATGTTTAGAATCCTTGTTCTAATTTGGATCAAAATCCATTACATGATTTTCTAGAGAATGTCTAAAATTTAAGGCTTAATATTAAGGGATCTTGAGAAAAATTAAAATTCAGGGATTCTTGTTTAATTCGTGTCTAATGACTATGGATAAAATTCAATGCAAATCTGAAATATTAAAATTTTCAAATTTGAGGTTTTGTATATATTATGCCCCTAAAAACATTTAAAAACACTCCAAAGAAACTGAAATGTGGGGAATATTTATTTGATATCTAATAACTATTGTTAAAATTTCACAAAAATCAGAGATATCTGAATTTTCACTAAGGGTTTACATCCCTCTTTTACCCTCTTTGCATAACACTAAATTAAACTAAATATAGCCCACATTACGACCCCTCATGCCTAGCAGCTGTGTTCCAAAATACATAATGATCTAATTAGCTTAGGAATGAATCCCGTACACACAAATATATACACATACCTAACTAATATATATATATAGATAAAATAGTTATCGACGGACACATGTTTCGCCGTTACAGCGACTCATCAGCGTGGTTGACTATGACAGGATCCGAACCTGCGATCATTAGGACTGTGGCCGCCAAGTGCGCTAACCGTTATGCGACAAAACTCGTTTTAAATTATGTGATAATTTATCGTTTATGAAGTTATTTTTGTTGTTATTATTTTTAGCGATAATTGTACTACTGGTACATTTGCTCACTTTGAGCCTTGCATAGTTTCCTCACTTTACATACGCATGAGTTTAATGATCGGTTAATTAGCTTATGAGTGAATCTTGTAAACACAAATATATAAACATACCTAACTTCATATGAATAGAGATAAGTAACACTTATAGTGCAGTACATTGTACTAAAAATACTTAGTGCCAATCTGTAAAATAAAAAATAGAAATAACACTTTTAAAAATATCAATAAATCAGTATGACTAAAAATATATTCATGAAAATAGAAAATACTTGACTCATTGTTTTCCACTGCAATGCAGAAGCGAAAAGCAAATAAAATCAAAATTATGAGAGAATCTAAATGTTGAGGAAGCTCACATTTTATTTTGTTCACATTGCAGGAGTTTTAATTCATAATACTCCCTATTATTAAGTGTCATTAATTGATTTTTTGGATGGACGTCGCTCCAGACAATACATGAACCTACTTGATGTAAGGAGCTAAAAAAGAACGAGATATGATTAATGCTAAGACAAGAGATGCCTATTGAGCTTAGTCTTGAAAAGACCAAGACTATAGGTAGGAAGAAAACAGTCAGCAGGAAGAGAATTCCACAAGCCTGCAGTTTTTGAAAAGAAGCTAGTGGAATAGAAAGATTTATTATAACGAGGTATCAGAACATCGAATTGATGAAGACCACTAGACCAACGAATCAAACGAGCTGCAACAACAGAAGCAGGGAATATAAATCACACAATTATGATTACTGGAATGCAATTCTTACAAGAAATGACTATGATTAGAAAGTGTATTGCAAGACTTTTTAATTTAGAATTCAATATGGGCGCTAGCATTCGCTACCAGCTTCTCAAGCCCCATTGGAACCGCATCAACCGATTTCACAGGAAACTTTTTTTATTTCACTAAGGAATCACCACTTATTTTATTTACCTCTCCAGGAGGTTAGACACAAGGTCAGGTCTTAAGTTGGAAAGCCAGTACACTAAGATTAACGCACTCTGGCCTACAAAAATGCCTGAGCAGCCCCGTCGGCATTCCCCAGTAGGGGCGCCTCAGACGATTAGAGAAGGTAAAGCCTGGGAGGGTGAACCTCCTGAAACTGAACAGGACCACACCTCAGCTCGACAGCAACAAAGTCACTGTTGGGTTGATTGTCGAGAACATGTCTGAAATAAGTTAACACTCAAGAATATATCAAGCTAAAAACATTCCAGGATATATAAAGGTTAATGAGATGAATAGATTAACAGTTGAATAATGATGAATACTATAAGAAGATTAAAGAAAACAGCAATTCTTCCTCCTTTGTCAGAAACATTGCTCATGTAATGTGAGGAGTAAAGGACAAAATAAGGGGGAAGCAAGAGTTACACGAGAGACTGCCTCACTGGTGAGCAGACTTCTCTTTTTTTGGAATTAAGTATAGTTCAATCCTAGGATGTGCACTCTCCCAGATATTACCTTCTTCGAGAGAGGGGCATTGCCGATCGCTTGAATCACCCCTAACGGGGAATGCTGATGGGGTCATTCTCAGCTATTTTTCTTACTGATCAGAGTGTCCTTTGGAAGGAGCTTGTTAAAACCCACCTTCTGGCCTTGTGCCACATTTTGCTGTAGTGAGAAGCAATTCAATCATGCTAGCAAGTTTATCGTGATCACTTTTTTACAAGGGAATGTATTTTGTCTTCAAGTTTCAAGACGAATTATCTCCCCTTGTATCCATTCCTTTACAAGTATTTATTTTTGAAGAATCAGACATGAGAGTTCCACTCATCTTCTTCTTCAATTTTTCTTCTATTCTGCTTCCTCTCATCTATTACTAATGGAGATTTGATATCTATACTATACTTCTATTAATCCTACTGTTGTACTATCTTCCAATGCTCAATTCAGGAGGGAGGGTATAGTATCTGTTCTATTGTCATGATACTATCCTTCCAGGCATTATCTCCTCTTTGTGTTTAGGGGAGGTAGTGTAGTATCTGTTCTGTCGTCATAAGACCATTCTCATAGGAATTACCTCCTCCTTTGAGGATGAGGGGGGGGGGGGTAGTGTAGAATCCGTTCATCATGATACCACCCTTCCAAGTATTACTTCCTCCATTTTTTTGGAGGAAGTAGTATAGTATCTGTTCTGTGGTCATTATACCATTCTCCCAGGCATTATCTTTTCTTTTTGGGAAGTAATGTAGTATCTGTTCTGTTATGATGAGATCATCATCCTAGGCATTACATTCTCGTTTGGGGGTAGTGTAGTATCTGTTCTGTTGTCAGAAAACTCACCTCCCAAGCATTATTTTCTCCTTTGAGGGTGGTAGAGTAGTGTAGTATTTGTTCTGTGGTCATGGTACCATCCTCTCAGGCCTTACCTCCTCCTTTTTGGGGGTGAGAGGAGTAGTGTAGTATCTGTTCCCAGGCATTATCGTCTTCTTTTGGGGGGCACGGGGGATAGTGTAATATTTGTTCTCTGGTCATTATATAATCCTCCCAGGCATTATCTTCTTCTTTTTGTAGTGGCAGGTAGAAATAGTGTAATATCTGTTCTATTATCATGAAACTATACTCCTATGCATCACCTTCTCTTTTGGAGGTAATGTAGTATCTGTTTCTTCATTATGATACCATCCTCGAAGACTAGCAAAAATGTGCTCCCTGAGGTCGCATATTTTTGTTAGTTTTATTATATTTATTCTTCCATTCTTCATCTTTTTGTTGTTCTTTTTCTCTTTCCATCCTTCTTCTTCTTCTTCTTCTTCTTCTTCTTCTTCTTCTTCAATTGGGTTCTTGATAAATAAAGTTGAGACTGCGTTCTAAATTCCGAAATCTGTTGTTCCGATGAAGGAAATCCAAAGACCGGCATTACCAACCTATTATCGCAATCCTTGGTAGGCAGTAATTCTTTTCCATCATTTTCGAACGCTAACAGCAATAAATCTACAAAATATTGTCTGAACAAAGTCAGAGATTACAGAAGATAAAAGCAGACATAATCTTAAAAAAGAAAAAAAGTCCCCATCTCTCTCTCTCTTCCTCTCTCTCTCTCTCTCTCTCTCTCTATATATATATATATATATATATATATATATATATATATATATAAAATCCCTGAAACATGCTAAGTGGATAGATTAGTTCAAATAAATTCACCGGATCTTGGTAATAACACCTCAGATCAAAAACTAGTAAAAGGGACTAATTGGGGTATTTTTGATTCGATACATGGCATACAAAAATTGCATGCTAAAATTTGGAATGAAAACCAACTTCACGCGGCTTGGAAATAAAACAAGAAACAAGAAGCGAGAACAGTTATCCAGTTAAGTTTATCATTTTGCTTTTCTCTATTCAGCTTTTGCTAAAAAATGTAAATGTTAAACTGTGTAACTAGGAATTATCTAGTACTTTATAAAATGTGTACATGTAATCGATACAACTAATCGGCACCTTTTAAGTCAGAAGAAATAAGTAAGCACTTGCATCTGAACTTGGACAGTAATGGAATTTAAATATTTTTATATATATATATATATACTTTCTTTTATTCATTACATCACTATCAAATAAGCAATAAACATTAAGGGTTATCATTGCTTTTAAGGGACTCGGCTACGTAGCAAAGGTCAAGCAAGTTCCAACTTATCTTTTCGATAAACTGTAATAATCTTTTTAAAGCATTATTTTTACCGAATATATAACAGACATTTTAGAATTATGAAAGAGCCAATTAGGGGCAAATAATTATATAAACTGCTCATAGAGATTTACATATGCATACGCACACATATAGACCTTTTTATTTCATGATGGATGCATGATATGTATAATGGCTACCGCCATGGACCAGGAAATCAGTGAGACCAAGTTCAAATCCTACCAGATCTATTGCATTCTCTTAAACACTGATACAATAGGGAAAGGTATAAAACCACAATTTCCGTAAACATTATTGGAAACAACAGCAGCAGCGAATGTTGTTTTTATGTGTCGACTCTCGACTGGACAAAATCTTCACTCAGCAGTTTTTTTTCTAGCCAATCACAGAAGCAAGAATATAAAACCCAAATACAAAGCTTTATTCCTCTTTTTCATTTTTTTTTCTCACAGTCAATACACGTGATAACTACACTCACAAAATAGCCATGGCACTCTGGGCCGTGGACATAGTGGCAGACGCAACAAGAGACATTCACGAATTACTGTATGTACAGCGACAGCATATACACACTCACTGAACTCACTTACACACAAGTTTATACACACACTCTCTCACTGACAAAACAGAGGCAAGCTACAATGCCTACTGAACTTACATGCAAACTCGCACGGCAACAGTCGAAATCGACATATCTGTTCAATTCCTTCTTACATGCTACACAACTTTTTCACTCGGAACATTCCTTGGACACTATGAACTCTCATTCATTACGAACTCTTTATTTTTCGTTGTCTTAACAAGTTATCTCGCGAGGGATTCCCATCTGTGGAACACATTACCATGGGACTGCTTTCTTGAACGTTGCAACATGGTCGTCTTCAAATTCAATGTCAACAGATTCTTGTCATAGTGGCAGACGCAAGTATTCAAACTTAGTCCATTCCATCAATCATTCTCGACCCTCTCATAAGGTTCTTTATGTCTCAACTAATTATCATCTAATCTCATTAACCCTTGTCCTCGAGTGCCTTTTTTCAGTTAAGTGGTGATACATAAGTAAAAAAAAAATTGTATGAATAAACTTTGTCATTCTTTCTTTTTATATTACCTTTCCCTCTACAAGAATAGATCATAGTTGCAGACGCAACAAGAGAGAATCACAAACTACTGTACATACACTAACTGAACTCATGTACACACAAGTTCATACGTACACTCTCTTACAAACTAAACAGAGGCAAGAATGTATATACACAGACACACACACACACACAATGCCAGCTTAAATAAACATGTCTACTCAATTTATCTTGTTTCAGAATCTTTGAGATGATAGAACGAGAGTTAGCTACCCTGGTGGATTAAATAAAGGGTTCTGTTCGAAATTCCATACTAATTCCCGAGTCTGGCGCGATGCACCCGAAGAAAGTCAAGGTTACATCAGCCGAAACGTTGTGAGAATGACATCCAAGATGAGAACAATAGTTGAAATAATTCAAATAATTCAATTTATCCTTACAGACAAATTTTTTTTTCTTCACTTAGAACGTTCATGGGACACTCTGAACTCTTATTCATTACGAACTCTTTATTTTTTTTGTCTTAACAAGTTGTCAATAAAAAGTAATTGTTAATTTATCAGGTCATCACATAAGTTTTGTTAGGATTTTAACTTTCTGAACTTTAATAGTAAGTAACGGAACTAAATACCATTTATATATAATTGATATATATATGTATTTAGAAACATTTAACTTCATAAAATTTTATGGTGCTTTTTAGAAATAGGTATCCATAGATTTGCAGTTGTGACATAGTCGTGACGTAGTCGTAACGTTAGCAATTCCGACTACGAATGGAGAAAGTCTAATCAAGTTCCGACTTTTACCGAAATATACAAATAAAAAAGGCGTTGTTACTTGACAGACGACTATTTTTCAATCAATTAGAAAGATCAAGTTTCGACTTTTACGTATTTTTTTTTAGATACCGTTATTACTTTTGCAACTTTTTATTTGGAATTTTTTGGATTCCTTTTCTAAAAGCAAAAAAGAACATTTCTTTTTATATCCAAAATAACCAAAAAACGACCAAAACAAAGTAACAACGGTGCTTCTACACAATACAAACCGAACTAAACCAACCCTTGTCGAACTAAAACTTAGGTTAGGGTTAACTTAAAGTTAGTTTAGGATTAGTTTAAGGTTAGGATAAAAAAATAACAGTTTTGTTCGTATTGTGTAGAAGTACCGAAACAACATTACAGAATGCACTTAAATACAAGATAAAATAAACAGTTTCTTTCGTTAAATAACTTATTTGACAAAAAAAAACACACACAAAAAGAACTCTAATAGATCCAGTTTGTTCGGTGAAGTTTGTTAACATTCACCAGTCTCAGCAGTCTTCGGTGAAACTCGGAATTAATGACGTAAGTACTCAAATTTTCTTGGATACTTATTCCCATAAAGTAAAAATTTTATTTTACAAGAAAAATGAATTAAACTTTCACTGTTGAAAGCCCTTAAAACATGATACTTTTCAATGAGCATTTGATGCACATAATGATTTATAAGTTTTGATAGAGTTATTCTGCAACTGAAGCCACTCGAAATATTCACTCAGTCTATGGAGAAGAACGCCCGAATGAAAGAACGTGCAGAAGATGGTTTACAAAATTCAGAAATAGGTAATTTCGCTCTTGAACATGAAGAATGATCGAGCCGTGCAGTTTGGATGAAAAGTTCCTTGTGGCATCAGTTAAAAAAAACCCTGAAGTATCAGTTGAAGAATTGACAATTAAGCTGTCCACAAACCATACAACTGTGCATCGTCATCTTCAGCAACTTGCTTAGAAAATTGATACCCCATGAATTGTTTACAGATCTCGGATTTACAATTGCCTTCAGAAAAATTCATAAGGTATCCATCTTTCCTGATTGAATTTCATAAATTACAACATAGTATCAATAGTTTTGAAGATTTTGTTACCATGCCACTGCAAATACACAAATAAATATGGCATGCTCACTAATTAAACATTGTGACTCCTACTGTATTTATTTACTCCTCTCCAGGAGTTAGGCACAAGGCCAGTTTTATCTTACTCCCACAAGTAAGATGTGACCCAAGGTCGGGTCGGGAAAGTGGGGTTTGAAGAGCCAGCGCCGAGAGGTGAGCATTCTGGCCATTAAAAATTGCCTGGACAGCCCCGTCGGCATTCCCCGGTAGGGACGCCTCAGGCAGTAAGCAATAAACTTACTCCTCCCCAAAGAGGGGAGGCAAAGCCTGGGAAGGTGGACCTCCCAGAACTGCACAGGGCAGACCCATTGACCGACGTAAATCAAGACCCGAAGGCCAAGACAATACCAGTCTATGGGGTGCAGTATCCATCGGAACAGATACTACACTTTGATCTTAGCCAAGAAGATAGCAACATCTAACTCCAAAAAAAAAATCAAACGCTAATGACGTCAAACTTACCTCCACTAATCGGGGAGAAGAAACATGGACAAGAACAAAATAGAAGAGTTAAAAACTGTGTCTAAGATCTTTCTTTTGTCTCGCTCCTCTCCCCCTCTCTCCCTCTCTCTCTCTCTCTCTTTCTCTTTCTCTCTGTGGCTACTAGTTCAATATGATAGAAGAAAAGATAACAAGATACAAAATAAAATTTGACGTAGTTTCAGTGTTGTTTTTGAAACAAGTACGAATAAGAATGAAAAAACAACATTTTTGAACCCCTAACGTGCACTGATTCGGCCGCTGTTGATCCCAAGGAAATGAATATTACAGTATTTTCTTACCATAACACAGCTTTCAGAATTTCTGATGCATGGAACAAACTGCCTGCATCGATTGTTGGCTGCCAAGACACTGCATCCTTTAAAGCGCTTGTACTTCCCAAAACTTGCCAAAACTAGACCTGATGTTCCCCCTCCATACACATGCACATGAACTTTTGATGAGTTGTATTGCATCCGAGCACTATATTGACCATTTTCGGGTTTATCTATCAATGGATTTTCTGCACACTGGCCGCTTTCACTAACGTGAAAACTACTGACTTGGTGCAACATTGTCACTTCTTGTTCCAATCACTTATTTTATTGGTTGAATTAAGCCCGTCCTTTAGTTTATCTGCAGGGATGGTTTTCCAAGCGTTTTACAATCTGATGATCCATTCGGTGGCAACTGCTTCTTACTGTTATAGCATCCCCAACTCCAAAAGATGCAAAAAAAACGCTTATATTGTATGGAAAATTACCCTCAAGCAACGTACATTATACAAAACAATAAAATATATTTAGTTCTTACTCTACCTTTAAGATACGAACATTGATTATCAGGGAGTGGATCTAGATTCTTCATTTTGTGGGAATCCCACGGGAGAGGTTCAACAGCATGGGTTTTCTTAATACTCTCTGGCCCATTTTGGGTACAATCAAGAGGGGAAAGTACTCGGCGGTGCTCAGAACCAATGCACCACCAGAATCGGTTACATTTTTCGTCACTCATTTGATTGGTGAAAGTAAGCCAACCCTTTGGTTTATCTCCAGGGATGATTTATGAAGTGTTTTTTTTTTTTAAAATCTGATGATCCACTCGGTCTTACTGTTATATTATCCTCAACTCTGCACGCTCCAATTAGTACGATTCGGTAGCATAATGCAATCAACATGTTATATTCAGTATAATTCAAATTCAAATTCAGGCTGTTGGTAAAAAGAAGAAGGTTAGGGGGTCGCAGAAAAAAATCACACCCCTTCACAGTAGAGGTCCCTAGATGCTGGAAGATTTTCTACTCTAATAGCTTATTTCCTCTGGCCGTTTGTCTTTGGAATTCCCTCCCTTTTCTCTGTTTCCCTAACCATACCAACATGCAGAAATTTAAATGTAATGTGAACAAACATCTTGCTGCCCAACTCCCCACCCAGGTTGCCCTTCTTCCCCTATAAATCCGTCTCTGATTCTTAAGGCATTATTTTAGCTCTGCTCTCTCTGGCTTCCAAAGCTAGACTCACTAGCTTTTCACACTTGTCCATATCTCGTCTGACGTCATTTTCTTTTACCTATTGTTTCCATGGAAGAGTCATAAACAGGGTCGGCAGGACAGTATACTTCAAATCATACCTGGTGTCTTCAATGTTCAGGCACAGTAGTCCTTCGATGTTTCCCCGTCTTGCAGCAATCCCTTCAATGGGCGCCATCATCGTCTTGCAATTGAAGTCGGCACAAGAAACACAAACGAAGGTAATTAATTTAGAAAAAGATCGGTTTTTATTCAGGCCGTAAGAATTGCCTACATCTTGCTAGTGGCGAGTAGAAGAAGGTTGTGCGGTTGCAGAAATGGGGATCCATGGCCCCTTGCCTTTTTCTTCACTGATTTTTAAGTCATTGTTTTCAGACTTCCAAAGCTCGATTACTTATCTTTGTGCGCTTGTCTCTATCTCGTCTGACATCATTATCTTTAACCCTGGAAGAGAAATTACCTCAAAGGTAGGTTAAATGCCTGTCCCATTGTCAACCCTTACATCCTGCCTAACTCAACAACAATCTCTCTGTGAACATAAATCCCTAAATAATTACTAATTGACATCCATGCAATATTCAAAATTTGTAGTCCTTATTAAATGCAGTTTTACTGACAATTTATCAATTTTTTTCTTGATTAGTTTTCCACATCAGATTGCACATGGCCATGGCAGTACGAAGTGATTTTGTTCCATTAAATTCTATCATTTACAGCAATTTCGATGTATCATTGCTTGGGGTAATTTTTGGCTGAGTCACTCCATGTCTTCTTCGGCCTGCCTTTTCCTTGATTACCCTCAACTGAAACGTGTGTGTTTCTTTTGTCTTCTGAAGCAATTTCTTTTAAGCTATTCTTCCTACGGAAAACGATGTCCTCGCAAGTCAACTGCCTGACCCCTTTCCGACCCCTGCATCCTGTCTAACTTGACAACAATCACTCTGTGAACATAAATCCCTAAATAGTTACTAGTTGATGCATACACAATATTTAATGCCACACCTTGCCCAAGGATGACCTTTGGAATTCCCTCCCTTTTCCTGTTTCCCCAACCATACCAACATGCAGAAATTTAAATGTAATGTAAACAAACATCTTGCTACTCAACTCCCCACCCAGGTTGACCCCCCCTCCCCCATAAATCCGTTTCTGATTTTTTGTCATTAATTTAGCTTTGCTCTTTCTGGTTTTTAAAGCTTTGTGAGCTTGATCATATCTCGTCTGACGTTATTTCCTCGGGCTATTGTTCCTACGGAAGAGAGATGTCCTCAAAGGTTAATTACCTGACCCTTTGTCAACCTCTACATCCTGCCTAACTTGACAACAATCTCTCTGTGAACATAAATCCCTAAATGATTACTAGCTGACGTATACACAATATTTAACATTACTAACTTTACAAAGATGAAAAATAAAGTTTGTATTGTACGGACAGCTTTGCACAGTCTTACCCACATTAATAATATTTTCCCTTGTCAACTAAAAATGGGTCAAAATGGCCGATTGTGTGTTCACCATTGTAACACTTTGAAATTCAAGTTATTTGGAAGTCTTTAAACTGGCAAATAAAAAATACAGTAGCAGTTACATAATTACAATCTATTTTCTCACGTCTTGTCAACTAATAATGCACATGTCTTTCTTATTTCATAAAAACATGCTTTAATGAACGAATGTCGCCTTACTAAATAATCCCTCCCTATCTCTCTATAGCCACACTGAAGAACTGTGTAACGGAGGAACAGTTGTCTGTGGATGAACTAAATAAAGTTGCTCCCCACCCCTTGTGGATTCAGCTCTCTGATAATAAGGGAGATAACTGTCTCCCACTTAGCGTAAATGCATAATTCTTCATAAAATATCCAAACAGAAGTTTCTGTACGTCTAATTTGCATAATTATTTTTTAAACTGTTTATAATAAATTACTGTTTAGTGTTATATACTTTACATTTCAGTTCGCTATTTTCCCTATATATATGCAATAGTTTTGTCGATATTAACGGTAATTAATTGAAGTGATTAAATAATAAAAAGGATAAATTACCAAAACGTTTCTTAAAATATTTGAATTATTTTCAATGGAGGTAATTCGAATTGTAACCGTTTTGGGCAATTATCTTTGTTGACAGTACGAGTAAAACAAAAAAATTTTTCTGATGTAGTCGAGAAATGGAAAAATTTTAACTAAATTCTAATTGTAAAATTAAAATTTGTCGATTAATGTGCAAATTAAAATTCATAAATTCGTTATAACTTACAGATAATCATTTAAACCCAACTAAGGCCAATATGACAAACAAACGCTAGTTATTCCATAAGATTCCTATTAAATGTAACTCACACAAAAGCATTAGTGTTTCAAATTTTTGCAAACTTCATACGAAATTGAAATATAAAAAAAATCAACAACCTTGCAAAAATCTATGCTCATTTGTTGGTTTTAATGCAAAAAACACGTTCTAATGTACAAAAACCTGATTTTTAGTGAACTTTCAGGTATCAAAATCTATTCGTGGATTTTCGCTATTTGTGTGGCTGTCTGGAATGTCCTTTATACCTATTTAAGATTCTGTAGAGTGTTCATACGTCCTGGTAAGAGGAGCATACAACGCAATATTGCTTTAATTCAGAAGATTTTCATATTTCCCTTCAATTTCCAGAAATTAAATATATTTGTATAATAAATATTTTATTCATTTCTCCACATACATATGTGTTTCATCTTAATAAGACTCATCAGCATAGCTAGAGAGTTGGAACTTGCTTTTATATTTTCATTAGGGCTACCCAACGTTGCCCAGAGCACAAGTGTAACATATTTCTATTAAAACTTCTATCTCTCTACCTCTCTCTACCTTTCCCTCTTTCCCCTCCTCCATTATCCCCCCCCCCGTTTTTTCCTCTGCCTAGCCCATTCCTATCTAGCTGGACACACACATACATACACACAGACGACTCTCCTTTAACTAGATTCCCGAGGAATGAGTTGGCATGAGGGAATTAACTCCTTGATTAAAAATCAGTTACTTCCCTTTAGTAAATAAAATGTCTGAAAAAAAAAATGACTGAAATACCAAGCCCCTTGGTCAGTTGACCCCCAAGGAATAAATTTTATTTTTAATTTGAGATATTATTCATTCCGGACAAGGCTGATCAAGAATATAACAAGTTTGTGGGTCTTTGTTTTGTAGCTTTTTACTTTTAGCTCGACATACACACAGACAACTGCCCTTTATATAATAGACTAGCAGGGCTACCCGGCATTGCCCAGGGCAAAAGTGTAACATATTTCTATTAAAACTTCTATCTCTTCTCTATCTTTATCTCTTTCTCCCTCCCCCGTTCCCCCCTCCCTCTTCCCCCCCCCTTTCTTATTCAACTAGCTTATTCCTCCCTTTAGACAGATATATGCACAGGCAACTCGAGGAATAAGTCGGCATAAGAGAATTAACTCTGTGAAATAAAACAGAGATACCACCCTTTAGTTAATGACTGGAAAACAGACTCCCCCCTGACTAAATCTGCGCCAGTTTAGGGTCATAGAATGAATATTTTTTTCTAATTTTTAGATATTATTCAACTGGGGAAACGCTGACAAAGAAAATACCAACTTTTCGAGTGTTTGTTTTGTCTTTTTTTTTAGTTTTAGCCGGAAATACACACATACATACACACAGAATCCCGGAAGACCAAATTGTAGGGAAGTACAGATAGCAGCCCTAAAAGGAACAACATCTATCCTTAAGAGAGCCCTCGGATATAAATCTTACTCAGAGGGAAATCAAGTGTTAGCCTCAAGAGGGGGCCCCTTGATCTCTTTAAATAAACTGAGTTAAAATGATAAAAAAAAACAACTGCCTTTTATATGATAGATAAAAAAACGTATTCATATTATGAGTAGCTCCCCTTTTAAGTTTTATCTTTTACAAAATTAGCTCCCTAAAAATCAGTACTGTGTCATATTTGGTCTCTTTTAAGTAAAAATGAGGAAATCCTTTAGGTTAGGGTTAGAGTTAATAAATAGTCCAATTCATTTTTACATGTTCATGTCCTTTTGGGTATAAAATATTCATTAAACTTCTGTTATCATGTTCATTAAAAGAAATGAAGAGATGAGTGTTTCTTTGCTTTGTTTTCTATTAGTGTTTGTTTTTCATGGGTGGGGACAGAAAAAAGACGCAGGGTAATAGGCCGTGTGACGTGAGGATTGAGAATTCTTAAGATCTTTCAAAAAGGTGAATACAATACATCAAACTTGTCCCTAAGAGTTTTGTTTTGTTGCTTATTTTTTTGTACTTCTCCAGTTTACGGACCGACCGTGCTGAAATAATAACGTTATTATTTAGAAACCCATTCTTAACATAGGGAGGAGGGCTTTGTTAACTATTCTGCACTTTCACCTAACAATTTAATAAACAAAAGATACCGTAAAAATTGAATTTAAGTTGAAAATCCTATCTAAAAAATAGTAGGGTCTGTAAACTGCAGAAGTATCATGGTTTTATTATTGATCGTTCGAATATATCAAATCATAATTATCCCCATTTAGAAGGAACTTATGAGAATGATAAGATGGATTCTTAATGTGAATCTTAAAAGACAAGCTTAGTTTTGATGACCTCAGAAGAAGATTAAATCTGGACAATATAGGGAGATGTGTGCAAAAAAGTAGACTTAGATGGCATACCCACGTTAAAAAATGGATGAGAGTTCTTGGATTAGTAGATGTAGAGCTGTTCAGGTAACAGGTTCAGTTCATAGGGGAGGGCCAATGAAAACATGGGAGGAAGTGATAAAAATGAACCTGAGGGAAATAAGGATAAATAAAGACCTGCCAGAGGTAGGTTAGTTTGGAAGTCAATTTCTTAAAGCTGTCCAACGCTTGCCAGCATGTAAAACGGACGTTAAACCGAATATGATGATGAATGATATTCTCTGTGTCAATTCTTGGTGCATTCGTCTGAAATTATTACGGCACTGCCTTTATTTTGACTGCCGTCAAATATAGAACGGTTTAGGCAGGAAAGAAGGAGGGGAAGCAATTTTTGTTTTCTTTGTTCCAATTCAAAAATATTACCGTGCAACAACGTAGAAAAGGGAGAAAATAATTTCTTCATTTTTTTTTTTGCCTTATTTTAGATTTTTTTTTTGTTTCCAATTTGGGACGTTTTCTTTTCAATCTAGATTTAAGCGAAGGCATAGCATTCTTGAAATCATATTCGAGATGTCCACAGAGACTGATTATGGCAATGAAAAAGAATAAATAGGCCAACATTCTCAGACCATAGAGCAACGTGTCCATCCATCCCCCTCAAATCTATTGTTTGCATAAATCAAATGAAGAATTTGTGCTCCAAATATTTTGTTCCAACAAATAGATACGCATTACTTGAAAGCGAAATTTAGAAATGTTAGGATAGTTTGAAGATTTGGAGGGGGGGGGGGGGTACCCATTTATTTTTAACCATTTTTTTCTTCAAAAGTAATTTTGATGAAGACAACTTGTTTTAAAACAGAAATTTGCGACCATCATCTTTTGCTTCAAGATCTGTTATAAATAAAACGTCATATATCAAGTTCAAACAAACTATACTGTTTTATGTCACAAACGTTAAAATAGGGGTTTTAAACATACAGCCAATGGGCCATATACTGCCCGCACACTGTCTTTCTGTGCAACACAGGTAACCATTTTTTGACTAATAATGACTTCAAATTTTATTAAACTTATCTAGAACTTCTTCCATACTTTTAAATTAGGGCCTTTTGGCTCAGATCAACGTGTAATATCTGTTCTGATATGGCACTTCATCTGTTCTGTCCTCGGTCAGTGGAAGAGAAAACTTTCTAGACCCAGGAAATTTATTTTTGTCCCAATGCAGGGTTCCCCTTTTTGGGGAGCTGGATGTTCCTCACATTAAAAACCTATTTTGTGTCTAACTCTGCCCTCGTGAGGAGGCAGGTAAATAGGGACTTTCGTATTAAGGATATTTAAGTTATTAAGTTCATACCGGTCAAGGATCCGTTCTTAACGAAAGAAGGTGGGCCACTGTGACACCAGCAGGCCCCGTTCTATCAGGGTAATGTATGGTTCAGTCCAGTCCTAGAAGGTATATCCTCCCAGGCGTTATCTTCTTACTTTGAGAAGGGTTGGTTTATTGCCTATCTCCTGAGGCGCCTCTACCGGGAAATGCTGATAACGTCTGTTCATGACTATGTTTGTGGAGCCAGGTGCACCCTTGGAAACGCTGGCTTTTCTTCCCCTATCTTCCAGCTTTGTGCGATATATTCCTGCGGCAGGATAAAGGTAAATAAATAAATACTCATTGAGTGATGGTCTGCACAGTTTTCAGGGAAGGGTAGAACACTAACAAAAATCCCCTCATCCAAACTAGGAATGTAATTCAAAGTAATTTTCGTCTATGAAAATGTACTTGTACCCGTCGACCTCTATGGACTTTCTGCTTTTGATCATTTTAAAACCTTCTAATTGTAGCATTATTTATATGTGGACATGTAAAACAAGGCTAAAAATAGAAAATTACACATGAGATTAGTTAAGCAATAAAATGGAATTGTCCATTAGAAGTCAAGTTAGAAGTTAGGCTGACGTGTGCAGGTAATTACGTCATGGGAGGAAGTGTGTGGCAGAAAAGTCCATATATAGCGTCATGGTACCAATAAGGGGTTATGTAGCGTCGCCCCTTACTAATAAGAAGTATGCAACCATTATAAGGGTACAAGTAAAATTTGACCCGTTGGGTCACCCATTCAGCTCAGTTTAAGAAATAAAAAGACAATCTTAAATTAGTCACTTTCTGTTCGCTATATCTCCCCTCTCGCTCTCTCTTTCTCTCTCTTCTTTTTTTCCCCTCTCGGCTATGAGTTACAAATCTGGGAAAATTATTAGAAGAAATTGGAATCAGAGGAAAGATTGACGCCATAAAACTATGGCACTAATGAAAGCAACGTGTATATTAAGAAAACTCCTAGAGTGTGGAAATCAATCTACATAAGCAAATAACACGAATTGATAAAAGGTCATTTAAAATAAAATGTGTATAGCATTAAAAACCAAACACAACCCTAGGGAAAAGTGTTACATATTTTAGACGAAAATAGGTAAAGTCTGACGATATATAAGAAAAATACTATAGCCTGCCCCCCCCCCCCAAAGAAAAAGAAAAACGCAGTGGCACCAACATCGATTGGTACCACAGAAAGTTGCTGCAGAGGGTAAAGGTTGAAAGATCAAGAAGGGATAACACCAGCTATATCTTGACTGAAGGGAAACGGATAGTGGGAAAAAATGTATGTAAATCTCATGTAGCCATTATGAGATTACAATGATGGTCCAAATTGCAGAAGGAACTCTTGTTCAAACAAAGAAATTTCCAACACAAACGCTTTCTCTCAGCTGTTCAAAATTTGACTCCCTGTCTTCTTTTATCCGTCCTTTTTAAAGCTAGTTTTTCTCTACACATGCAAATTAATTGCTTACACATGCAAATTTGTTCAAACTATAAAAACCTACCATCACGAACATGAGTTCTTTTCTCTCTGGAAAACGGTTGTCTTACATGCAAAACATTTAATACACTTTGAAGCTGGTAAGTGTTTGTTTTCGTCTCTATTGCTACAACAGTGTTATGGTTTGGGAGGGGGCGTTATGATGCCGTACCTATGACAAACAATTAGACTCATCCATTTTCAATAAATACTGGAAGCATTATGCTTCTCATTTGTTGAGGCCAACCCCTTGTCCTTGCACCGCCACGTTTTTCCCCTATTTTAGTTGGTAACTTCCCAATCCCGCTCCCAACTAGGTGACAGAGCACTTGATTTGCCAGAGATGCAGGTCACACTTTGACATTTTCGAAGGAGGTGTTGTGAATAAAGTGTTGGCTCCTGCATCAACTTTCTTTTCGTTTTCGACTGGTAAATCTGCATATTTGCCACAGCTTAGAAATGGGGGGTCTTTTTACTAACACGGGTTTTTCATTGTACATATTTCTCATTTTTTTTCTGTAAATAAAATTTTTATCTCTCAAATACCCCATTGCATATTTTTTATATGGGTTTTAAGTAGGATAGTAATGGTATGAATTCTTTTGGTGCATGAATGTATTATGAATGTGGTATTTTGGTAAATGATGGTCACAAATGAAACTAGCTAAGTTAGATCAGTTAGTAAATGTTAGAAAAGACCGACCTTTCACCGCCCCTTTTTAGCCTTGTGCCACATTTTGTATATATTTTTATTTATATAAATAAATATAGTTGAGGTCAACCCCAGTCTACACTGCAGTCAGTACTGACGTACTACTTCTCTTGTTCCTCTGTTGTATATACTTTTCTCCAATATATTTGTTTTACCTAAACCCTGTGGCCGTGTTCTCATTCCAGCCCCTAAACAGGGCCATAACAATTGGCGACGAGATATTCGACCTTACACGTGACCCCACCACAACAATTAACAACAAAGTATTCGAACTTATACGGGACCCAACAACAACTGTCGACAAGATATTCGAATCTACATGGGACCCTACAACAGTTTGCGAAACCCCTTAAAAAGGACCTAAACATAAATCAAATTCGGGAACGACTATCGTAAGAAACCGACAGCACTACCCAGGAGGAGGTTATGGCTATCAAAAATAACACTTTCGACATACAGCTATCTCAAGCAGCCTCAGAATAGCATCAATCCAAAAAGGAAACAATATTAAACTTCTGAGGAGGTCAGGGTTGGGGGGGATGTTATGATGCCGTACCTATGACGAATATTTGGACTCGTCCATTTTCAATAAATACTGGAAGCATTACGCTTCTCATTTATTGAGCCCAACCCCAACCTGATCAGTTTCTCATAAACTTCAGTTGATTGAAGACGTCGGGGTGGGGTAATACCAGTCGAGGATCCATTTTCGACAATCAGTCCGGCAGGAACTAGGTCATTTCGGTAGCCTTTTATCTGGCGGGCTGCGACATACTGTCCTGGGTTGTCCTAGGAGGTGCACCCTCCTAGGCCTTGCCTCCCCTTTTTGGGGAGGAGTAAGTTTATCGCTTACTGCATGAGACGCCCTGACCGGGGAATGCCGACGGGGCTGCCCAGGCTATTTTTGCTAGGCCAGAGTGCTCCTTCTTTAGGGGCGCTGGCTTGATCTCCCCACTTTCCCGACCTTGTATCACATATTCCTGCGGTGGGAGGGAATTAAATACCATTGAGGCCAACCCCAGTCTACACTGGCAGTCAGTATTGGCGTACTACTTCTCTTGTTCCTCTGTTGTATATACTTTTCTCCAATATATTTGTTTTACCTAAACCCCGTGTTCGTGTTCTCATTCCGGCCCATAAACAAGGACATAACAAATAGTCTTAGAGTATTAAAGAGACGTATTGTCACTCAAATTCCAGGGAAACCCACCAATATTTATCAGTAATAAAAGACTGGTATGTGAAGTGAGTAATGACCACAAAACAATAATATTACAGTTTTTGTGTATGTATGTACATATAATACACTTTAGAGTTAACTCTCTGTATAAAGTTAGGTATGAGTATATGTTTATATATTTCTATGTAGAGAATTCACTTCTAAACTAATTGACCGATCATTACGAATTTTGGAACAGCTCATAGACATAAGCTGTGATAATGGGCGCTACATTTAGTTTAATTTAACTTCATGCAAAGGGGTCAAGGCAGGGGTGGAAGCCCTTTGTGAAAATTCAGATACCTCCGATTTTTGTCAAATTTTAAGAATAGGTATTAGACATCAATTAATAAATATTATCCAAATTTCAGTTTCTTTGGAGTATTTTAAAGAATTTTTAGGGGGCATAATATGTGCACAACTTCCCATTTGAAAATTCAAATATTTCAGATTTGCATTGAATTTGATTCATAGTCATTAGACACCAATTAATCAAGATTCCATGAATTTCAATTTCTTTTCAAAACCATTTAAGCTTAGGCTTTAAATTTGAAACATTTTCTAGAATCAAATCATGTAATTGATCAAAATTGAAATAAGGATTCCAGACATAAGTTTCAGTAGCATTATATCTTGATTTTAATCTTCGTAAAGAGACATAAATGGGGTTCAAAGCTGTTCTGTCTGTGGAATGAATTATTTTTTTGTATCTATTCTGACGCTTTTTCAATATCTTAGACTTCTTTTTGTTTTGGCAGAGTTGGCGCTTAGGTTTGCAGGATTCAACCGCGATTCTTCTTGCCTACCCAATTTTGTTTTTTTAATTTTATTATTCCCTACAGTCAATTCGTTTCTATTCACTCACTTTCTCATTGCCATAAATAACTTTTTATTGCTTTTTTCCATTAGGCTTTTTAATTCATACACAACAAAGAGTGAAAATATTTTTCTTGGCCAGGGATTCTGAACTTGGTAATCAAAAAACAAAGGTCCAGTTTATTAAGGGTTATAGAGGTCTCCATAGGGATCTACGTGTTGGATGAAACTGCTATATGCATACATTTAGATTAAGAAAGACCCACAGTTATTCCATTTATGAGGCCTCTCCGATTTTGTCATAAAGATGGAAGTTTTTTAAACAAAATTCAATGAAGACAAGGATGATGATTGGTATTTAATATTTTACAAATCACAATCGCTCTATAAAATTTTAAATAAAAAAATATTCTAATTTATAAAGATTAGCAATATGGGTCTAGAGAATTTAAATGAATTCCCAAAGCATGTGGAATGGTGCAAAAATTCATCATGTAGTACACTGACACTACTGTGTCGAAAAGTAAAAGACAATTAAAAAGCCGTAGGGGATGAATACAGTTCGTTTATTAATAGTTTGTCTGTCACAAACTATTAAGACAGTAACTAAGACAAGTAAGACATTAAATTACATGCAGAAATACATTGTTCCCATACACAGAACATTTCACAAATTATGCATGTAAAAAGGTAATGTCAAGACTTACATGTTTTTCATGGCATCTTTTCTGTTCGAGTACGTGTATCTGTAGGGTTTCAGACCAACGATTGAGGACGAAATATTGTTTTATTTTGATCACGTGTGAGAGTTCTCAACCAGTTTCTAATGTTCAAAAGATCTGAGAATCTTAGCCTATTTCCCCCAAGGAATTCTAGCCTGGAAACCTTTTTTTTTCCAAGGGAGATACTTTTGGCCCCAACACTTCCTTTGGCGGACATAGTGATTGAAAAAAATGCATAACCTGTTAAGATTAACAGTGAAAAACATTTATTATAGCCAAACTTTGTAAAGATGTGGAATAAGAATGATATCTTTGGAAGACGTTTCATTATGCTTTCTGAGGTAAATAAAAAGACATGTATGCACAGTGTGATGATGTATGGAAGGGAAAATTGGCTAGTGAGAGTTGAGGAGATGTAATGAGAAGGAGTTCATGCAGACCAGACAATCCTGACACACAAACAAACAAACAAACAAATAAAAACAACAAACAAGAGAGGCAGTTCAAAGAATGGTTAGAAGCTGCGACCAGTTTCAGTTTCGCCAAGCATTCTGAATGGACACTGATTGGATCATACTGGCAGTCGAAGTGACACTCTAGGGGTGGGGTGTACATGTGCATAGTTGACTATAACCTGAACGATTTTCTATTTGGTGGTAGATTTGGATGAAAATGGCAGTTATCATTGCAAGAGGACTGATCGAGATTTTTCTGGAACACGTTCCAGTGGAGAAGGTTTTGATGGACAATGGTACAGCGCCAATTTTTAGGTAACAGTCATCATTCTAAGAGTTCCTTAGTAGCACACATTTTAATTAGATGACACTGAGGACAGCAAGGCTCAGTGGTTGCATGCAAAGTCGAGGAAGGATTGGCCCAGAACACAAAAGGAATGGCGGAGAAGAAATGTCCATTTTGACTCCATTGATTTGCGATTCTGTACCTGAAATATCTTTGCTTGCTATATGCAGAGACGACCAGAGGACGACGGATCCTGACGCCAACTCCTCTTTGATATTCATCAGAGCCCAGTTTGCCGGGTAGCTTTGACACTACCACTTTGCCACAATCCCTACCATTGTGAGGAAGGGTTGGCTTCTCTTGTCGGATTTGGGCTGACCTTCCGAATTAGGTGCAACGTCGTGTCCACTTCCATATGATGCAAATCATGTAATTCTTTCATCTCTTCCTGATAAGATGCTCAAATATCAACTGTTTATGAAAAGAATATGATAAAAGTACTTAAAATGTATCAAAATAAATATTGTAGCGTTATACTGTTTAGGTATGTATATCTATATATTAAGACAAACATTATTGAACAACACAAAATGCTTCTGCTTAATAAGTCTTTTTTTTATTGTCTTCGATTTTTCGGATGGTATATTGAGTATTTTTGTCAAATTGTCGTATGTAGGATCCGTAGGTTTTATGTTCCATTCTTCTTTGTTCATATCCGCTGAGTTCGTTGAACGGTGCGGCAATGTATGTACGCATGGGTGATGAGACGTCATATGCGGGACGTGATCGCGTGCAAAGCATATGACTAATTAAAAATGACAAAAATTTAAAAAGTTAAAAGTAATTTTGTCAGCTAATGATTTGTTGATATCTATATATATATATATATATATATATATATATATATATATATATATATATATATATATATATATGTTTTTGTGTGTGTTCCCTATAGAAAGAAAGGTTAGAAAAACTACATAAAAATAAAAGTGTATTCATATGTAAAATTTTCTGGAGAAGACAATGGACATGGTCTAGAATCTCCAAGTGCACCCTAAGTAGAGTATGAGAGCAGAATCTCCCTTAAAACTTCAAATATATGCTATTTTGATGAAATTTGAATCATATGTATAAAATTCCCCAGGGAGATGTGGGGCAGAACCCTTTTAAAACTTCAAATATGTAAATTCGATTTGAATTAAATTTAAACCATATGTATACGACACTAAGAGTTTTTTCTAAAATTTCAGTTTCTTTCAACTATACAAGGAAAGAGACGAAACGGGGGAAGCAACAACAAAAAAATAAAGAAAGTAATAAGGTGTTATGAGTATAGTGAAAAGGCCATAGTAGTGTTCCTCCTTCAATCTCGAGTACCACCGGATCTTCCTGCTAGTATATATATAAGATAAACTTTAAAGAACTTCTTTTTTTTTTTTAAGAAAAAACACGTTGAGCTTTGCATCCATTCTTCAATATCTTAGACCTCTCCTTGTTTTAGCAGAGTTGGTGCTTAGATTTAGGTGATTCAACTGAGATTCTTCTTGCCTTCCTAATTTTCGCTATTTTTATTATTCCCTACAGTTAATTCAGACACTTTATCATTGCAATAAATAACTTTTTATTGCTTTTTTCCATTAGGCTTTTTAATTCATACACAACAAGGAGTGAAAATATTTGTTTTCATCATTGCTTCTCAACCAGGGGATCAAAATACCCTCAGAGGTTCACTGAAAGGTTCATAAATGTATTTAGATGTCGAGCAAAACTATAATCACAATGATTAAATCTCAACTAATGGTTTATGCTCCGATGTCACAAACAATATTTATTAGACAAGAGCTAAACAAAAAGAGAACATATGTGATGGGTAGTTTATACCGAAGCAATGGTTGTGCAATCACTAACAGCATTTCTTTGTTGAGCCGACATTGCTTAAGTATAGTGTCAGGGATAATAATTACCTCTGCCAACGAGGTTATGCTTTTGGCCGAGTTTATCACTATATTTGTTTGTTTGTTTGTTTGTTTGTTTGTTTGTTTGTTTGTTTGTTTGTGTACAGCGGAGCATAAACAATGCTTGACCAATCATTGCCAAACTTGATAAAAATATCGGCTATGGTCTAACTTAAAGCTAATTTGATTCAGAGATATCTGCTTCAAAGTCTCGGAAATGGTGAAAGTCACACTTTTGGCGATAACTTTGGTTCTGTTTATTGTAAAGACTCGCTACTTGGTCCATATTGTAGTCAATGAAGTCCCACATCTTATATAACGTTGATCCTTGACATTGTCCTTGAATTACGGAATTTTAACTTCCGATCTGCCAAAATTTGAAAGTCTTGGCAATAATGAATCCCCAGATATATTATGAGGTGTCAAATGGGGATTCATTATTGCAAAGACTTTCTACCCCTTCTCAAGTCCAGTTCTTATTTTTGAGATTTCAGAAACGATTGATAATCCTTTTCAAATTTTTCAAATTAATAATGAAAACCAAAGCTTGTTAAATAATTGTTTTTTTCCTTCTGAAGAGAGGACTTGCTTCTTTGAAACACCTAGGTTTAAAGGACTCTATATTTCATAATATTCCTTGTTGTACTGTTTAAATTTATCGAACTTGTAAAGTGTGCAACTTTACATTTGCTTGTTTATTATCATTTTCTCTTATATATATATATATATATATATATATATATATATATATATATATATATATATACACATATATATATATATATATATATATATATATATATATATATATATATATATATATATATATATATATATATATATATATATATATACCCCAAGAAATAAATGCTTTGGATACTGGAACATTATTATAAATATCTTGGTGGTGAAAATTGATTTTTTAGTGAAATATGTTCTTCCCTACATTTGATGTTGTTTAAATAAAATTAAAATATTCTCTACCATAGCTTACACGATATAGCTATTATAATAGCTTTATATTATGAAATTTATATTCGAAATATAATTTGTTTTTATATATATATATATATATATATATATAGTAGAGAATGGTAGTTTGCTTGAAGCATTGCTGGGTATAGTAGTAGTAAGTTTTTGAAAGGCTGTGGGCAATGCAATTCCGGGTAAGATGCAAGTTGAAAGGAAAGGAACAAAAACAATAAAAATAAATCGAATACGATATAAGACTTACTATTTATTTTTCCTTTTTTTTCCTTTTTTTTTTTTCTTACATAACAGCAAGAGTGTTTTAGCTGTTCGTGTGATGTCCGGGTGATTAAAAATCACTATTTGATATTTCGGGAAAAATATTTTGAAAAAGGGATGTCTTTTCCCGAAATATCAAATAGTGATTTTTAATCACCCGGACATCACACGAACAGCTAAAACACTCTTGCTGTTATGTAAGAAAAAAAAAAAAAAAAAGGAAAAAAAAGGAAAAATAAATAGTAAGTCTTATATCGTATTCGATTTATTTTTATTGTTTTTGTTCCTTTCCTTTCAACTTGCATCTTACCCGGAATTGCATTGCCCACAGCCTTTCAAAAACTTACTAATATATATATATATATATATATATATATATATATATAGGATCAAATATAAACCAAATTAAAACTTTTAGTAGATGGAACCTATTGTGAAGAGGATTAGCTCAATATACGAGATAGAGCAATTGTAGAGATAGAAGAAAAAAGAGTGATAAATATGCGACGATTGTCCAAATTTATTTCAAATTTCAAATGTTCAATGCAAGGTGTATTCAGTAATAAACTAGTGTTTATTATTCTTTCCTAGCTCTTCAGTGCAGCTACACCAGTTAGTGCCTCAAGCCGGGATTGAAACTCAACCGTCGAGCTGACAGTCGGCGTTCCTACCCCTGCGCTATCAATACGACACCGACTGATTGTAAGTAATATCTTGATGTAAACATAGTCCGAAAATATACTTATGGCAAGGTGGAAATCAGCAGACTAAGTGATCTACTCACATATTTAACACTGTTAAAATAAATACTAAAAAAATATATATGTAATATATTATCCGAGTGTACACGTGATGTATATTATGTAAATTATGCTTCGCTAGTGTTTGCACAAATATTCATATAAAATATGTCCTTTTTTAAAACTTTTCAATTTGAGACGTTTTCTTTCTTTCTTATATTTTCCGATTGAGGCGTTATTAATATGAATATTAGTGTGAAGACTGGCGACGCATAATTTTTTCCCTCATTTTTGACAGAAGGAGTACATTAGTATATAAAAAATGGTATATATTATTATTATTTATTCTAAGTGTACTTTTGATAGATACAATGGAAAACCTTTATTAGACAGAAGAGTTACATAAAGAGTTTATTTACTGTTTTTTTATTGCCGTTATTCAAGAAAGCAAATAATTAAATTGTTTCCACACATACATAAATTCTACGTTTTACCTTCCATGTTTTTTCTTTTCCGATAATTAATTCCCCTCTCCCCCCCCCCCCGCATCAAAAACAATATTTAGACTTAAGACAGAGAGCAAAACGACGAAATAAGAAAGATGAAAACTTCCTCAAGTATTGCTTCTATTATTGTCTCCTTCTGAATTCGTGTTCGAGGTGAGACGTAAATAGCCAATCATAATGAAGGATGAAAAACGTCTGGCAAATTTCAGAAATTGTATAAAAGGGAGAGAACTCTGGAGACGAAAAAGCTATTAGCCACATTAACACATTACATGTTTAATCAAGCAAGTAATTAGTAATTAACTAATTAGAGGTTCACAATTAGATTCGTGCTCATTTTTATTAATGATTTTAACCTTTTGGGGATTCTTTTTTCTTCATTTTCCTTTCTTTTTTCTTCATTTTCCTTTCTTTTTTCTTCATTTTCCTTTCTTTTTTCTTCATTTTCCTTTCTTTTTCTTTTTTTGGCTGGTTTTCTCATCTCTTTGTGATGCCATTCATCCAAAATAATAAATCTTCCTTTTCTTGCGTAGTTGCTAATAATCATGCTTTCTTCACTGATTTCAACATCATTGTCAGCTCGAAATCCTTCTCACTCAAAAAATCATGCTCCTCTAGCAAACCTACTGACACGACTACAGTGCTGAGTCTCTACGGAATCTGAATGCCAACATACACATTGTAATGAAGCGAAGTGGCTAAGTAGTTAATGACACGGACTGACGATCTGCGTGTGCAACGTTCGAATCCAGTTCGTTCCACAGAAACACTTTCAGTTGGGATGTTGGCAACCTTCACCTGGGCGCTCCTGTAAGTACCAGATATCTTTCTATAAATAATTCTGACTAGAAAGATATCGGGGAAACCAATGCCAACAATAGAATCATTTGATTCCTCGGTACAAAGAAAGTTTGTGATCCACACAGACAGACAGGCTACTTTGGTACACGATGTATTACCAAAAATCCACTCACCCATGGAATCATTATTAAAATCAAGCACATTTTGATATAACATACAAAATTGTCAATAAAACTGACACACTCCGCTTTTGGTACTGTCCTGATTCTGGTTGTGATGGCTCTCTTCAGTTTTTATGTAGTTACTAATAATCATGCTTCATTTAATCATTCCAACATAATTATTAGTCCCAAATCTTTCCCACCCAATAAAGCCGACCCACTGGCACACCTATGGTGCTGAGTACCTATGGAATCTGACTGCTCATGCCAACATTGTAATTGAGCAAAGTTATTTGCATATGTGGCAATCAAATTTGTATCTGCAACATATTAATACATCCATGCTTAACTGAGAAAATTATACATCTGTCATGTCACAAACACATTCTCACTCTGTACTGAAACAACCTCCGCAGTCACCTAATTTTGTTTCTTTTGACTTTTAGAAATAAATTTTGTTTGACATTAGTCCTGGTAATTTTCACATGCTAACCAATGATTCCAACATCATTGTTAGTTCAAAATGATTTCCACACAAATGTCATGCTCTTTTAACCAGAATAACCATCACTACTATCCTACGGTAACGATCCATCATCTTTCCTGTTGACTCACTGAATCATGAACTTTTCTTAACCATCCTATGGTAAGGACACTTCAGCCAGGATAACAATCATCACCATCCCATGGTAACAATCCATCATCTTTCCTGTCGACTCACTGAATCACGAATTCTTCTTCTTCACCGTCACATACTTATTTCTTTGAAATGACGCCACCATTATATTTTGTTTTTCCTTCTTTGCCATTACCGTATTTATGTCTGTGTTTCCTTTCTTAGTTGTAAGACCGATAACCAGTCTTGACCTCTGCTTTATCTACTTCCTTTCCACGGCAGGAAAATGTGGCACAAGGCTGGAAGATGGGAGAAAAAGCCAGCACCCTAGCAGAAAAACCAGGCTGGAATCTAAAAATAACCCGAGCAGCCCTGTTGGCATTCCCCAATAGGCCACTGAAATGGCCAGTCTCTGTTGGACTGATTGCCGAGAACGTATTCTCGACTGGTATTTAGGTGATACAATCATCAGCCAACTTTCGCAGACTAAATCATTTTGGAATGCGCTCTCGGCCTCTGCAACAATGTGTTTTAATCATTTAATATATTTGAAGTTTGGTGATTGGAGGAAGCGGTTGAAAAGAATTTGCAATGGTACTATGGAATCTGACTGTTCACTCACACATTGTAATAGAGCAAAGTGATTTGCATATGTGGCTAACAAATTTTAATATACAGCATGTTAATACACTCATGAAAATTATACATCTGTCATGTCATAAGCACATTTTCAATCCATACTGAAACAACCTCCACAGTCACCCGATTTTGCTTCCTTTGACCTTTTAAAAATACATTTTGTTTGCTGCTAATCCTGGTAATTTTCACATATGTTAATTAATGATTTCAACATTATTGTTAGTTCAATGTCGGAAGGCTTTCTACTCTAATAGCTTCTTTCCTTGAACTGCTTGCCTTTAGAATTACCTCCCTGCTCCCTGTTTCCCCGTCTCTACCAACATGCAGAAATTTAAATGTAATGTGAACAACCATTTCATTGCACAACTCCTCATAAATCTGGCCCCTAATCCACAGCAGCCCGTTACGTCTCAGTGGCAGTGTGCCTTGTTTGAGGTGAATTAAAGAAAAAAAAATTAAAAATTAAAAATTTAAAAAAACTATTTCAAAGAGAACAAGGAACTTGATCACTCACTCCAATAAAAATCAGGATCTTACAAACCCACTGACACACTATGGCATTGAGTACCTATAGAATCTGAATGCTCACACCCACATTGTAATGGTACAAAGTGATTTCCATATGTGGCTAGCAAATTTGTATCTGTAACATGTTAATACATCCAAGCGTAACAGAAAAACTTATACATTTGCCATGTCATAAACACATTATCACTTCATACTGAAACACCCTCCACAGTCACCTCATTTTGCTTCTTTTGACTTTTAGAAATATTTCCTAATTTTAAAGCTTTAAGGAGTGTGGAGGCACCCTTTAGTACCACTGCTCCTCGGTCTACTCTGTCGCGGAGTAGTAGTACTTGTCTGAGTAAACATAAAGTTTAGGTGACAGATAATTTTTTTAAAAAGGCGATATGCAGGTTATTGTACATTTTTTAAAGATTAGGACATGCTGTATGTATTGGAGTATTACGTATGAAATAGGAAAAAAAGAAAACACTTTTTGAATTAATAAATATGCTAGTATTATCGGCTTATTTTCAATATGGCGACATGTTTCACTGGATAGACGGTAATCACTAAAAGCAGGAACTGGAAGTAGGTCCAATGAAAAGAAGTAAAGTATTTTAGTTACTTATATCACTCGCCATATTGGAAATAAGCCGATGTACTCATTTAAAAAGTGTTAAAAAGTGTTTGTTTTTTTCTATTAATACGTAATATTAAATTGATGTTAACGCAACTACGTTCATCATGTCATGACCTTTAAAAATAATATGCAATTTATTAGCTTCTGCATATTATCTTTTCCTAAAAAATTATCTGTCACCTAAACTTCATGTTTACCCTATGTCTGGGTCTCATCTAAATAGAACCTATTGTTTCGAAACTATTTACTTACAAAATATACATCCACAAAACAAATGAATTTACAAACCATTTGCATATAAAACATATGCATGCTTTTAGCATGAAATGATCTAACAAGGGTCGACGTGCCGTAAAAACTCAATCAAAGAATCTTTGCCCAGATAACATTCCTATCGGTTTTGATCGTGTTGATAAATTCGAAAATGGTTCAATATTTTCGTTGTTGTACTTTTTTATTGCTTTTTTTATTTGTTTCAAAACCGATTATTTCATTTCTTTTTTTTTTTAAAAACTTTTATTCACCTCTAAACAAGGCATATTGCCGCTGAGACGTTAAGGGGCTACTGTGATTAGGGGGCCAGATTTATAGGGGTCATCCTAAGTGGAGAGTTGTGCAGCAAGATATTTGTTCACATTACATTTAAATTTCGTACGGTCAGGGAAACGGGGAGCAGGGAGGAAATTCCAAATATCTTTGGTTCGAGAAAAGAAGCTATTAGAGTAGAAATTTTTCCGGCATCTGGGGATCTCTACAGTGAAGGGGTATGATTTTGTTGCTGGTCGGGTTGGTCGGGGTTATTTACGTTGGTGGGGTGGGGGGTTACAAGTGCAGTAAGTTTGTTGGAGCACATGCCGTGGAAGTACTTGTAAAACAAGCACAGGATGCAACATTGCGGCGATGAGACAGAAGCTAGAACTTTATAGACAATGTGGGACCTATAAGGTTAGAGACTCCTTTTTGCACCCTGTCCAAGAAGGAGAGACCTGCTCAGCATAGCTAGGATTCTATTTAAATGCAAATTTAATAGGCCAATCTAATATTTAGTATTTCAAAGAGGACCAGGGATTTGATCGTTCACTCCAATAAACAACGAGATTTCTTTACTGCAATAAATTAATAAGTTGCTGAAGAATATCAAGGATGTATCATGTGTCAATACAGGGTGACCCCCGTTAAAAATAACACCTGTAAATTCTGCTGATATTTGTGTCGTGTGCAAGTTAAAAGACGCAAATATCGACAGAATTTGTAAAAAAAATAATAAAAAATAAAAATAAAACAGAGGATCAAAATATTGTCAAAAACTCACACAACGCTTGAGCAGCAATTTTCAGGGGGGGGGGGGGCAGACATAAACAGAGGCTGAAGAGAGTCCAGTAAAGGAGACCAATTATAGGTCCCCTTTGATTGGATTTGAAACCGACAGTACCGATGTTGTTCTGATCTTCTGTAATACATATATAAATAAATATTACGTCATTATTTTTTATTTTCTTAATAATCGAGCACCCTGCTGGGGTTCTCTCCCACTAACCTTACACACACACACATATATATATATATAGTAAGTCATATTTCGTATTCGATTTATTGTTATTGTTTTTATTCCTTACAACTTGCATCTTACCCGGAACTTGCATTGCCCACAGCCTTTCAAAAACTAACTACTATATATATATATATATATATATATATATATATATATTGTAATTCAGAATGTAGTATCTAAGGTCTGATATTACTATTAAAAGCCATATGGTTCATATATATGATACATATTTTTAAAATTTCACAAAAATCAGAGATATATAAATTTTCACGATGTGCTTCCACCCCCTCTTTTCCCCATTGGCATGAAACTCAATTAAACTAAATATAGTCCACATTACCCACTCTTACGCCTTGCAGCTGTATTCCAAAATTCATAATGATCAGTTAATTAGTTCAGAAAGTGAATCTTATACATAGAAATATATAAACATATACACATAACTAACTTAAATATATATATATATATATATATATATATATATATTATAATATAAAATGAAGTAATAAAATAAGGTGTCAATCAAATTTTCTTAGAATTCAAAGTTCAAGCAAAGTATCCTTAAGTCCTTAGCTCATGAGTTTTCAAAGATATCCTCTACCTCAGCAAACCGATAATGAGTTCCCAATGGAAGGTAACGATAACAATAATATACAATCAATTAACCAACCTAATCCACATCATGGTAGATAGTAGATATAAAATTATAAGATATTAGTTGACGCTTATATCTTTTGTTGGATTGCTTCATATATATATATATATATATATATATATATATATTTTGAATTCTAATAAAATTTGATTGACACCTTATTTTATTACTTCATTTTATATTATAATATTAATGCTCTATCCAGTATATTGAGCTTCAGTTTTTATCCGGATGTTTCACTAATTATAAGATATTAGTTGACGCTTATATCTTTTGTTGGATTGCTTCATATATATATATATATATATATATAAACAATATTAGGCTAAATTACAGTGATCAAGATTTTATTCACTTTAGCATTCATTTTTTTTTTTAAATTAAAACTTCAGTATATTTTTTATGGACTGCCTTCGTTCATAGACGACCAACCGAAATTAGTATATAAAATCCGAATCTTTCGATTATGAGCTCCTCAGAAAACTAAAGTTCACTTTCAAAAAGATACATTGTAAGGCAGAAAACAAAAGCCACAAAAGCCACAAAAATCAAATAGGGCACTGTAAAGTGGCAGTCAATGTTTATAATAAAAATATAGTAGATATCATTTACTACCAGCGCCTATCCCATGGCTTAGTGGTGAGAGCTGCCGACTATCGGCAACATTGTTTAAGGTTCGAGTCCTGGCTTGGGATGGATGTTAGTTTAGCTGCACTGAAGATCTGTGATACAAAAAAACAGTCTGTCTGTGGAAGACTATATAGGTATATATATAGTAATTCAGAATATTCCATCTAAGGTCTGGTATTACTGTCAACAGTCATATGATTATTGTGGCCGAATTTTGCTTTGTTCTGCAGCTCTACTTCAGTCAATACACTGAGCCAAACTTAGAATGGGTTCTCCTAAAATAACTATGTTTTTGTTTCATATCCCTTTAATTATTAAAAAAAAAAAATGTCACCCGTGGAATCCTTAATAAAATTCGCAGTCCTTCCTGCAATTCAACCATATTTGCATTTTTATACGTTTATTTTTACTTTTTATTTCATATAATGTATATATTGGGATGTCCATGGATATAGGAGGTATAAATGAAATAAAAACCTCGTTTGGTTGTCAATTTAAGTGCCCCATCATGTACAGCTTCTTCTGGAATGCCATATGTCATGAAATGTTTCCTCACCAGTTTGACTGCATAGATTGATGAAGTTGGTCGACAAGAGAGTAATTGGAAAAAGTAATCTACACAAATTAGATATTTCTTGTCGTCCACTGTCATGATGTCCACACTTACATTTTGGATTGATATTCTGGTGTTGGTCTTGGAATTAACATCTCTTTGCAGTTTCTTGTTGAGTAATTGTTGCACTGTTCACAATTATATATATATATATATATATATATATATATATATATATATATGATTAGTTTTATTTATACAAACATGTACATAAGCTGCGACACTGGCATATCTATGTTATCGATCAACAGCTGTTATAAACTGAGATCTCATCAGGCAGAGTTAGAATCCGATCTTTACCTCAGATCATAGTTGGGAAGGATGAAATGGGGAAGAAAAGAAAAGGAAATTTAAAATTTGGAAAATCACGTGGTTGGATTTGAGACCGTTGAGAATCAAAAATAAAATGAAATAAAATAAAATGAAATGGAGTAAAATTAAATATCAGATAGAATATAAAAATATAAATTATAAATTCATTGAGGATAAAGAAAAGCTAAGGGGGGAGGGAAGTGGGAGGAGGGAGAAAATTAAAAAGAAGAAGGGGGAAGGGAAGAGGAAGTAAAAAAAACACACACAGCTAATGTTTCGTTGTGTAGCCAGACACGCTTTATATATATATATATAAGAAATATTACGCTAAATTCCAGTGACCAAGTTTTTATTCATTTTTTTTCTAAATCCAAAAAAACCTTCACTGCATTTTGACGGACCGTTTTGCACACAGATAAACAACCAAAATTTATATGTCAATTAAGGATTTCATCTTTGTTGATATTCAGCTAACCAAAATTCGCTTCCCCAAAAATTGATTACAAGGCAGCAAACAGAAAAATTCACATACCAAGCAATTTACATTGAAAACTAATTCCCACGAGGTTAGGAAAATAAGATGGCTGTCTAAATTGGACGTAAAAGTCTGTGTTCTCCTTGTGGGAAGTGATTTTCCATGTAAGTTGCTTGGTTTGTGAATTTTTCTATTTGCTGCCTTGTAATCAATTTTTTTTTTTAAGCGAACTTTGGTTTTCTGAAGAGTAACATAAATGAAATTCCTAATGTATCAATGTTTTTGGGGATTTGGAAAAAAATGAATAAAAACTTGCTTGCTGAAAGTTGGCGTAAGATTCTTTATTTATATATGCTCTGTTGTTAAATGTTAACAAAAATCGAGCTTTTGCTTTGAATAGTTTGGACTATATAATAAGAATATATGCACTAACATATTTTTATGCAATTATATACACACACACACATATATATATATATATATATATATATATATATATATAGTCAAGTGAAGCTATTTACCCCTAACTCTGAAAGTAATGTTATTTTTCTATTTTCATCTATTTCTTTATTTCTGAAAATGACTAACCACTTAACGACCATAACTTTCACCAATCAAACAGTCTGGCCCAAAACAGGACAGTCTGCAAACACCATATAATGCTCAGCTTCCCTGCCGTTAAGGACTAAGGAGAGCAAATATTCTCAACTCACTAACACACACTGACAAAAAGCAGCACACACACAATGCCTACTAAAGTGAGTCACACACACACTGTCACATGCATACACACACTGAAAACAGGCGACACACACACCATGCCTAATTCTCTCACACTGTCATACGCATATACACACTGACAGGAAACAAACGTATACACACATTCACTTCTAACACTCGTAACTTTTCTCATTCCAAACCTTCTACAATATGAGAACTCAACTTTTCAAACGAACAATTACGCACATAAAAATAACTTTCAACCAATTGTAAATTTGTACATATGTTTCAGAATTTTTGAGATAAGGATTTATAATTTGCATTATTTGGACTACTGTTCTCATCATGGATGTTATTCTCACAACGCATTGTAAAGTTCATGTACTGTGATTAAGTGACCTTGTTTAAAACATATTAATATGTTTTAAACAAGGTCACTTAATCACAGTACATGAACTTTACTTCCACGTATTTACTCCGATTAGTGCGGGCGAAAGCCGACTTAGTAAATTAATGTGATTATACCTTTTCCTCTCAATTTGACCACTTTTCAATCCCCCCCTTTTGAATTTTGAATTATAATTTACTAAGATGGCTTTCGTCCACACCAATCAGAGTAAATACGTGAACTTTATTTCCACCTATTTACTCTGATTAGTGTGGACAAACGCCATCTTAGTAAATTATAATACAAAATTCAAATTATCAATTAATGCACCAACATCTTGCATGTGAAAAATTTCCCACAATTTCTTATGATTTTATACATATTATATCCAAAAGTAATCCTAACCACCCCTTTTGTATCTCATTAAAAGTGATCATTTTCTCCTTGGGCCAACCACCTATTAATGTAATTATACCTTTTCTCTCGTTTTTACCACTTTTCAATCCCCCCCCCCCCCCACACAAAAAATGTCACAAATGTCCATATTCCGGTGCCGTAATATAAAAGGATCAGTTGTGAGAAGAAGAATCGACCATGTTGCTACATTCTCTTAATGCTCAATAAAAGTGACCTTGTTTCAGACCTATCTGTTGATGCAATAAAACTTGGATTTGTTGTATGGAAGAAAGAGATTAGACCTCGTTGAAAATGAGTACTGGAAATATAATACCAATTGATACCATTCTTTGATACATATCTCTTGTAGACAGGAAGGATTCTTTGCCGAGATCACATATATTCCTAAGTCTGGAAGTTTAAAAGATCTTTACAGAAGATATTTGTTCGATTCTTTCTTATTCCTTGGCAACACGGTCTTCTTTGCTGGGAAAGTAAAATACTGTGGCTTTCTTTCTGAAGATTACAGTCGATTTTTTGATAACGCCATATAACGCTATAAATGTCCGAGTCTCTCGGTCAACATGCAACCTTCATATATTAATAGATTAGTGGAACTACCTGGCGTTGTCCGGGTCTCGAATTTGTAAATATCTACAAAAATTGATGCTCCTTTACAATGACCCCGCCATGAAAAGAACTCATTATTATTATTTTTTTTAATAGTTTTAGAGGTGGGTATTCCAATACACAGTCATAAACTCTTAGAATCTCAACACATTTCGATAACAAAACAGTAATTTCTATTTTACTTGACTTTTTACTTATTATATATATACTAGTGTACATCCTCCATCAAAAACGTCGAAAAATAATTATGCCTCGCCAGTGTGTGCACTCGCTATTCATCTAGATATTTTACTAAAATATTCATATAAAATCATAGAATTAAGTTAGTAACTTATTTATTAATTCATTAATTCATTTATTTTTTGTTTAATACTAATAAGTTACCGATTATCAAGGCCTGAAGGCCATTCGAGGATAAGTATAATTAAGATTTTCAGTTTGTGCTGAACAAAACCTTGAGAGGATTGGGAATTATGGGTTAAATGGTCAGAATTTGATTATGTTACTGGGCGGATTGAAAAGAATTCATTAATATTGGATTTAAAAACGACCATGTAATATTTAGATGGGAAGCAGACCTGCGGTATTGTATTCCATTCCAGAGATGGAAAGCCCTTGAAAAGAAACTTTGTTCATGAAAGTTCTGTTTAGTTTTAGGTACATAGAGGAAGAAAGTAAAAAAATATTATTATGATTTCTGATGCAAAAGATAAAGAAAAAAAGCACCTAACGTTAACATTTTATCATCGAATTGAGGATTTCTTTACGAATTTAGTTTGGGCAGCGAGGTAAGTCTGAGGTGATAATCTGACTTGCTATTCGCTTTGTCGCTTCCTCTCATGACTTGAAATGGTTTGATCTGGGGGCTAGAAAAAGGCATGTGTTTTACCACGACCCATGTAATAACTCAGGCATGTTAACTGAGTCGAGGTTTTCTGGTGAGGTCATTGATAGTGGGAGTAAGAAGCACTATCAATGAGGACCGGAAGTGTCCAAACGTGCTAACGCACATGCGTTCAATAATCAGAGTGAGCAGATTCATTCACTTGGAAATCATTGTTAACTTGATCCTTTCTTTAAACATATTTCCTTTTTATAGATGTCAAGCGCGAAAGAAAATACAAAAATTACAACATGGCCTCCAACGATCAAGATCCCCGTCCCTCAAATTTTCTGTGGGGTTATCTAAAAAATAATATCTATCAAAATAATCTACAGGATATTCTTGAACTGGTAGGGGCCACCACAGTCAAAATCAGTTATATCCAGTTGTGCTTGCAATGCAGAGGTGCCACTTGGAGCATATTAGGTATGTATGTAACACACACTAGTGAAATATGGCAGTTATAAATAAAATAACAGGGAAACTTTAGGAAATACTTTCTTATTATTGACAAATGTTAGCGTACACTGAAATTTACGGAAAATAATCGAATATCTTTATCTTTATTTAAGAAATTCAATTACGATTCAAAGATTGCCATTTTTAGCTTTTATCAGAAATTTTCCTTTTAGTTAATGTAACTGACTCACTGATTGTCTCCCCTTGGCATTATACCACGTGAAATCGCTAAATTTTATAAATAATATTTGTTTTAAATTCTACTGGATTATTTTCTGTAAATTTCGGTGTACGCTAATATTTTCAATAATAAGTAAGTCTTTCTTCAAGTTTTCCTGTTATTTTATTTATACCTGTCATATTTTACAGAAGTAGCACATATTATTCAACAGCTTATTTTAAAGATCTTTCTTTCCCTTATTTTTTAAGATCTTTCTTCCCCTTATTTTTTTAAGATCTTCCTTTCTCTTATTTTTAAGATCTTCCTTTCTCTTACTTTTAAGATCTTTTTTCTCTTATCTTTTAAGATATTTCTTTCTTTCCCTTATTATTTAAGATCTTTCTTCCCCTTATTTTTTAAGATCTTTCTTCCCCTTATTTTTTTAAGATCTTCCTTTCTCTTATTTTTAAGATCTTCCTTTCTCTTACTTTTAAGATCTTTTTTCTCTTATCTTTTAAGATATTTCTTTCTTTCCCTTATTTTTTAAGATCTTTCTTCTTATTTTTTTAAGATCTTCCTTTCTCTTATTTTTAAGATCTTCCTTTCTCTTACTTTTAAGATCTTTTTTCTCTTATCTTTTAAGATATTTCTTTCTTTCCCTTATTATTTAAGATCTTTCTTTCCCTTATTTTTTAAGATCTTCCTTTCTAATATTTTTACGATCTTTCTTTCTTTTATTTATTCTTTAGTTCATTTTTATCATCTATGTGTTGCCCTTCCTTTCTGATTTCCTTTCGTTTTTTAATCCGTAATATCTATATTTTATTTATCTTTAAGTAATTTAATTTCACATATTCAGTCTGAAAATGTAAGCATTTCGATTTAGCATTTTATTATCGTCTTTCCCTTTTGTTAATCTCATTTTCATTTATCTACGAATTCTTCTTTGTGTTATTAAATTCAATTCTTTGCAAATCAGATTCAATTTCATGTTAATAAGTTCATATTTTCTCCATCTTATTCTTGTGATTACTTTCGCTTTTAGAGGTATAGTGATGTGTGAACTTGTGTTTGCGTGCGTTCATTGCATAGGCCGGAATCGTCCGATTGTTGTCTTCGTCCGAATTCGGTGTTTGATTTCGACACTGGCCGTAGTATCAATCATGTGATCTCGGTCACTGATGTAACAAAAGGATGTTCCTGCTAAACAAGACAATAACTCAAGTTTAAAACAAGTAATGAAAAGATTTTTTGAGACGCTTGGTCAGCATCGATTGTTCAATATAAATTTTGTGTTCAATTTACAAGAATTCCACATGAAAAACAAAGTTACAACTCGGAGACAACATAGAATTTAAAAAAACATTTATGATTCGCGAACCCGACTGGGTTCGATATGAAGTTGTGTCCGTGAGAATGTGTACGAATAAGGGTCTGTGAATAGTGTGTGCGTTTATCTGTGTGTATGTATGTAAGTAGAGGAGAAATCTTACGCACCTAATTGTGTGTTCGTATGGACGCGCACACTTGATGTTTGCTATGAAATTGAGTCCACGAGAATGTATATAACAAAGTCGGAGTAGAATGATGTGTGCGTGTGTGTGCATAAGTAGAGAGGAGAAATCTTACGTACAGAATTGTGTGTTTGTGTGGACGCGTACATTGTGTGTGCTATGAAATTGAGTCCACGAGAATGTATATAACAAAGTCGGAGTAGAATGATGTGTTCGTGTGTGTGCGTAAATAGAGAGGAGAAATCTTACATACAGAATTGTGTGTTTGTGTGGACGCGTACATTGTGTGTGCTATGAAATTAGTTCCACGAGAATGTTCTTCAAAGCAGCCGTTATACCTAGGTCTGAGATGAGGTGATCTGTCGAGGCAAACGCCGGAAGAGAAAAAAAAATTTTTTTAATTTTTGCCATGCAGTGCTTTTTATAATCACCGATGTAGCGATGCCTGGCATTCCAACAGGGCAGATAACTCGGGTCTGACGCCCTCTAGTGGAGAGTCTGTAATTGTGTTGAAAAGGGGGGTAATGCTATAGTAACGATGTTTTATTTTGAGATTTTACAATGATACTTGGTTTCTCTACCGAACAACAGACTTGCGATTTGAACAAACATACCTTTCAACCAAACATCAATAGTCTTTCCGCTAAAGACTCCCTCTCCCCTCTCTCTCACTCTCTCTCTCTCTCTCTACTATCAACAGAGACTAAACTGCTCTCCCTCTTCCCGTTTTGCTGGAATATATATAGATATTGGTATCATTTGGGGTAGACGACACAGCAATCCTACTTGAAAATGATGGGTTGTTTTATCACTGAACATAAAAGCGTACTGGCCAGGAGGTCTATTATATAGAGTGGAGATTAATTCTGTATGATTTCAAGTGGGCATGGACTACAATGAACCTTTTTTGACGGGGTAACAGGATACAGCCTACAGTGAACTCTTACAAAGAATCTAGAATAATGTTAGTGGCATCGTTTTTCTGGATGCACCATGTGGAACTGGATAAACATTTTTAATTAAGCTGGTTTTAACAACGGTCAGGGAGGCTGGGAAAATCGCCTTGGCTGTGGCACCCCTAGGCATTGCAGCTACTCTGCTGCCCGCACTTCTCACTCAGCACTGAAATTTCCCCTGAACTTAGCAAAGACTGATTACCCTCTGTGCAATACAAAAAAAGAATTCTCGCACTCCCAAACTGCTGCAGGAATGTGCTCTCATTGTATGGGATGAGTGCACCATGTTGCACAAACTGACAGTTGAAGACTCAACCTGACCCTGAAAGATTTGCATAGCAACAATCGTCTTATGGGCAGTATCACTCTGCTACTGTCTGGAGACTTCCGATAAACATTGCCGGTTATTCAGAAGGGTACCCCAGCAGACGAAATACATGCACGTCTCAAATCATCTTTTCTTTGGCCATTAGTCAAAAAGTTGCACCTGCGAAGAGCATCTGTGCTTGGAGATGAAACTGCGAGAGAGTTTGCTAAAGGTCTACTTGATATTGGGGAAAGTCGTTTGCCAGTCAGTCCTGATGATGGACTGTCAGCAATTGATGACTATGGCACAATCGCACGTTATCTGTCAGTCCTTAATAAAAAGGTTTACCCTGATCTGGAGCACAAATTTCAAGATATTGATTGGTTGTCAAAACGTGCTATCCTTTTCCCAAGAAATGATGATGATGCTATCATAAACCATCAGCTGCTGATTCAACTGCCTGGTGTCATGAAAAGCTACAAATCTATTGATGTGGCACTGAGCGAAAACGATGTTGTTGAATATCCGGTAGAATTCCTGAATTCGCTAGAGCCTCCAGGAATACCTCTACATAATTTGGAGCTGAAGATTGGAGCTGAAGATTGGAGCCCCCATCATGCTGCTGCATAGCCTTGATCCCCCTAAATTGTGCAATGACACCAGACTTATCATCAAGCAGATGTTTCCTCATGTTATTGAAGCCACCATCATCTCAGCATCTGGTAAACGGGAGTCGGTGTTTGTTCCCAGGATACCAATCATACCTACTGACTTGCTTTTGAATTCAAGCGAATTCAGTTCCCAGTCAAGGTTTGCTTCGCAATGACCATCAACAAGGCACAGGGTCAATCTCTGAGGGTGGTTGGCATTAACTTGGAGCCTCCTTGCTTTTCCTATGACCAGTTGTATGTTGCCTGTTCGTGAGTAGGGACTTTTGCTAATTTGTTTATTTATGCACCACAAAGGAAGGCAAAAAACGTTATTTACCCACAAGTCTTGCAATAAAAACTTTCTTTTGTTTCATTTTTTGGTTTAATTGTTGTTCCTTTTTATATTCTTTTTGCTGTAACTGTCAGTTAATCTGTTTTTGACAACTTAAAAAAAATGTGTTTGTGATTAACAACTTCCTGTATTTGTGTTATAAATTTACTGATAAATTTGCGGCCATTTACTTCTGTTAGTTCTTTGCGATTGCTATCGATTACTATTTCCTCTATGTTCTTTATCTATATGAAACTCATTAAACATACTTGCACATGTTACAAATATATATTTTCTCTCTGTCATCACAGGTTTTCATCACCTTTCATCTAAGTACTTAAATGTATACATCTACAAAGATACAAATTAACACCGTACTACGTGTAATGCAGTTAAGCCCGGTACATATGCCATAGATAGATACATCATACGAGATAGATAGATAGATAGATAGATAGATAGATAGATAGATAGATAGAAATGAATGAAGAGAGAGAATAAGTTTAAGGTAAAACTAACCTGGGCAACACCGGTATTTCAGCTAGTATATATATATATATATATATATATATATATATATATATATATATATATATATATATATATATAGTCTAAAGAAACTTTGAGTCATTTTAAGCAAAATAAGAAAATGCAGTTTAAATTCCCAGGGATACTAAATAAATCCAAAATATTGCAGACTTGCACAAGCCGACTTACCGCTGAAAATTTACATATACAAAAGGAGATTCAAGTATATAACAGTGAAACAAAAACAGGGGACCTTAACTTTAATTGTGAAATATTAAACGGGAATCATATATATATATATATATATATATATATATATATATATATATATATATATATATATATATATATATATATATCACATTCAAAATTTATAATGCCTCCAAAATATTTATGAAACAAGATTAAACATCTTTATGCAAATTAAATATCACAACCTCCGTTGTAAACACGAATGTCAGTGTCACGAATGTATGTGTCATACTGCTTTTTGTCAATACTCGTATTTACATGTGTAATACCATTAAATGAACAGTTTATTTAGTCCACATGGCTGGAAATAAACAAAGAAAATTGTAACGCTTCTATTATTATGTTGGTCTTTATTAAAAACACCACCAGTGTTAAAGTATTCCAAAGGAAATTCGTTATTAAAAATAACAAAATTGAATAGAAATACATTTTTTAAGAACGTAATCAAAGTTTCTACAAATAAAATCAAAATACAATATTGAGTTTGTAGGACGTAAGTTATAGATGACCATATATAAGAATTAGATTCGCTCTATTTTATTATAGTGGCTTTTGACCTTGATGAGTGGTAGCTCAGTAAAAAAGGATACACTGCGTAAAAATTATATATATAAATATATATATTTATATATTCATTGATTTTTATGTACATATAAAAAGAATCCATGGATACGTGTTTCTGGCTATCAACATGGCTTACATATGCAAAGATCAAACCTACGATATAACTGTTTGCAGTCTGGCGGTTTACCACAAGACCACAGACAACTTGCCGAAATATTTACTACTTTTATCGCCATTGTTATTGTTTTTACCAGTAAAAACAACAACAAAGACTATATATCTATACATACATACATTTTCTTCTCACAGATAAGGTTTGTCAAAGACAAACGTAAGAGAGACATAGTACATGATACAAAAAGGGGGGTCACATTAACAAACGTAATTACTATGTAAAAGTCCACACTAAAGTCTCTACACCCAATCGAAATAAACATGAATTGCCAGGGTAAACACAGAGAATCCTATGGTAGTGTATGGGAGTTGGAGTATGAATGAATAATAGTACAATGTTCAATATATCAAAATTTCATATTATTATGTGGCAGCTCGTTTTTACTATGTCGGGAGGAAAAAGTGTTAAGGAGAAAAATCTACTTGATGATGGCTTCCAATTTTAAATGGGAAATTGACAAGCGGTGTTTTTCAAAAAATAGTCCCTCATAATTTTATATCGCTTAGATGTTGGCAGAATTTTAATTTCACTAGTTTGTAAATATTTAATTAAGAGAGTTAACCAAATTTATGTTACCACTAACTCTAAGTCCGAGTGGAAATGTTGCAAAACTACACGTAATCGCCGAAAAAGTAGAACGACCCCCAAAAAAGTTTTATTTTATTATTTGTAATAAAAATATATAAAACTTTCCAGTTATAAAAAACAGTTTGATTTTCTTATACGTTAATAATTTTTTTTTAAATAGTGAAAGCAAATTATTTATTGCCCCCACCCCCCACAAATAAACATCTTACCTAAAATATAATGTGTAACTATTTTTTGATAAACACCGCTTGTCAATTTCCGATTTCAAAACCGGAAACCATCACCAAGTAGACTCTTTCTGTTTGACCCAAAAAAGTGATATTATTTCAACATAGCATAAATAATGAAGATGAAAAAAATAAATTTAATGTCTTCTAATTTGCGACAAGAAAAATGAAATGAACCACAATTTTTAATGAATGTTTCTCTGCTTCAGTTCATTGCATGCATAACGAGTCAAGAACTGGCAATTTCTTTTTTTTTCTTTTGAAAAATGTTTGTTTGGCTTCTTTTTTGTTATAATGCAAACATAATTTACAAATATCAAACAGAAAGTCTTGCCTCAGTTAACAAAGGAAAAAAAAAACAATATTTTCTTTATAATTGTTATTAGGCAATCACCCGCTTTCCAAGTCTGAAAGTAATCCTCCTTTGGGGATCAAAGTGATTGTATAAATTCGATTAACCCTTCAAAAGACATTTATTTATGAAAATATGACCTTTTTTTAGTAAATGAAAACACTAATCATCTATATTCTTGTACGTTTCTCCATCTTTCCTGAGCATTAGTCAAGTCTAATGATACTAAACTAGCATACAGCATAATCACGTTAACACAGGTTCTCATTAGATCACCGAACTTAAACGATGTTAAGTCTGGTCAGTTCCATATGGGTGACTATTTGGGAATACAAGACGTTGTATGTGGAAGGACGGCAACATCGCCTTGCAAAAAAACAAAAACAAACAAATTTAATACAGCTCTGAAGATTGGGGTGTCAAATAAAAGTATGAAAGAAACTTAAAACGGTTTAAATTTCAGCTTCCTTTGGCCAATATAGTTAAGTTTGCTTCCTCTATACCAGACATAGGGCATAATGACATTGAGTTGCCAGTTCTCAGTGGATCACCAAAGTTAAGCGATATTGAGCATGGTCGGTTCCAGATGTGTGACCATTTGGGTATACCAGACGTTGTATGTGAGAGGATGCTGACACACTCTACAGAAAATAATTTAAAAAAACAAAAAAAACTGCAAAAGCTAACACCATCAAAATCATCTCCTATGATGATCATCACCTAATTGGTTTATCGTCTGTTTTACATGCTAACATGTGTTGGACAGCTTTAATAAACTAACCTACTTTAGGTAAGGCCTTTATTTATCTCCTTTCTCTCAAGTTGATTTTTATCACTTCCTCCCATGTTTTCCTTGGCCTTCCCCTCTGAACTGACCCTGCTGCCTAAACTCTTCTAGATCTACTAACCAAAGAACTCTCATTCATCGTTTTAACATGGCCATACTGTCGAAGTCTCCTGTTCTGCACACATCTCCTATGCTGGTCAGATTTAATCTCCCTCTGAGGTCATCAGAACTAAGCCAGTAATTAAGACTCACATTACACATACATCGTATCATTCTCATATCATTTCTCTCCATGAAACGCATGTCCTCACTCCTCACTGGCAAGGTTTCACTTCCATACATCATCACAATGCATATACATGCCTGATAGACTCTTCTCTTGGTCGACAGTGGTAACACTCTGCAGGTTTATAAAGGCAGAAGTTTCCTGAACTTACTCCATCCACTCCTACCCCTTGCAATCACATTATGACCTGCTCCACACTGTGCTCCGATGGTTTCACTAAGGTAATAAAACTTCTCGACAACCTCAATAGACACTACCCTGGATGTACATGCGACTGGGAACTGCTTGTGAATTTCATATCCACTAGAAACTGCCTCCTTTGAATGAAGTCAGCTCAACCAACCCAGGATGAATGCCAAGCTAGGCTTACTAAACAAGCAGTGACAATAGGATTATAGGCATATAATATAAAATATAGATTGCAAAAGTGTTAGGAAAAAAACAAATAAAAACAGTGAGCGCCAAGAAGAAACTATCAGAAGAAGGAATGAAAAATAATGTGAAAAGGACCAGGTTAAAAAGACTAAAAGATTAAAATCAATATATAATGATACTAAACCTTATGTGTAGAATCCTTATTCTGATTTTCATCAAAATCCATTAAATGATTTTGATTATAGAAAATGTGTAGATTTTAAGGCTTAAGCTTAAGGGGTATTAATTGATATCTAATAATTATGGATCAAATGTAATGTAAATGTGAAATATTTGAATTTTCAAATGGGAGGTTGTGCCCATATTATTCTGCCCCTTTTTACCTCTTGTGCATAAAACTAAATTGAACTAAATATAACCCACATTTGGACCCCTCATTCTTAGCAGCTGTGTTCCAAAATTCATAATGATCGGTTAATTAGTTTAGGAGTGAAAACTGTACATACAAATATATAAACATATAAACATAACTTTATATAGATAGAGATAAGTATTGTCCATTAGACCTGTGGCGCAACGGATAAAGTGCTAAGTGGTAATCAGTTCTAAATGACAGTCTTCTGGAGGTTGAAGGTTCAATCAGCCGATACTAATGAGAATAATCTTTTTTTAATTCCTTAAGACTTCTACCTGATCATGGCTGATGGAACGAGAATAATCTATGTGAATTAAATAAAAGGTTCAGTTCGACATTTTGAGTTCAACAATACACACCTGATGAAGGTCGGAGGTTACATCTGCCGAAGCATTGTAACGATAACATCAAAGATGAGAGCGGTCATTATCATCATCATCTGGTGTTGGTATTTAGGCTGCTGCGATTGTCCCAGACTCCGGAGCAAGTAACAGTAGTCCAAATAATTCAAATAATCCAAGGAAAAAGTGAGTTTGCAAAGCCAGTTAAAAAGCAAAAATCCAAAACCAGTCTTTTTCTGTTTGCTATCTATCTCCTCTCTCTCTTCCACTCTCAATAGTGTTATTACTTGTAGTGATATTCCCTTTTGTTTATAATAGACTATTCCAATCTTTTTATTCTTTCCTTTCATTATTACATTCATCTCTCTCTCTCTCCCTCTCTCTCTCTCTCTCTCTACTGTTCTCCTTTAGTATTTTGAGAAAAAAAAAATAACAAATTGCATAAAAAAGTTACCAATATAGCAAAGATGACATTAGTGTCATCTTTGCTATGTTGGTAACTTTTTTACCAGAAGAACAAAAATATAAGCACTATAGATAGTAATAACCCAAACCCAAATAGCAATCATCCAAATAGAAATGAAAGAGTCAGTTATGAAGAGAAAAACTGTAACTGCATAACTTGTACACTTTGTCCGCTACAAAATAAATGACTAAACAAAAGTATTGTTTACGAAGCCAAAATATTTGCCAAAGAAAAGCCGAATAACAAAAAGTACTATGTGGGTATGACCTCCCTTGATTTTAAAACCAGATATTACGACCACAATAGCACATTTAAAAACAAAAAACGCTGAATAAAAACAGCACTAGTGAACAATTACTGGGAGTTCAAAGAAAGCGGACGCTCACCAATAATCGAATGGAAAATAATACGACAGGCCAGTACATGTAGAAATTTAGACGACCCATATAGATTATGTCTGAATGAGACATTTGAAATCCTAAACGTTAAAGACCCCTAAAACCTATTAAACTGTAGAAGTAAAATAACAAACAACTGCTTACACAGAATAAAATTTACTTAAGGTTAACAATACATAATAAATAAATAAATAAAACTAAAAAAACACCTAAAAATAGAAATACAAGTAAGCACATGTTAAAATAAGGTTATCTATTAATTCGACACAACAAAGAAACAGGGATGGGCCACGCCTATAGAAAACAGAACTAAAGAATAGGAAGTAAAATCATCCGGCAACACAAACTCCATGCATTATAGCCTGACAATTCCTTACAGGGATGAAACACGGAAACCTCTGTGTAGCTTAATTGCCATAAATATATTTTCATAACTTACTACTTAGCTCTACTCATGTATTGAGCACTGTTGAAGTAAATACTGAAAATTGATACATAAAAGATTATATCTCCTTATAACATTTTATGTGGATACATGAAATAATATATATATATATATATATATATATATATATAAAGAGGATAAAATGCATGATATATCATAAAAGGAAATGTCGTGAAGACAGTATGTGTAAAAAGGAAAAAAGAAAAAACAAATTAAATACAGGAATCATTTTTTGATGATTGATTCCTTTATTTAATTTGTTTTTTCTTTTGTTTTGCTTTTCACATTTATATATATATATATATATATATATATATATATATATATATATATATATATATATATATATGAAGCAATCCAACAAAAGATATAAGCGTCAACTAATATCTTATAATTAGTGAAACATCCGGATAAAAACTGAAGCTCAATATACTGGATAGAGCATTAATATTATAATATAAAATGAAGTAATAAAATAAGGTGTCAATCAAATTTTATTAGAATTCAAAGTTCAAGCAAAGTATCCTTAAGGACTTAAGGATACTTTGCTTGAACTTTGAATTCTAATAAAATTTGATTGACACCTTATTTTATTACTTCATTTTATATTATAATATATATATATATATATATATATATATATATATATATATATATATACTAGTAGAATACCTGTCCCATGACGGATATGAGAAATCATTTTTTTTTGGGGGGGGGGGGGTAGGGCAACCCCTACATGATAAAATTTACCCTCCAAAATAGATAATGTGCCTATATTACTCACCTTGTTGCCTAGAATACATATTCCATAATTCATAATAATAAGTTCAATAGTTTAGGATTTTACCAAGCACATACATATTATCGATCCTTTTAAAAATATATTACTTAATATAACTCAAAATTTGATGTACAGCAATTCTGTTCTCTATTAAATTTTTTGTATCTAACTTATTTGGAAAGTTTTTTGGGGAAGTGGCTACGAGTTCGTGTGGGTGCACCCTCTAAATGGTAGAGTTTATAAAGAAAAAATAATGTGCTTATGTTACTCATCAGAATGCCGAGAATATATATTCTAAGATTCATAATGATATGTTCATTAATTTACGAGTTCATCATGTACAACGAAATAGATTACCTAACTTTATATGTGCACACCCATAAATGTTCAAATTTACCAAAAAATAATGTGCCTATGTTACTCACTATACTGCCTAAAATATATATCCTAAAATTCATAATGATCTGTTCATTAGTTTAGGAAATTATCCTGTACATATATATATACCTAACTTTATATAGAGAGGGAAATATATTCACTTATATCCATTCTGGAAAAATAACTACACTGAAAGACAGCAGAATTGTGAGTCAGCTTCATAGATTTGCGGCAAAATCTCTTAGCGTTGGCACTAACCAACAGACCTATATATTTATACTTTAAAATTATAGTGGAACTGATTGTTACAAAACTTTATTTTTTAGGATTTGATGATTTTTTTTTATTACTTAAGATGCGTTTCTCTAGCACAGGAGACTCACCCAAAAAAGTGAAGAGACCCTTCGGGCAGGTGGTTGTATATGTCTGGTGAGTGCTTGTCTGATTAATCGCAGAAGAAAGGGGAAAAAAACGTTATCTGAAGAATTTATTGAAACAAAATTGCATAGCAGACAAGGAGTGTCAGATGGAATCAAAAAAGAGATAGTCTAAAAAAAATTTACAAAGAACTTCCCATCCTAGTTCCATGATTATCTGCTTGCTTTATAAACATTCAACTCTTTCTGTATTAGTCAACAACTCGTTCTTCAGGGGCTGGTGTGAGTGGCATTAGGGTTATCAACACAGTCTATGGAATTGGTAATTTGAGTTCAAATTAGCAATTCAGAGCAATTGCGTCCACTTATATGATTGAGAGATGTATATTTCTGCAAAACTATGGGCGTCAGGGTGTGATTGTCTTAATAAATATCGTTGCAGACTAGGAAATAAGCTAATGCATAAAATTAAGTCAGACGAATTTTTCGACGTTAGACCTGAATAGCATTGTATCTGTCAGATCGATATTTCAATTCAAACAAATCAAATCAAATTTATTTGCCACAAATTAGCAAAGTGCAACAAGCCATGCAAAAAGACAGAAGATATGCATATCTACAATCTGAATGTTTGTCCAAGGCGACTTTAAACCTAAACATGCTAGGCAGCATCACTACCTTTTCTGATAAGCTGTTCCACGTGGCAGAAACACGGACAGAGAATGCTGTCTCTCCTCTATTGAGACAAAAGCGACCATGATACATCCCCTGTAAGGTCCTGTGGAAACCATGACTTATTTAGTTTATAACGATTTCTTTCTTTTTATGTTTGAACCATGTTATGTATTTCGTTTCAGTTTCTTTCTAAACATATTTATTCCAGCCCAGAAGATTGGTAAAATGGGCACATTTTTCCCTAAAAAGAAAATCATCATCTGTTTAACATCTGTTTTACATGCTAGCATGCATTTGTCAGCTTTTAGAAATTGACTCCCAAAAGTAGCCTATATCTGGCCAGGTCTTTATTTATCCCTCTTTCTCTCAAATCCATTCCTATCACTTCTCCCATGTTTTCCTTGACTTTCCCCTGTGAACTGAACTTGCTACCTTAACTGTTCTACATCTACTAACCCAAGAACTATCTTCATTCTTTCAATGCAGCATACCATCAAAGTCTACTCTTCTGCACACATCTCCCTATACTGTAAAGATTTAATCTTCCTCTGAGATCATCAACTCTAATCCTGTCTATAAGACTCACATTACACATCCATCGTATCACTTTCATATCATTTCTTTTTATCGAACGCATGTTCTTACTCCTCACTGGCCAAGTTTCACTTCCATACATCATTACACTGTGTACACATGCCTGATAGATTCTTCCCTTGATCAACAGTGGTAAATCTCTGTTGTTTATTAACAAAAACGTTCATCGTATGTATTTTAACTATCAGATGAACAATTACATTTGTTTTATATTACTATGAGGCTGTTTATGGGTGTCAGGATGTGATTGCCTTAATGGATACGATCACAGACTATGAAAATAAGCTATGCTGAGTTCAAATCATATCAGATCTATTGTTCAATTAAGCACTAGTACTGCAATTTTGCCACCAAAATTAACGGTAAAATAGCACTTTGTGTTCAAGGAATCGTTTACGATAAATTATTTCCAATAGGTTTTTTGGGGTTGTAAATAATTCAAAAACGTTGATATGCCTTGAAATATACAAACTAAACTAAACTATGATTAAAAAAATTTTTTTTTTCCTGATGAATGAGCTCAGGCGTAATCATTTGAACATTATGCATTTTTGTTAAGACTCATCCATGAACTTACGGATACATAAGGTTGTAACTATGAAGTGACCCCAGAGCTAAAAATTTAACGATGATGAAATATTTAACAGATCATTTATTGTTCAATAAGATTTTAAAATACATTCGCTTCCTACTATTTTGTCCTTTAGTCCTCACATTCCATGAGCGATATTTGTGACAAAGGGGAAAGAATTGCTATTTTCTGGGTCCGCTGTTGCTTTGAATTGGATTGTATGCAGAGATTTTCAATCTTTTCATCATATTCATTATCATTCAATTGTCAATCTGTCCATCTCATTAAACCCTTGTGCTCGAGTGGTTTTTAGCCTTGATTGGTAGTGACTCATTAGTATAATAAAAGGAACTGAATGCAAAATAATAGAGAAAGAGAGAATGAGAGGGAGGGAAGGAAGGGGAAAGGAGGGAGGAAGAGAATGTGAGAGATGAAGTAGGGTCTTTTAAAAAGATGACAGTTTCTGTTACTGACACCAACTCTCTATTATAACAAGACTTACAAGAATTTAAGGTGTCGAAAATGCTTTTATATGATACTGTATATATTGTGTGTATTTAGGCAGCGTTCCTTCCTTTAGGCAGATATTGTTAAACACCACATGTGATGAAAAGAGAACTCTTCTATCCCCTTCTATGCTTCGGAAGTGAATTACTTCCCTTGATCACTCTTTCTTTTCTTTAGTCAGCCATTGTTTCTCGTAGAGACTAGATCCCTGTGTAGATCTTTGTCGAATAAAGCTTCTTCAAGCAAACTCAGTCTTCTTAAACTCATTCTATTCTATCCTTTTTGACTAACTCATTACACCACAGAATTCTTCTTTTTAATTATACCCTTCTTAATCTTTACAATTTTTCTGATAATCTTTTTTATTGCATAGTCAAAAAGACTAATAAAGCTTGCAAATGTATCACGAGTACTTTTGATGCTTCAACGAATCATCTTCAGGTGACATGAAAAAACGATGAATGTAAAGCTGGAGAAAAAACTTCAACAAAGGCAACCCAGACACTATGATCAGATCATTGAAGTCAACAACCAGCGGCAGAAAATGGCATCTCAGAATAAATTGTATCTACGTTAAACATTTTCAAATATTCTTACTAGTTTCGTATGTAATATTATTTATTCGGGTTGCTGGATTTTAATATAAATGGATTCTAGTATTTTTTAGTTTTTTTAAAATTAGTTTCGGAATGTAATATTTTTGCATTGTTAACTAAAAATTGCCTGAATTCAGATGGAGGGCAGTTGTGTTTTTTTTTTTAAATGCTGATAAATTGAACTAGAATTTGATATGTGCATAGTAAGTTTATATGATAAAGTTGTACTAGTAAAACCAATGTAGCTATTAGTCTCTTTTTTATTGTAGAAGTTACTGTATATATGTATACACGGAAAGAGACAGAGACAGAGAGAAAGATGATGATAATAATAATAATAATAATAATAATAATAATAATAATAATAATAATAATAATAATAATAATAATGTTCGGTTTAATGTTCGTTTTACATGTTGGCATGTGTTGGACGGCTTTTAGGCATGGACTTCCAAACTAACTTATCCCAGGCCAGGTCTTTATTTATTCCTCTTTGTCTCAAGTCCATCCTTATCACATTCTCCCATGTTTTCCTTGCCCTTCCTCTGCCAACTGACCCTGCTACTTCAAGTGTTCTACATCTATCAACAAAACCCAAGAACTCTCATCCATTCTTTCAATGTGACTATGCAAACGAAGTCTCCTGTTCTGCACACACCTCCCTATACTCTCCAGACTTAATCTTCCTCTGAGGTTATCAGATCTAAGCATGACCTTAAGACTCACATTACACATCTACATCTATCATATCATTCTCATATCATTTCTCTCCATGTAACACATATCTTCAACCGTCATTGACCAGGTTTCACTTCCATACATCATCACAATGCGTACACATATTTGATAAACTCTTCTCTTAGTCAACAGTGGTAACACTCTGCTAGTTAGTAATGGTAGAAGTTCCCTGAACTTACTCCATCCATTCCTACCCCTTGCAATCACACTAGCTCCTCACTGTGTTTTAATGGAATCACTAAGGTAACAAAACTTCTGAACCTCAATAGCCTTGCCATCCAAATATATTTTATCATTCAAGAATAAACAAATCCTCACATAATATTATTAAATCAGTCTACCATTGTTTTACTGAATGTTTGAGATGAGCATTGATAATTTGGATTATTTACATTCTTTAGATTACTGTTCTCATCTTGGATCGTATTATTATAACAACGTTTCGGCCGATGTAACCTCCACATGGACACGTGACGCAATGGATAAAGGTATTAAGTTACAATCAGTTCTAAGTGACGATTTTCTGGAAGTTGAAGGTTCAATCCTCATGATTCTAACTTAGAATAAAATGAAAATAAATGACTTCTACACAGTCATGACTGACGAACGAGAACAATCGACCTCTGTCGATTAAATAAGGGTTTCAGTTCGAAATTCCGTATAGGTTCAAGAGTTCAACATAAAGATTACCGAGTTTGAAAAAATGCACATGAAAAATGTCGGAGATTACATCGGCCGAAACGTTGTGAGAATATAAAAATAATAGTCCGAATAAACCAAATAATACAGTCTACTAGTCTCCTGTTTATTGAGGGTCTTTAAAAAAAACAATCTGTGCTGGAAAAAGTTCCTTCTCACGATGGTGAGTTAACGATCTTTCGGCAGGTGCCAAGGATTATTAAACGAAGACATTTGTTATTGTTACGTTATTCTGGACTGTCACGTCTAATCAAATAGATTTGTTTGACAGAGAATCTACCGCCAATACAAAAACAAAACAAAAAATATTCAGAATATTAAATTTTTCATATATAAATAGATTTATATAAAGTTAGGTATGTTTATATGTTTATATATTTGTATAGAATTTGCGCCTAAACTAATTCACTGATGATTATGAATTTTGGAACACAGGTGCGAGGCGTAGGGGGTGTAAATGTGGACTATATTTAATATAAATGCAAAAGAGGGTAAAAGGGAGTGAAAGTCCTCTGTGAAAATTTAGATATCTCCGATTTTTATGAAATTTTAACAATAGGTATTAGACATCAATTAATTCATATTCTCCAAATTTCCGTTTCTTTGGTGTATTTTAAAGGGTTTTTAGAGTACATAATATGGCACAACCTCACATTTGAAAATTGAAATATTTCAGATTTGCATTAAATTTGATCCATAGTTGTTAGATACTAATTAAGCAGGATTCGCTGAGTTTAATTTTCTTCTTCACAACCCTTAAGCTTAAGCCTTAAATTTTAGACATTTTATAGAATGAAAATCATGTAATGGATTTTAGCAAAATTAGAATAATGATGCTAGACATAAGGTTTAGTAGCATTATATCTTCATTTTAATCTTCGTAAGGAGACATAAAAGTGGTGCAAAACTCGGGGAATTCATTTTACCTGTTCTGGGACGGGTATTCATCTAGTATATATATAAAGCTAGGTATATTTATATGTTTATATATTTACATGTACAGGATTCACTCCTAAACTAATTAACCGATCATTATGAATTTTGGAACACAGCTGCTTGGCATAAGCAGTCATAATGTGGGCCATATTCAGTTTAATTTAGTTTAAGACAAAGGGAGTAAAAAAAAAGAGGTTGAAACCTTTTGTGAAAATTCAGATACCCCTGATTATGGGTTTAAATTCCAGGTTTATTTCTAGCGGAGTCTTTTTTATATACATTTCAGATATCTAATTGGTGCATCTATTTAAAAGCAGAACATTGTTCATCAATAAGTTTCTCAGGATCAAACAATGATTTCTACATGAATATTAAATATTGGACGGGTAGATCAACTAGTGTATATTTTAATTAAAGCTGGGATAACGAAGGTAACAGAAAATGAGACAAGCAAGGATTCAGCAGAGGTTAACTCATTGATCCGGAGTGAAATTAGCTAAGCTATCGGAATATAGTATCTAGAAAATATTACGTCACATGGCTCTGAGAGGAAGGGTGATGGCAACAAAAACAGTCGGGGGGGGGGGGCAGCATGTTCGAACTAAACATTATAAACATTGTAAGGTGAGGATCAAAAGTAAGTGGATCAATCGAGGGGAAAGGAGTGGCGTCCTTTTGACATCTCAATGTAATCCTCAATGAAAAGGAAGCCTTCAGGATACCCTCGACTACAGTCGATCCATTTATTTTTAAATTTATTCATCCATGGATTACAACTGAAAATAACTGAAAATTCCAAAAGGAACCTTTTTCATTTCAGATGATGTACCTATATAATAGTTCAAAAATACATTTTTAGAGGCATCAAGGGAGATTATTAGTGATGCCTCGCTGATTTGGGGTACTTGAGAAGAATCATATTAGCTTAGGCAACTACCTCGACTTGAGATCGACAGATTCAGGTTACCTTCTTGAACAGGAGGTGCTACACACTTTGGCAAGGCAATTTTAAAAAAATTATTTTATTTTTTCGTTTCTTTTATTTATTTTACATTTTTTATTTATTTATTTTTTAAATTTATTTTTATTTTTTTATTTATTCATTTTTTATTTATATTGTTTATTTTTATTTATTTTATTTTTATTTATTTTGTATTTTTTTTTTTTTTAATAATTTACTTGACCTCTCCATAATAATCAAAATACTCCACATATCCCCCTTTCCTTATATAATGGGATTTCTAGTTATTTCATGTTTTCAATCAGAGTTACCTCCCACTGGAATTCTATTTTGGTAAGCTAACTGATTTATTCGCTAACCTAAATGTTTTATACTAATTCTCTCCTATAACTAAACTATTAACTTAACTGTTAACTATACTGCAATCGTGACTAACCTAAATATATTATATCATCCTCTGTTTTGTAAAATTAATTAGTACAATTTTTAGAGATGAATAAGACTATTCAGTAATTTACTTACTCAAACTATGTGTCTGTGAGGGCGTCTGTCTGCACATTTATAGGAACTTACTTGAAAAATTTGATGAAATTTGGAACGTAGATAGTAGACATAAAAGAAGTATAGTAGTCCCTGTTAGATTTATTTTTTTACAAGAAAATTTGTTATAGTGTTATAAAACTTGTTGATACAAAAAAATCCAAACTATTTGGAAATAAATATATAAACAAAGTTATTTCATTGTCCATTTCACTTGGTTTAAATTGTATCTTTTGTCTTGAAATAAAACTCCTTTTAAAATATCAAGAATGTAACTTTAATTCACTCTTTTAATCGTTGACGCTATTGTATTTTTCTTTTGTTTCAGGACTAAACATATTTGAACTGTTTTAGAATGTTATTACACACAAAGAAAATTTTGACATAAAAATAAACTTTGAACATTTATTTTATACAAAAAGAAACAAGTTTTAGCAGAATTTAAAAGAAAAACTGAAGATGTTTCTAGCTGATATTATTTTATAACTAAGAAATTGTCTAAAAAATAATATTTTATAACTAAGAAATTGTCTAAAAAATAATATTTTATAACTAAGAAAGTGTCAAAAAAATATTATCTTATAACTAAGAAATTGTCAAAAAAATATTATTTTATAACTAAGAAATTGTCAAAAAAATATTATTTTATAACTAAGAAATTCTCAACAAAATATTATTTTATAACTAAGAATTGTCAAAAAAATATTATTTTATGACTAAGAAATTGTCAACAAAATATTATTTTATAACTAATAAATTCTCAACAAAATATTATTTTATAACTAAGAAATTCTCAACAAATATTATTTTATAACTAAGAAATTCTCAACAAAATGTTATTTTATAACTAAGAAATTCTCAACAAAATATTATTTTATAACTAAGAAATTCTCAACAAAATGTTATTTTATAACTAAGAAATTCTCAAAAAATATGGCGACAAGTAAGAACTTGGTATAAAAGTTCAATTTTGTATACGTTTAAAATAAATTAGAATTTTGTATCAGGCAAAAAAACACGTTTTCTTATGCATACTTGTTATTGTGTAAAAATTATTTAAAATTTTAAGTAAAACAAGCTGGTCGTTTGTTTTTTTTATTTAAGATTTTCCTATCAAGACAGATTTTTTAGCCATCTTGAATTTTAGTCTGAGTTTTTTTTTGGGGGGGGGGGGTACCTTTAAATCACTATCATACCTCCACCTTGAAAACGACATGATCAAAACTATCAGTATCCTGTTTTAAATATCAAAGATAAAATAATTCAGACAGAAATGACCACCGTCATACGTCAACTAACAAACCAAATGTAGCGTGTAACAGTGCAACAACTACTGTGACGTCAGAAGATAAACATGACTCAGTGCACAGACCTTCACTTTATAAAGGACACGACAGAGCCCCCACTTGAAAAGAAATATATCCATAGATTCAAAAACTACTGGACAGATTTTTATAAAATTTGGAACATAAGTAGTAGACGTTATATGGAGTGTAATGAGCTGTGTTTTTGATAGCAACAAAAGGAGAAGAACGTCTTCTTTGAAAGTAAATATACTCAACTTCTGTGGTTTTTATTACATTTTATTCATTTCAGTAAAAAAAAAAAAAAAAAAATGGGCAGGTAGCTTTGGTAAGCAACCACCAAGAGATGGTGTCTTCATAAAAGCACTGGTTCCCATCATATCACTGGGTATGCATCATAAAGGGTATCCAGCCTATAAAAATCTTGCCTCAAATAAGGAAATGACTTCCAAAGAAAATCAGTTAAATTTCAGGCTATGTAGCTGAAATGTTGAGAGCTTGCGCAGAAGGTCTGGTGAGATTGTTGAGTTTCTTGAGAGAAAATGTATTGACCTGTGTTGTGTCCAAGAAACTCATTGGAGAGGTAAATCTGCTAGAATGATTGTGACAAAGAATGCAATATATAGGCTGCACTGGATTGGAAACGAAAAGGAGACAGGTGGTGTTGGTATTATTATTGCAGAAAGATGGGGAGATACAGTGATTAAATTTTATCGTGTAAGTGAGCAGATCATACTGATTGCTTGTTGGTGAGAAAATTTTCACAGCCATATCTGTTTATGCACCATAATGTAGCTTGAGTCAAGATGCGAAAGATGATTTTCATGACAAGCTTATTGCAGAAACTAGTAAGATTGATGATAAGGAAGTACTAGCTGTGGCAGGAGATTTGAATGGTCATGTTGGAAAGACCTCTGGTGATTTTGTGGATGTGCATCGAGGAAATGGATATGGTGATAGAAATACAGAAAGATAAAGAATTTTAGAATTTGGTCTTGTAATGTACATGTTTGTTGCTAACACCTTTTTTAGGAAAAGGGAAAGCCATCCCATTATGTATGAATCTGGTACAGCAAAGACTCAAGTAGATTATCTGCTGGTTAGGAAGAAGGACAGAAAGCTCTTAAGCGATATGAAGAATTTGCGACATAAAACGGTTATTTGCAATTTCACATTAAAGAAAGCTCATGAGGTAAAGACATCCGCCCATGCATGGAGTATTGTTGCCACATCTGGGCTGGTGCATCATCTACTAGTCTCTCCCTCCTTGACAAGATCCAAAAAAGAGTCGCCAACCTAATAGGTCCCTCACTGTCAACCAAGCTCAAGTCCCTGTCCCATCGCCGCAATGTAGCATCCTTATGTTTGTTTTACAAATATTTCAATGGATTATGCTCCGATGAATAGGCTACTCTGGTGTCCCCCTCGACGTAAATTCACTAGACTAACTCGACAATCAACTAAATCTCATCCATTCACCGTGGAGATCCCCAGATGCCGGAGAGCCTTCTACTCAAATAGCTACTTTCCTCGTGCTGCTGCCCTCTGGAACTCCCTCCCTGCCCCCTGTTTCCCCGATAGTACTGACATGCAGAAATTTAAGACTAATGTGAACAGACATCTCGCTGCGCAGATCCCAATTTAGGCTGACCCCCCCCCCCAACCTTCTCCCCTTTTCTTTTTTCTCAGTAGCCCCTTACGTCTACAGTGGCGGCCTGCCTTGTTTGGGGTGAACCATGTTAAAAAAAAAATTTTTTTAAACGTTTATCCTCAGGAGAAAGGTGTGGAGGTTGAATGAAGAACATGTGAAACGTGAGTTTAGAAACCAAATGATGGAGCATCGGCTAATAGATTTACTTCAAGATGTACGGAAGAACAGTAGACGCTGAAGGATACACTGTTGAAGGTAACAGACCAGACATGTTGGTGGACAAAAGAGATCCCCAATTTATAGGGTGCCATGATGGTGGAATAAAGAAAGTTGAGAAGTGTATCAAATAAAAGCAAAAGCATAGGAGTCACTGAGTAAAAGGTTTATTGAATAAAGATGTGTATCTGCAGCCAAAAAGGGTAACAAGAAGGGCAACATACAAAGCTAAGAAGTATGCTAAGATACCCAGGTTTCCAGATATACTACAAAGGAACGATTAATGGAGTGTTAGCAATAAATGAACAGGACAAAAGGGATTGCTATGAAATGCCACTATGAGAAATTGTTGAATACTGAGTTTTCATGGAACCCTTAAAATCTGGAAATTGCTGAAGCAGTATCTGGTCTAGCTATTTGAATTGAGAAAGAAATGGTACAGGAAGCTGTAAGATAGAGAAGGGTAAGGCTGAATGACCCTCAGATGTTGTTGCAGAAATGTTGAAAGCTGTGGGTTAAACAGGCATTGAGATGATCACAGACTTGACAAATCAGATCATAAAAGAAGAGGTTATCCCAAAAGACTTGGAACTTAGTACAATTGTGAATTGTTACACGGGTAATGGTGAAGCACTAGATAGAGATGATTAATTGATGGGTCCTGAAAGTGATTGAGATTACAATTGAGCAGTAACTAAGAAGTCAGATGAACATAGATGAAATGTAGTTTGGTTTTGTGTCTGCGCAAAATACCACTAGTGCTATATTTATCCTGAGATAAATCTAAGAGAAGTACCTTGGTAAGAAAAAGAACATGTATTTTACCTTCGTTGATCTGGAGAAAGCTTTTGACAGAGTGCCAAGAGAGGTTGTCTGGTGGGTTTTGCATAAACTAGGGGCAAATGAGTGGTTGGTAAAGGTTGTTCAAGCAATGTACAGAAATGCTCAAAGTCGTGTTAGATTTAACAGCACGTTTAATGATTTGGTGATAGCTTTAATGTTAAAGTAGGAGTAGATCAGGCGTCTGTACTGAGTCCATCGCTTTTCATGGGTGTCCGAGAAGTATTGTCTAGCGAGTTCCGTATGGGTTTTCTGGAAGAGATGCTGTATGCTGATGATTTAATACTTGCCTGTGAAACAATAGATGAGTTACTTGTTAAAGATTTGGAGGAATTTCTATGGAAAGTAAAAGGTCTGAGAGTGAATGTTACCAAGTGATGATCAGTGGTTGTAGTATTGGAAAGCTTCCCAAAAGAGGAAAGTTCCCCTACTCAGTTTGTGGAAAAGGGAGTCGGTGCAATTTAATTTTTTGCCGTACCTATAAGCATTAGGTACAAAAGAAGTTCAGTGGAATTACTGGTAGGTTGAGAGAGGATAACCAATTTGTGTGCAAGAAGTGTAACACAATAGAGATGGATGAGAACTCAGATGTGCAGAAAGTATATCTGGATGGCAAAGCTGTTGAGGTTGTTGAGTTTTTGTTACCATTGCAGTACAAAGTGGTGCTGGTGTGATTGCAAGAATTAAAGTGGATGGAGTAAGTTATGGGAACTTCTGACATTACTAACTAGCAGAGCATTACCGCCGTCGACCAAGGAAAGAGTTTATCAGGCATGTGTACACAGCGTGATGATGTATGGAAGTGAAACCTGGCCAGTAAGGGTTGGAGAGAAATGATATGAGAATGATACGATGGATGTGTAATGTGAGTCTTAGTTCTGATGATCTCGGACGAAGATTAAATCTGGACAGTATAGAGAGATGGTTGCAGAAAAGTAGACTTCGATGATATGGCCACAGTGAAAGAATGGATGAGAGTTATTGGGTTGTTAGATGTAGAACAGTTGAGGTAGCAGGTTCAGTTCACAGGGTAGCATGTTCAATGCCAAGGAAAACATGGGAGGAAGTGATAAAACTTGACCTAAGGAAAAAAAGAATAAATTAAGACTTGTCCAGAGATAGGTTACTTTGGAAGTCATTTTTAAGCCGTCCATCACATGCCAGCATGTAAAACAAACGTTAAACTACTGATGATGATGATGATGATGATGATGATGATGATGATGATGATGATGATGATGAACCAGATTTAGTAAGAAGAAGAATGCTATCAATGACAAAAATCGTGAAAGAGACTAACTTTAATTTATATATTAGATTCAGACAAAGAATATTAAAAATTGTTATCCCCCAACGACGGATAACCCTGCTAATTATTGAATTCAGTAAAAGTTTTAATGACGTTAGTTTTGTGGAGTTTTCTTTCTTCTTTTTTTTTGCAGGGAGGTGTCGCCATCTTCTCACATACAGTGCTTTATATTTCCAAATGGTCACTCATCTGATACTGGCCGGACTCAACGTTGCTTAATTTCGGTGATTTAATGAGCACCAGTGTATCAACGTGATTGTGCCGTATAATTGGCAAGTCTATTAACAAATTGTAAATTCTAAAAGCAGATTGGCTTTCCATTTATCATGTGTCATAATTAAGTGAGAAACAAAATTTTGAATACTGTTACCATGGTAACCGAGAAACGGGAAATGGAAAGTGGGAATATCGACATTGTAATCCAGACAATCAATTATAAATACGGGGGTTTATTGCTTAACAATTGTCTACTTTAATTTTATTTTTTTTAATAATTAGCTGTCCCGACCCGGCGTTGCTCGGGAGTATTTTTTTAATTAAGTCTTGTTTTGCCTTGAAAAATGAGTAGATGTAATGGTAAGTCTTTCTGACATCTGACATCTTACGAAATGTTGAAAGTTAAATTACCTTCGAATGTGTTATATTTAACTCTTTAAAAAATTATTTTCAGTTTCGATGTATTAAGGTTTAATCGTCTGCCGGGCTCCTAAATCCTGCAAAATACATTTTAAAAAAAAGGTGAAATTTTTAAAAAAATCGCTTAATCCTTTCATGCATGATTTTTTACAGACATTCTACGATGTAACTTGTTCTTGAACCACGTGCCTTCAAGTTGATCTGACTTCCAAAAAGGCCTGTAACAACTAATAATGGAGACAAAACGTATTCCTCGATGCCCCTGACTCTCATGTTATTTATCTACCTCCCACAAGGTAAGATGTGACACAAGGTCGGGAAAGTGGGATTAGATAAGCCAGCGCTCGAGAGGTGAGCACTCTGGCCATTTAAAAATTGCCTGGGGAGCCCCGTCGGCATTCCCCGGTAGAGGCGCCTCAGACAGTAAGCAATAAACTTACTCCTCCCCAAAGAGGGGAGGCAAAGCCTGGGAGGGTGCACCTGTTAGAACTGCACAGGACCAGACAACCCCCAATAGACCGGCGTAAATCCAGACCCAAAGGTCCGGACAATACCTGTTTATTAGGCGGGGTAAAAACCCCTGGTGACTCTCACAAAAACAAATATAATTGGTCGAATAAAAGTCAATGATAATTTATGACTACTTATCTATTTGTTGCTGAGTTATACAGCTCAAAGTATGTTTATTTACCTTCTGCAGGACAAGCTCTCATCTTGAGCACACCTACACATGCACTAACTATTCATGTTAAGTTAGCAAATGTTTAATTCTTTTCCATTGCTATTCAATATGCATGCACGCCTGTTTAATATACTCCATTTCCTTCCTTTTGCCATAGCATTTTCATCGCTAAACGCACAGATTGAATAGGCGCATTTTACGAACGTCCGCCATTGTTACAGAACAGAATAACTGCAAAAGTTCCATTCACCCATGGGTGTGAAAAGCTTTCAAAGATTTCACTTTATTTTCTCAAAAAAAAAAAAGTTTTTAAATTATCACAAGGTTTTTTCGTGTTTTTATAGGCTTAATATAGATGCAGTTACATGATTTATTTATTCAATTTTGGGAGAAATAAATTCAATTTTAAAATAATTTTGAATTAATCGCGAAAAAAAAGATCTTCATAAAATAAAATAGTTCTCTTTTGAAATTGCCCGCCGATCTTTTACCCTTCAAATGTATCTTTAGAAAATCCAAATATCTTTTCTTTTTTATTTCTTTCACACTTTCCGGCTATAAATCACGTAAAGATCCAAAAGAAAGTATAAAAAGCTGATCTTTAAATTCGTTAAAAAAAAGCAGAAAAAAAGAAGGCAACTGTAACTCTTGGGTTCAGTAAGTACAACCTTAAGGTCTCCCAGCAGCATTCTTTAAAATATTAAAAACGTGAACAACATACAGGTTAAACAAAAAACAACATCATAATGACATTGCCGAAGAACCTTTGTTTCAATCACTAATATTGTTTTTTTATTAAATATAATAGGAGGAAATAAATGAAATCAATAATGCTTTATATAATGCGACTATTTTTTGTTGTTTTTATTTATTTATTATTTTTTATTTATTATTCTTATTTTTTATGTATTTATATTTTTATTTTATTTTTATATATAACGAAAAGAATACCCGTCCTAGGACTGGTAAGATTAATTCCCGAATAGAATAGTTTTGCACTACTTTTTTGTCCTCTTATCGAGATTAAAATCAATATATAATGATACTAAACATTATGCCTAGAATCCTTATGCCAATTTTGATCAAAATTCATTACAGGATTTTTATTCTATAAAATTTCTAAAATTTAAGGCTTAAGCTTAAGGGGTCTTAAGAAAAAATTGAAATTCAGGGAATTTTACTTAATTGTTGTCTAATTACTATGGATAAAATTCAATGACAATCTGAAATATTTAAATTTTTAAATAGGGGTTTGTACCCATATTATGCCCTCTAAAAAACCCTTTGAAATA